>JAESUZ010002591.1:0-171912 GCA_017311185.1 Proteles cristata cristata
CAGCGTGAGCAGGGAAGGGTCAGAGAGAGAGGGAGTCACAGACTGAAACAGGCTCCAGGCTCTGAGCTGGCAGTCATCACAGAGCCCGACGCGGGGCCCGAACCCACGAACCGCGAGATCATGACCTAAGCGAAAGTTGGACGCTTAACCGACTAAGCCACCCAGGCGCCCCGATAATAATTTTTTTAAATGCAACAAAAAACATAACCAAGATTAAAAAATATGCTAACATACTCCATCAATCAACATTGCCTAAGTCAGAATTTCTAATACCTAAAAATACAAGTAGAATACTAAAATGATTTAAATATTAGTATATAAACATGAGAGTAAAAATATCAATAATAAAAATGTTATTCATATATAATTTATTACATATATATTCCTGCACACAACACATACTGATTTAACATGTGTATAAGGCACTGGGTGCAGTGGTAACATACCAAAATAAAATCCTTTCCCTCAAGTATATGGGCAGACATGTAAATATATGAATATAATTTAAGGCTGAATATACTAAGTATCAAAAGAGAGAAATAATTTAGGTGAAATCTCATGAGGAAAGAGTGGCAGGCAAATGGAAAGTAGGGATAACATCTAGGAGAAGTTGGCATTTAAGTCAGACTTGTAAGAATGAGTATTTTCAAAGACAATGATCTGTGGCTATTCTAGGCAAAATGCTGAAGGCTTAACATTTAAAATAAAAAGTAATGCTGCCATTGAGAGATTGATTTTATACAAAGTACAAATTTTATGAATTCTTTAAAAACATTATTTATGTATTTCATTGTCTGATTTACATACCTCCTCCATTAGAAGAAGGATGAGTTTTATGAGTTCTTTAAAAACATTCTTTAATTTATGTATTTCACTGACTAACTCACTTATATGCCTCCTCCATTTTCTGCATAATTGTCATTACCTAATATACACTACTCCTGAGGCATATAAGCATATTCTAAATTTAATAAAGTAGAGGGAAAGTGATTCCATCAAGGTAAATATGGTCCTATAGAGAGGTGTCTCATCAGACATAGAATATAGAGATCAGTGTTGTCTTTTGTAAAGTCTTTGAACATTAATTAAAAATTACTCTCCTTAGAGGAAGATGGCGGCAGAGCAGGAAGACCCCACACTCCTGTCATTCTAAGAACTCAACTAGATAAATATCAAATCATCCTAAATACCACAGAAATAGACCTGAAAATTGGCAGAACAAACTCCAAAACTGAAGGGAGAGAAGAGGCCTTATTGAAGAAGGTAAGAAGTGGAGACATAGTTTAGGGGAGAAATGGATTGTTGCGGGTAGGGCAAAGGGGAGGGAGAGCCATGATCATGAAGTGGGAGAGAGGAGCTTATAGGGTTACATACAAGGAGAACATTTCCCCAAAGCCATTGGCTTAGAAAAAGACAGGAGATGAATTTTGTAAGGCTTTGCAACAAGCAGGGCTTTGTTAAAGTCTGAGTTTTAAAGAACAGTGTGCGTGGCTGGTATAGAGCCAGAAGGGCACTGCCCTGCTCCTAGACAGAAGACAGGCAAAGAACTTGGGTGCAGACAGTAGGGATAACAGTTAAATGAAGTGTGCGTAGGGCACACACTGGGGAGATTTTTTGCTCTTCTTGGAGTATGTCCCTAAGAGGAAGCATTCACAGAGACCTCTCTCTGGGAACAAAGGAGCTAGTTGGTCCTATTTCCCTCCCCTGCTCCTAAGGATAAACACAGAACCACCACAGGAAGCAGCAAAACACCAACACTGGCTGCCTAGCTTGCATACACCAAGCTCCACACCCCTGTGTTCTGATAGAACTGTCTTTCTCAGTCACGCTTACCTTAGTCCTACTGGAATAGGCCTCTCTCCCAGAAAACTAGTAGAAGCTCCTGTCCACACCAAGTCTCCTTACCAGAGTACTGTAGAGCCTCAATTCTGATGGAGGTGGTGACAGGTCTCATTTCACAAGACCAGACCACACTTAGTTAACACTTATCACGTTTAGGCCAGGGGAACAAAAACAGCCCACAGCAAGCAAGGATAGTCTCTGCAAATGAATAGCCTTAAGTATAGAGCATCCAAAACACAACAGCAGAGTAAACAGCACACATCTGAGACACTCCCTGAAGTGCCAGGCCCTGGGCACTACATAATTTCTTCTTCATAAGGCCATTACTTTCAGGAGAAGGATGCATAACTTTTTTTATAAAAAGAAGAGAGGAAGGTAAAGACTTAGACAAAATACCAAGATGGAGGAATTCATCCCAAATGAAAGAACAAGATAAGACCACAGGCCAGAGATCTAAGTGAAACAGATATAAACAACATGCCTGATGGAAAATTTAAACAAATAATCATAAAAGTACTGACACTGAAAAGAGAAGACACCAGGGGTGCCTTGGGGGCTCAGTCAGCTAAGTGTCTGACTTCAGCTCAGGTCATACTCTCATGGTTCGTGGGTTTATAAATCTGAGTCATGCAACAGGCTCTGATAGCTCAGAGCCTGGAGCCTGCTTTGGTTTCTGCGTCTCCCTCTCTCTCTGCCTCTTACCTGCTCACACTCTGTATCAATCTCTCTCTCCCAAAAATGAATAAACAATAAAAAAAGAAGACATCAGTGACACCCTTATGACAAACATAAAAGAGTTAAAAAACAATCAGATATGAAGAGTGAAAAAGAAGAGATTAGAAACATGTTTGAGGCAATGAACTGCATGCTGGAAGCAAAGGAATGAATTAGTGACCTAGAATACAAAGTAATGTAAAGTAATGAACCTGAACAAAAGAAAGAATTGTGCAACAGAAGAATAGATTTAGAGAATTCAGTGACTTCATCAAACTTAATTACATACACATTATAAGAGTCAAAGAGGAGGAGGGGGAGGGGAAGAGAGGAAAGAAGAGAAAAGGGCATAGAAAATTTATTCGAAGAAACAAAAGCTGAAACCTTCCCCTAATCTGGGGGAGCAAACAGACATCTAGATCCAGGAGGCACAGAGAACTCTCATAAAAATAAACAAAAGCAGGCCAAACCAAGACACACTATAATTTAATGTATAACATACAGTGATAAAGTAACGTCTGAGAGTCAGCAAGAGAAAAAACACAAGGCAGCTGCAAATTTCTTAAAAGGAACTTGGCCAACCAGAGAGGAGTGCATGACATATGCAAAGTTTTGAATGGGAAAGATCTGCGTCAAGAATACCCTATCCAGCAAGAATATCATTCAAATGTTTTTTTTTATTATTAATTTTTTTATTTCTAGGAGAGAGAAAGAGAGAGAGAGCGAGCGTGAGCAGGGGAGGGTCAGAGAGAGAGGGAGTCACAGACTGAAACAGGCTCCAGGCTCTGAGCTGGCAGTCAGCACAGAGCCCGACGCGGGGCTCGAACCGTGAGATCATGACCTAAGCGAAAGTCGGACGCTTAACCGACTAAGCCACCCAGGCGCCCCAGAATATCATTCAAAATAGGAGAGATAAAGAGCTTCCCAAACAAAAACTGAAGGAGTTTGTGATCACTAAACCAGTCCTGCCAGGAAATATTAAAGGGGACTCTTCAAGTAAGAAACTCATTTCAGACCTAAAGACGCCTGCAGATTGAAATCAAGGGAATGGAGAAGGATTTACCATTCAAATACATATCAAAAGAAAGCTACAGTAGCAATAATTATATCAGACAAACCAGACTTTAAAACAAAGACTGTAACGAGACAAAAAGGGCACTATGGCATAATAAAGTGGACAAACAAGAAGATATAACAATGTAAATATGTATGCACCCAACAATAAAACAATCAAATATATGAAACAGTTAATAACAAACATAAAGGAACTAATTGGTAGTTATACAATAATAGTAGGGGATTTTACTTTTTTTTAAAGTTTATTTATTTACTTTGAGAGAGAGAGAGCGTGCACACACAGAAGCAGGATCAGGGCAGAGAGATCGGGAGAGAGAGAATCCCAAGCAGGCTCTGCACTGTCGATGTAGAGAACTGTAGGGGACCTTAATACTCCATTTACATTAATAGGAATCAACTAACAGAAAATAAACAAGGAAACAATGCCTTTGAATGACATACTGGAGCAGATGGATTTAACACATATATTCAGAACAGTTCATCCTATGACAGTAGAATACACATTCCTTTCAAGTGCACATGGAACATTCCACAGAACAGATCATGTGTTAGGTCACAAAACAGGCCTCAACAAATACAAAGAGACTGAAGTCATACCATATAACTTCTCTGACCACAACACTATGAAAACAGAAGTTAAACACAAAAAAAATATCTAAAAAGACTACAAAAACATGGAGGTGAAATAACATGCTACTAAACAATGAATGGATCAACCAGGAAATGAAAGAAAAAATTAAAAAGAATACATGGAGACAAATATAAATGAAAACACAATGGCCCAAAACATTGGGGATACAGAAAAGGAGTCCTAACAGCAAAGTAGATAACAATACAGGCCAACTCAAGAAGATAAATTCTCAAAGAAACAGCCTAAAGTTCAACTTAAAGGAGTGAGGAAAAAAAGAAATAAAACTTAAAGCCAGGATAAAGAAGTAAATAATAAAGATTAGAGAAGAAATAAATGATATGAAAACGTAACAAAACAATAAAACACCCAATTAATGAAACCAGGAGCTGTTGCTTAGAGTTTTAAACATTACTTTTTTTTTTTTATTTAGAAGGAGAGACAGAGCATGTGAGCTGGGGAGAGGAGCAGAGAGAGAGAGAGAGAGAGAGAGAGAATGACAGAGAGACAGAGAGAGAGACAGAGAGACAGAGAGAACCTTAAGCAGACTCCACGCTCTGCGTGGAGCCTGACATGGGGCTCATCCCGTAACCCTGAGATTATGACCTGAGCTGAAATCAAGAGTTGGACACTCAACCAACCAAGTAACCCAGGCGCCCTGAGGAGCTGTTTCTTTAAAAAGAAAATCAACAACAACAACAAAAAATTAACAACAAAAAAAAAAAAAGAAAAGAAAAGAAAAAAAGAAAATCAACAAAATTGGGTTGCCCAGGTGGCTCAGTGAGTTAATAAGCATCTTTCACTTGGGATATGATCTCACAGTTTGTAGGTTTGAGCCCTGCATTAGGTTCTATGCTGACAGCTCAGAGCCTGGAGTCTGCTTTGGATTCTGTGTCTCCCTCTCTCTCTCTGCCCCTTCCTTGTTTCTCTCTCTCTCTCTCTCTCTCTCTGTCTCTCTCAAAAATAAACATTAAAAAGCTTTTTAAGGGGCGCCTGGGTGGCTTAGTCGGTTAAGCGTCCGACTTTCACTTAGGTCATGATCTCGCGGTTCGTGGGTTCGAGCCCCACGTCGGGCTCTGTGCTGACAGCTAGCTCAGAGCCTGGAGCCTGTTTCAGAGTCTGTGTCTCCCTCTCTCTCTAACCCTCCCCTGTTCACGCTGTCTCTCTCTCCTAGAAATTAAAAAAAAAAAAAAGTAAAAAAAAAAAAAACTTTTTAAAAATCAACAAAACTGATAAACCTCTAGCCAGACTTAACAAAAAGAAAAGAGAAAAGATGCAAATAGCACAAATAAGAGAGGAGAAATAAGAACCAGCACCACAGATATACAAACAACTATAAGAGAATATCATGAAAAACTATATGCCAACAAATTGGACAAACTGGAAGAAATGGATAAATTCCTAGAAACATATAACCTACGAAAAATGAAGCAGTAAGAAATAGAAAACTTCAACAGAACAATAACCAGCAAAGAAATTGAATCAGTAATAAAAATAAAAAGAAGTCTAGGACCAGAGGGCTTCACAGGCAAATTCTACCAAATATTTAAGGAAGAGTTGATACCAATACTTCTGAAACTATTTTAAAAAATAGAAAAGGAAAGAAAACATCCAAATACATTCTATGAGGCTTGCATTACCCTGATACCAAAACCAGATAGACACCACTAAAAAAGAAAACTAACTACAGGCCAATATATCCGATAAATATGGTTGCAAAAAATCTCATAAAATACTAGCAAACTGGATCCAACAATATATTAAACAAACAAACAAACAAAACAGGGCTACCTGGGTGGCTCAGTCAGTTAAGTGTCTGACTCTTCATTTCTTCTCAGGTCATGATCTCACAGTTTCTGGGATCGAGCCCTGCACTGGGCTCTGCATGGACAGCGTGGAGCCTGTTTGGGATTCTCTCTCTCCCTGTCTCTCTGCCCCTCTCTCATGTTCTCTCTCTCTCTCAAAAAAAAAAAATAAATAAACTTTAAAAACAAATTCACCATGATCAAATGTGAATTACTCCTGGGTTGCAAGAGTGGTTTTATTCACAAATCAATCAATATGACACATTACATTAATAAGAGAAAAGATAAAAAACATATGGTCATTTTAAGAGATGCAGAAAAAGCATTTAACAAAGTACAACATCCATTCATGATAAAAAAAAAAAACACTCAACAAAGTAGGTTTATAGGAAACATAACTCAATATAATAAAGGCCATATACAAAACACCCACAGCTAATATTCCCAAAGGGAAAAACTGAGAAGTTTTCCTTTGTGGTTAGGAACGAGGTAGGGATGGATACTCTCATAACTCTCATTTGACATACTACAGGAAGTACTAGCATTGGCAATCAGACTACAAAAAGAAATAAATGACATCCAAATGAGCAAGGAAGAAGTTCAATTTTTCACTGTTTGCAGATAACATTACACTCTATATAGAAAACCTGAAATATTGGACTAAAAATATACTAGAACTGATAACCAAATTCAGTTAAATTACAGGATACAAAATCAATTTAAATAGATCTGTTACATTTCTACACACCAATAACGATTAAGCAGAAAGAAATTAAGAAATCAATAGTATTTACAATTGTACCAAAACTAATAGTATATCTAGGGATGAACCTAACCAAAGACATAAAAGACCTAGACTCTGAAAACTATAAAACACTGATGAAAGAAATTGGAAACAACACAAAGAAATGGAAAAACATTCCATGCTTATGGAATGGAAGAACAAATATTGTTAAAATGTCCATACTACCCAAAGCAACCTACATATTTTATGTAATCCCTATCAAAATAACATCAGTATTTTTTTTTAATGTTTTATTTATTTCTAGGAGAGAGAGAGAGACAGCGTGAGCAGGGGGGGGTCAGAGAGAGAGGGAGTCACAGACTGAAACAGGCTCCAGGCTCTGAGCTGGCAGTCAGCACAGAGCCCGACGCGGGGCTCGAACCCACGAACCGCAAGATCATGACCCAAGCAAAAGTCGGACGCTTAACCGACTAAGCCCCCCAAGCGCCCCATCATCAGTATTTTTAATAGAACTAGAGCAAACAATCCTAAAATTTGTATGGAACCACAAAAGACTCTAAAGAGCCAAAGCTATATTAAAAAAGAAAAGCAAAGCTGTAGGCATCATAATTCCTGACTTCACGCTATATTGTAGATGAAAACTGGCACAAATGTAGACACATAGATCAATAGAAGAGAATAGAAAACCTAGAAATAAACCCACAACTATATGGTCAATTCATCTTCAACAAAGCAGTAAAGAACATCCATGGGAAAAAGTCTTTTCAACAAACAGTGTTGGGAAAACTGGACAATGTTATGCAGAAGAGTGAAACTGTACCACTTTCTTACACCATACAGGAAAATAAATTCAAAATTGTTTAAAGACCTAAATGTGATACCTGAAACAATAAAAATCCTAGAAGTGAACACAGACACTAACTTCTCTGACACTGTCAACTTCTTTCTACATATGTCTCCTGAGGCAAGAGAAAGGGAAGCAAAGATAAATCTATTGGGACCACATCAAAATAAAAAGCTTCTGCAGAGTGAAGGAAATAAGTAACAAAACTAAAAGGCAGCCTACAGAATGAGAGTAAATATTTGTAAATGACACATCTAATAAAGAGTTAGTATCCAAAATATATGTAGAAGTTACAAAACTCAATACTCAAAAACCGAATGATCCAATTAAAAAGTGGAGAGAAGACATGAATAGATATTTTTCCAAAGAAGACATCCAGACGTCCAACACATACATGAAAAGATGCTCAACATCACTCATCATCAGGGAAATTCAAACCGAAACTACAATGAGATACCATCTCACACATGTCGGAATGGCTAAAATCAACCACACAAGAAACAACAGTTTTTGAGAAGGATGTAGAAAAAGGGGAGCCCTCCTGCAATATTGGTGGGCATGTTTTACCAGTGCAGCCACTGTGTAAAACAGTATGGAGGTTCCTCAAAAAGTTAAAAAACAGAACTACCCTACAATTCAGCAATTGCACTACTAGGTATTTACCCAAAGCATACAAAATTACTAATTCAAGTCAATACGTGAACCCTGATGTTTATTACAGTATTATGTACAATATCCAAATTATGGAAATAGCCTAAGTGTGCACTGACCAATATATGGATAAAGAAGATGTTATACACACACACACACACACACACACACACACATACACACACACATAATACACACACAATGGAATATTATTCAGCCAACCAAAAGAATGAAATCTCGCCATTCGCAAGGACATGAGTTTAGCTAGAAAGTATCATGTTCAATGAAATAAGTCAGTCAGAGAAAGACAAATACCATATGAATTCACACATATGTGGTATTTAAGAAACAAAAGAAATGAACAAAGGGAAAAAAGAGAGAGCAAGGGAAATAGAGAAACAGAGTTAACTATAGAATATAAACTCATGGTTACCAGAGGAGAGATGGGTGAAGGTTATGGGTTAAATAGGTGCTGGAGATTAAGGAGTGCACTTGTAATAAGCACTGGGTGTTGTATGAAAGTGTTGCATCAGTATACTGCATACCTGAAACTAATAAAATTCTATGTTAAGTAACTGGAATTTAAATAAAAACTTTAAAAAATTCCTCCCCTTAAGCTTCCATAAAACAATAAATACAAGAAATCATGATTTTGGATAAGGCCCTGAAAAATCTCTTTAGGGTTTTTTAATACAGAATTCATCGCAGCATGTTTTACTAAAATTAACCAGACAAACAAGCATTGCTCAAAAGTCCAATATTTACTGGAAGACACACTTATTAAAGGAAACATTTTAATACTATGAATGAGTATTCAATATATCAAAGAATGTATAAGCCAATTAGAGTTAAAATATTATAATTTAACATGATTTTCATTAAAAAATAAAAATTTTCTTACCAGATAGAATTGAAATCAATTTTTGACTGACCAATCATAAATATGGTTATGTAATTCAATTACAGGCTTAGCAGGAAAGACTGCCTCATGAAATGACATTCCTCTCATCACTAAAAGGGGTAACTGTCCTCTAGTATATTTTCTATCATACTGGGCATGGGCTTTTTTAAAAAAAGGATATTAGGACTTGAATTAGGACTCAAAATACCACTCAATTCTACTAAGTAGTAACTAAGCTAAAAATATATAATTATTTTCATGACTTCATAAGCCAATCAATGTATTTCAATGTTTATTAAATATCTAATATACTGGAGACACTGTGTCAAGTACAAGTGAAACTGCTTAAAAAAGCATAGAGTTGAACAGAAATCAAAATGGCTACATAAATCTTTTAGTGAAACTGGGTTTTAAAGTAACTTTTTAATTCTCTTCAGCAAACCTCCCTTCCTCCCTTCTTAGCCTTTTGTTTCAGGAACTTGGTACCATCCTAAAGACATGACAAAGGAGGCTGGTATGGTAGCAAGTACACAATTCCTGCCAAAATCATCTGGATTCTGTATTTCTGTAAAGCACTCCCTATCTCTTCCTTCCGGTGGGCTTGCAGTTGTAGAAGGTCATAGCCTGCTGCAGCCTCCTTTGCCTGAGAAAGCAATAAAGCTATTGTGCCTCTTTTCTCCCAAACTCTGTCTTCAAACTATATTTTGTCTCTAAAGCATAGAGGTAGGTTTTCAACAACACAAAGGATTAAAAAATTAATAAGATTCAATCACTGTCCACAAGAAATATACAATGAAGGAGAGCTGCTAAGTGTACATATAACTAAAATAGAATTGAGAATATAAATGCCCTAAGACTGATTCAAGTGAGTGCTCTTGAGGTTCCAGGAGAAAAAGATTATAACAGGTAACAATTACCTCATCCCCCATCTGTGGGACAAATGGGGAACGTCGTGGTATGGTATCCAAAATCCACTGAGGAGCAAACCATTCTTCATTGGGTTCACCTGCCATAGAAAGCAGTCCTCCTTTCTAAAATATAGTTCACAAATATATAAACCATAAATATATGAACAGTAGTATGAAAAGTAACAGAGAATGTTAAAAGAACATCAGGTTATAATAAAACCTAAAATATACAAATTTTAAATATTTTTATTTCTCAAGTAATTATGTATAACATCTATCTATATATATATATCAATAATCAAGTGAATTCTTTAATATACTGCTCAATTTTGGCTGACAGATAATACTATGACATTATATACTATCTAAAAACCACAAATTTTCACGTCCCTAGAATACCATGTGAATTCAAGCACAAGTAACAAAATATTTTTTTGCCAATAAAATGGTGACAGTCAAGATAATTCTGTCTACTAAAGCAACAGGACACGGAATATGTATATAATAAAGTTTTAAAAGTACTATTCAAATAACTATAAGTATCTTTATACAGTCCAAATGAAATCATAGTGAGGAAGAGAAACCATCACTGGGATGAAATAAAAACTATAATATAAAGAAATGGAAGAAGTCCTACATGATTTATTCTACTCTTTCATTTTACAAGTCAAAAATGAGAAATAAATTTATAACTGGAAACATGACAATAATAACATTTTTATACTCTAGTGGTTTACTATATTTAAAAAAGTAATTATCGATATGTTTAAATAACAACGAAGCTATTCTAGTCTCTACTTTTGGTAACAGAAAAAACTTAAAACTTTTTCTTTTTAAAGTCATTTTAAACAATTTTAATTTCTCAGATGGAATGTTATTTTTAGAGAAAAGTCAAGTGTTACTAATGTGAAGAGAGAAGGCAAGAGACATTTCAAAAAATTAAACTTCCTTACAACCTACAGCCCATCGACAAATACCTGAGATAGGAAGAGTGACTTTCCTCAAGGAATTTAGCTGCCTCAATTTTAACACTTTGCTAGAAGCAAAAGGTAACCTTAGTTTGACATTAGCCTGACCTCTAAGATCCTGTAAAAATCGCTTTGGAAACTTCCTTTATCTCTACCCTCTCAAAACAAATGTTAGCAATTATCCTCTAAGCATCGGGACTAAGTTTTTACTAGAGAGCAGTAAATTACCTTTTCCTAACAACAGCTAGCCCGTCAAGGTCCAGAAACCTTCCTTCCAAATTCCTTAAAACTTACACTATCCCTGGGGCGCCTGGGTGGCTTAGTCGGTTAAGCGTCCGACTTTCGCTTAGGTCATGATCTCGCGGTTCGTGGGTTCGAGCCCCGCGTCGGGCTCTGTGCTGACTGCCAGCTCAGAGCCTGGAGCCTGTTTCAGTCTGTGACTCCCTCTCTCTCTGACTCTCCCCTGCTCACACTGTCTCTCTCTCTCTGTCTCCTAGAAATAAATATAAAAAAAAACACAAAAACAAACAAAAAAAAACTTACACTATCCCTAACTCCCTCCCAACCTGAAAGTACATAATCAGCCAATCCTCACAACCCCAGTGCAGCTCTTTCTGCCCAGGAGTCATCTCCCTGTGCTTTAATAAAATCACCTTTTTGCATCAAAGACGTCTCAAGAATTCTTTCTTGACCGTTTGTTCCTGAGCCTCAATAACTTCACATTATTACTATTAAATATTCAAATGTCAGAGGCAAAAACAACAGTAAAGACTTGTGAATTTACAAACCTTCTTTCTCGTTTGTTTAGGTTTCTTTTGCCTTTCTTCTAGTGACTTCAAATTCTCCTCCTCAGAGCTGCTGCATATTTTCCGTGTTGCCTGTCTGGTTTGTCTTTTTGGAGGCTGCAAATTTATTCCAGCATCTGCTGTCCAATCAGAATATTCACTTGATGAATCGCTGTAAATATATCAAAATTATGAATATATAGGTTTAGAAAAAGGAATAGTTTGCCTTCTAATTGAAAGATGATCATTTTGTAATGAAATAGCAATATAAATAACATGGTTTTTGTTCTAACTGAACAGAAAAAATACCAATATAAATTTTTGATCATTATCTATGGGATTTCAGTGAAATGATTCTTGGATAAAGTATAATGTTTAGTTTCCCATAACAGAATTTCAAATTCAAAATTCCTAAAATAAATAAAACAAAACAAAATAAAACAAAATAAAATACAAAATTCAGGTTCAAGTCACAAAAGCTTCTTTAAATAAAGATGCCTCTTACCCATGGAAATGGTTCAATGTAGCTGTTTTAAAACTCAAATAAATAAACACAATCTGCTAAGATACAGAATCTTGAATTTACAAAGCATCTTATTTTACAAATGAGGAAACTAAAGCCTATAGTAACATGCCCAAAAAGATATTTGCAAGACCAGGAAGTCTCTGGACTTCCAACCCAAAACTCTTTCTACTATAAAACACTACTTTAACTCTGGTTTTAAAATGGACAAGTAATTTTGACCAAACCTAAACCATTAAAACTACCTGGACGAGCTTTCACTTTGCCATTCAATAACAGGATCCTCTACAGAAGCATCACTTGTGCCAATGGTTTCATCTTCCTGCAACAAGGAGCCAGCAATAAATATATATGGTTATTAACTAGCATATTATTAATTAGCACATACTATTTGTTTTGTAACATTTTCTGTATTTCCTCCAACAAAACAACATTCCAGGTAAAATGTACATAATCATCTTTCTACATATATCTATAAGTCACAACTAAGCCTACCAGGTATTTAAAGCTTTCTAACCTCTACTACCTTATTAATATGAGACACCTTTTATTATTTCAAAGACTAAACAAACTCCTTAAGGCTCCCAAATAAAACCCTCTTAAATGTTAAAATCATTGTTTAAAAAGTATCTATATGCCTCTGCCAAATTAATATAATTACTCTCCATAAGAAAATTAATAATCTTTTTATGATGTAAAATTTCAAACAACCAAAATAGAGGGAATAAATTACCCTTGTGTATACAATTTCCAGTTTAGACAATAACTCACTGCCTATCTTGTTTTATTTGTACCATCATTAACTGCCTCATACTTGAGGGATTATTTTGAAGTAAATCCTTATAAAAATAGCATTTTAACTATAAACATTTAGCAAGATTAGGATTCTTTTTAAAACACAACCACAACACCATTATGACATGAGAAAGGTAATGTCAATTCTTTTTTTCTTTTTTTTTTTTTGGTAACGTCAATTCTTGAAAGGAAGGATATTATTGATAAGAATTAAAAAACTGTCTGGGAGCCTGAGTAGCTCAGCTGATCTGACTTTAGCTCAGGTCATGATGTCACGTTTCATGAGTTTGAGCTTGGGATTGTTACTCTCTCCACTCTCTCTGCCCCTCCCCTGTTTGCACTGCACTTTTCTCTCTCTCTCTCAAGACAAATAAATAAATAACTTTTTAAAAGGATTAAAAAACTGTCCATGGTGGAAGAAAAGTGGGAGTGCCACATACTGTCAATGAATAACTAAACCCTCATTATCTACTTAACAACAAAAGGACTGGAGAAGATACAAAGAAAATAATTGGTATACTCTACTCCATTACCATGAATAATTACATCTGAGAAAATCATCACTTAATAATGTCCATAGCTGATGAAGTCAACAATAATGGAAAATGTGCATATTCTGCTGATTACACAGTGAACCAGTTCTAGGACTGTAAACTAGTTATCATTGTTTACATTCCACTTCTTTTTATTTCTGGGAGATTTCCTTTTGCTCTCTTTTCTCACTGTCCCAAAGCCAAACTTTTGTTGGCATGTTTGATATGCTCAAACAAAATATCTTAGGCACAAATCAGAGAAGATATATAAAGGAATTCGATTATATTGCTCAAATTTGCCTATTAAATGCCTTACTAATGAATAATCTTATCAAAAGAAAATAATTAAAATAAGTCCCTATTAAAATGACTTTTAAAAGTAAACCCAAGATGATAATGCTAACTGGGAAACAAACAATTACACTGAATAAATAATAGCATATATCTAACCTCTGAGGAGCTGTCTGAGTCTTCCTGTACACCTAAAGCTTGACATGATGCTTGTGAACTATGCTCTATGTTAGACCGTGTTTGGTAAGTATGCTGACGCTTGCGCTGTGTCCTTCGTAAGGACCGCCCATAGCTAGGCTGATAATCATTCTGTAATATACAAAGAAAATAGATTTTAAAAAATGAAAGACTCAGTGAACATACATAAATGAATATATATAAAGCAAACCAACTGGGCAGAGGTTGGGTGGGGGTGGAGCTAATAATCAGGAATAAATCCCCAAAAAGAAACCACAAAATAGAACTACATACACACACACACACACATACACACACACACACACACACACATATTTAAACCACCTCCCATGAATATTGATTACTTTCTTATTTTGAAAATTATGTGATCAAATTAAAGACAGTCCTGAAAGTTTGGGCTGCAAGAATGTGCCCACTCAAAATTTATTTATCTTATTTTATTTACAAGTTATTACAAGATGAAGCAAGATATCTATATCATACCTATGTATATATAATTCTTTTTTAAAATCTATTTTATTTTGAGAGAGAGAGAGTTGAGCACATGCACACGAATGCAAGGGCAGGAAGTGGGCAGAGAGAGAGGGAGAGAGAGAATCTGTGCTGTCAGCCCAGAGCCCGACACAGGGCTCCATCTCGCAGATAGTGAGATCATGATCTGAGACCAAGATCAAGAGTCAGATGCTTGGGGCACCCGGGTGGTTCAGTCGGTTAAGTGGCCGACTTCGGCCTAGGTCATGATCTTGTGGTTCGTGGGTTCAAGCCCCAAGTTGGGCTCTGTGCTGACAGCTCAGAGTCTGGAACCTGCTTCAGATTCTTTTTTTTTTTTCCTGCTTCAGATTCTGTGTCTCCTTCTCTCTCTGCCCTTCCCCTGCTCACACTCTGTCTCTCTGTCCCTCAAAAATAAAAAACAAAACATTAAAAAAATTTTTTTAAAGAGTCAGATGCTTAAGAGACTGAGTCACTCAGGTGCTCCTATATAATTGTTAATATAATATGTAATTCTTTAGCTCTTTAAAAAACTACATTTAGTAAGTTGATAAAAATAAAGATTTAATTTTTTTTAAAATGTTTTATTAATTTCTAGGAGAGAGAGAGAGAGAGACAGCGTGAGCAGGGGAGGGTCACAGAGAGAGGGAGTCACAGACTGAAACAGGCTCCAGGCTCTGAGCGGGCAGTCAGCACAGAGCCCGACGCGGGGCTCAAACCCACGAACTGCGAGATCATGACCCAAGCGAAAGTCGGACGCTTAACCGACTAAGCCACCCAGGTGCCCCATAAAGATTTAATTTTAACAACTGTAGTGTAAAGTGAAATTTATTTAATTCTAACCTTTACAAGTATAAAATAGTTTAATGATATACCATTTTGTAAAAGTTACAACCCCTACATGTTATCAGGAATAAATAGGGGCAACTGGGTGGTTCAGTTGGTTAAGCATCCAACTCTTAGTTTCAGCTCAGCTCATGATTTCAAAGTTTGTGGGTTCAAGCTCCACATTAGGCTCTGTACTGACACTGTAGAGCCTGCCTGGGATTCTGTCTGTCTCCCTCCCTCTCTGCCCCTCCTGCTCTCTCTCTCTCAAAATAAATAAAAATTTTTAAAAAATCATATAAGTAAATCAGTATCAAGGACCAGTTTCTTTTCCTATATGTAAATATTTCTCATTCTTGATATAATAAAAATGTTTATAGAGCCAACTACTTTATTAATCTCAGACAAGTCTGATATTTGACAAATCAGGTTAGCAGGAAAACAGTAATATAAATCATGGATCTGAATCTTTTTTTTTTAATGTTTTTTATTTATTTCTAGGAGAGAGGAGAGACAGCGTGAGCAGGGGAGGGTCAGAGAGAGGGAGTCACAGACTGAAACAGGCTCCAGGCTCTGAGCTGGCTGTCAACACAGAGCCCGACGCGGGGCTCGAACCTACGAACTGTGAGATCATGACCTAAGCGAAAGTCGGACGCTTAACCAACTAAGCCACCCAGGCACCCCATGGATCTGAATCATTGAAAATCTCTAAGAAAATAATCTTATCAAAGAACATCAAATAAGCTAAGAAAACTTCAACAGAAATTAAGAAAAGTGGGCATCAAAATACTCTAAGGATATTTGGAGATATTCATATAGTACTTACTTAAAATTGTGTTTATCAATACTGGAAAGAAACATTTAAAATTCAGTGCCCCTTGCCTAGATTTCTTGTATAAAGTTAAAATCATCCTAGACTCTCCAAGCTACTGAACTTTTGAGGAGTTAGGGTTAAATCTGGGAACAAGAACATACATCCTTATGCCACTAGTTTGTTCAATCTCAGAATACTAGTAAGGGGCTTACTATGTACCCTATCAAGTATAGGAATCTTACTCTCTGCTTAGTAGTTTCTACTGGGAATACAAATCTTCCCAGTATATAGATCATATTTTGCTCCTATATGATCAGGTAGGTCAAGAGTGGGCCTTTTATTGGGGCGCCTGGGTGGCTTAGTCGGTTAAGCGTCCGACTTTCGCTTAGGTCATGATCTCGCAGTTTGTGGGTTCGAGCCCGCGTCGGGCTCTGTGCTGACTGCCAGCTCAGAGCCTGGAGCCTGTTTCAGACTGTGACTCTCTCTCTGACCCTCCCTGCTCACTGTCTCTCTCTCTCCTAGAAATAAATAAAAAACATTAAAAAATTAAAAAAAAAAAAAAAGAGTGGGCCTATTATGTAAAGGGCCAGAGTATAAATATTTTTGGCTTTGAGGTCATATGTTCTTCCCTGCTGGACCTATTCAACTCTATAGTGTGAAAGCAGCCATAGCCAATATATTAATTAATAAGTATGGCTGTGTTCAAATAAAGCTATAAACAGGAATGGGCAGTAGTTTGCCAACCTCTGGCTTAGGGTATCTAAGTATTTTTTTTTATACTGATTAGTAATCAGCCAACAATTATAAGCTTTTACACTAACCATATGAAAATGGGATTTTAATAAAAATGTCCTATACCTACAATGACAACATGCCCTATATTTTGGAGCACAGTCTTAACTTTGGGTAATTTCATCTTTTTTTTAACATTTATTTATTTTTGAGAGACAGAGCACAGGTGGGGAAGGGGCAGAAAGGGGGAGAAACAGAATCCAAAGCAGGCTCTAGGCCCTGAGCTGTGAGCACAGAGCCTGATGCCAGGCTCGAACTCAGAGATCATGAGACCAAGCCGAAGTCAGACGCTTATCTGACTGAGCTACCCAGGTGCCCCAAATTTCATCTTTATTATGAGGACTATATATCTCAGGGCACCTGGGTGGCTAAATTGGTTAAGCGTTTGACTTTGGCTCAGGTCATGATCTCACAGTTTGTGGGTTCAAGCCCTGCGTCAGGCTCTGTGCTGACAGCTCAGAGCCTGGAGCTAGGTTTGGATTCTGTGTCTCCCTCTCTTTCTCTCTCTCCCGCTCACACTCTGTCTCTATCTCAAAAATAAATAAACATTAAAAAAATTTAAAAAAAAAGAACTATATATCTCAATTTTGGGTTAAAAAACAGGCTACCTATATGTAATGTCAACTAGCCAAAGAGCTCCCTAATACATAACTCTTACCTTTGAAAAATCCAGTATCTGCAAATATTTGAAAATACAGTAACTCAAAGTACTGTAAAACTAAACATACCCTTTGGGTAGTAGAAGAAGGCTTTTTCTTCTTTTCAACTGTGTAAAGACTGATTTCTATGTCACCTTTTGCAGTTCGACATTCTTCCTGAACCCTAATAACAAAGGTCAAAGTGACGGAAAATCACCAAAAATCAATCCAATAGTATAAAAGTCAGATAACAAAAAAAAAGAGACAGGAAAACCGATAAAACAGACCATTAATTATAGAGAACAAACTGAGGGTTCAGTGGATGGGGGATGGGTGATGAGTATTAAGGAGGGCACTTGTGATGAGCACTGGCTGTCATATATAAGTGATAAATCCACAAAATTATACTACTGAAACTAATATTACAGTACATGTTAACTTACTAGAATTTAAATAAAAACTTAAAAAAAGAAATGCAATTGAAATATAACATTGTATTAGTATAATATATATAATAAAATGTTTTGATATATTTATATATTTCAAAATGGTTACCAAAATAAGTTTAACAACACCCATCAAAAAAAAAAAATAAAGTGTTGTCATAACAGAGAAAAAAGTCAGAAAGCAAAAACATCTTTAAATATCAACGTTACCACTTTAATCATTTTTAGGTATACAATTCAATGGTGTTAATGATTTTTACAATGTTATATAACAATCTTCATGCTATTTCCAAAACTTTTTCACCACTCCAAACTTTGTACCCATTGAGTAGTAACTCTCTATCTGTGCTTCTACCAGCCCTTGTTAACTTCTAATCAACTTTATGTCTCTATGAACTTGCCTAATCAAGGTATTTCATAAGTGGAATCATATGCTATTTGTCCCTTTGTGTCTGGTATTTCACTTAGCATGTTTTCAATGTTTATTCATGTTGTAAAAGGTATCAGAACTTCATTCCTTTTTATGACTGAGCAATATTCTACTATGTATATATCACATTTTGTTTCTCCATTCATCTGAATACAGACACTTGAGTTATTTCTACTGTTTCCTATTGTCAATAATGTAGCAATGAACATGGCATATAAGTATCTATTTCAGCTTCTGACTTTCAATTCTACTTTAATATTTTGAGCAAAGAATTATTTATTTCTCTACCACCAAGCGTTCATAAATTAACTATGTCTCCCTTTTTCTTATTACTGGTGAGGAAAGAAAAGGTAAAATTAAATTATGTTTGCTACTTGTTGGCTTAGCTGGTAAAAGGCTTGGTAAAAGAGATAGCATGATTAAGAAATTTTGTATACTCTCTGTCAAATGTTCTTTTCTTTTTCTAAATCTATTCTCAGTCTATGTGGATTACCTAGAGTTTATATTAAAACAAATAAGGATAGGTACTCTAACTTTGAAATTCATTCTAATGAAATCCTTTCATGCAAGTAAGTCTACTTAAATGGCATTTCTAAACATACCCTAAGCACTGGGATCTACAACATACTTATATGGCACTCCCAAACTATTCCAATATTAAATTGATGGCCTTTTCCTCAGAACTACTGTTGTATTTGGGGTCTATATATCAGACATATTTAATCACATATGGTGTCATGTTCTTACATAATAGTATTTGTATTCTTATCTTCTAAACTAGACTATGAACTCATGGAAGTCAAACTCTGTTTTTAATTTTTCAGTATTTCCCAAACCATTTAGCATAAAGCCAAGCAAACTGAAGATAATCATTAAATAGCTGATATGGAATTAAGTAAATGGAACAATGTAGAAAAACTAATATAAAACTCAGTTATTAAAAACTACCTTAGTTATTAAAATTAACTAAATTATAAAGCTCTCAATTTTCTTATGAATGTTACCTTATTGACTCACCTACTAACTCCACTATTTAGTTCACTGACCACCACTCTTCTGCTCCATGCCATGAGATCTCGTTCAGTGGCTATCTGACTCCGAGGAGCATTGTTATGCATTTGTCGGACACCTTCAATTTGACCACTACGTCGAAGCCCAATATTTGGGGAAGAAGATATGTCCACACTTGGACTTCTAAGAGCTAAAACAAAAAGAAAGGTTTTTCTGAACAAAAGTACCAAATTTTTTGACATCAGTACTCTAAAATAGAAAAGTCTAAGATAGTACTTCTCAACAACACTGTTCTCTATTTGCACTAAATTTTCTATACCACCTTTATGGGGTTTTTTTTTTTAGTATGATGAATAAAGCAAAGCACTCAATAAATGTTTAAAGTCCAACTGAACCACCCAGGATCCCCCCCAAAGTATTTTTTAACTATCAAATTTTTGATTTTCAAAATTGATTTGCAATTAAAGAAAGGAGAAATAAAGTAATGAAATTTAAGCCCCTAGACATATCCCTATTAATTCATTTTTGTTGTATTTGTAAATAAAATAAAAATGGAAATTGAATCATTCATTCAACTGTTAAAAGAAGCACCAGGAAAGATTAAAAAAATTGAAATAAACATTGGATGTAGAAGTCAGTGGGTCCACTTTGACTAATGGCATTTCAAATCTATCCACAGAAATCTAGCATTGAGGGTACAGCTGAACACTGATTTCATAAATGAATCTCTAAATCAGGGATCTAAAAATGTTTTAGGTCTTAGAAACAAAGGGCCTACATATATAAGATTATCAGCCTACTTATTATCTTGTTCCAGGTTAAGGAAACCTTATCTGAATTAGGTGCTCCTTAGGTAAACAAAAACAAAATTATTTTAATTTTATGAGATACATAAGAATCAGGAAATGAGTAAAATACACTGTGAATCACATACACTTTAAATCATTTTATTCATTTCTTGGATTCCAAAAGCCATGATACCTGAAAGAATGTCAATTACATAAATGTAAAAGGAATCACATTTGCCAAAATCCCATAAGAAGACTGCATTTGAAAGTCCCAACTAATAGTTCTTGATAAAAGTAAAATTGACACTGCTCACTTTGGCAGCACATACACTAAATCTGGAATGATACAGAGAAGATTAGCAAAGTCCCTGTACAAACAAGAATGACATGTAAATTCATGAAGCATTCCATAATTAAAAATAAAGTAAAACTAACAGAAGTTAACATTTATATAAAATTCAGATTCGTAAAGTGAAGGAAAAGATATAATAAATTAGAATACTGCCAGTAATTAATATCAAACTGTTGTGAAAGTCAATTCAGAAGTTTCACCTGGGGGGCACCTGGGGGGGCTCAGTCAATTAAGTGTCCAACTCTTGACTTTGTCTCGGGTCACGATGTCAGGTGAGATCAGCCCTGCATGTGACTCTGTGGTGGGCATGGAGCCTGCTGGAGATTCTCTCTCCCTCTTCCTGTCCCTCCCCTACTTGAATGTGTGTTCTCACTCTCTCTCTCTCTCAAAAAAAAAATTGTATCTGTATTCCCTAATAATAGGGCTTATCTTCCAGTGTTATTTCTGTAAATTCAAGAGAGGAAGGGGATGTTGCTTTCTTTTCAACAATGGGGGGTAAATTTTTTGTTAGTAATTTTTAAATTCACAGTGCTTTTAATTTTGAAAACTTTATAAGTTGGTTCCCCTTTTACAAAAAGGATGTACACTTATTGCAGTACCTTACTTATTAGAACAAAAGTAAAGGCTGCAAATACATTATTGAGTTAACAAGATTACAGTTTATTAAAATATACTACCTGTATTTTGTAGGAGGTGCTAAGACATTTTAGCAACAAATGACAATGATATTATGGCATTTTGATGTATTTGATATCATAATTGTAAATTAATAAAAATGTTTAAAACCCTCAAAAGTTCCTTACATAGAATTACTTAGTATAAGTAAAATAAAGTACCTTCATCATATAAATATATACATACTTACCACCATTAGCAGAATATGATCTATTAATTGGAAAATGTGGAACATCTCCTTCGTTAATTAGTCTCAGATCTTGTTCTCTCTGTAACTCCCTGATTATTCCATCAAGAATGCTCTCATCATGGTCATTGGTTTGTTGCCCAATCACTTGTTCTACGACTTCACCATCACCTTAATGAGACCAAAGATATGAACCCAAAACATTACTTACATTTTAATACACCCTAAATCCAGTGAAACAAACTTTAATCTATAAAATTTTCATGCAAATATTTAAAAAAACAAGATTAAAATAAAAATAAAATATACCAAATATTTATAAGGAACTTTTAAATTGTTTGATACATCAGTTTCTGTGTATGATTTAACAAATATCCCCAAATTAGCCATTATTATGAGGGTCTTATCATCTTAAAGAATAATCATTAAATTTTGATTTTCAAATGTACATTCTTGATTGAATATTCCAAGCAAAAAGTCTGGAGTAGAGATCTAATTAAAGTTTAAATTAAGTTCAACCATAGATACATGAAATATTTTGCATCTTTCATAAGAATTTCCTTTCTGAAATAAATCAAAATAATGGTCTTCGAAAACACCTCAAGATACTGATAAGTACAGAAATTCTTAATACTGACACACTGAAATCCAATGATTACATCTGAATAAAACTTTATTTACTACTATATTCTTTTTCTTAAATACATCTTAGACATGTTTTTTTATCTTGTCCTCTAGTCATATTAAAAGGTATCCAATAGGGGCAACTGGGTGGCTCAGTCGGTTAAGCATCTGACTTCAGCTCAGGTCATGATCTCACGGTTTGTAAAGTGAGTCCCACGTTTGATAGCTCAGAGCCTAGAGCCTCCTTCAGATTCTGTGTCTCCCCACTTCTCTGTCCCTCCCATGCTCATGCCGTCTCTCAATAATAAATTTAAAAATTTAAAAATTTAAAAAATTTAAAAAATAAAAGGTATCCAATAGAGTAGCTGAGTTATCAGGTCCTATAGGAAATGAAGTGTGATGAACTACAGATTTTTTTATTCAAATGTTTTGAGTGTTTTCTCCCACTTAATATTCATGGTTTTCACCCTGAACGCATATGACATTATAAAAGTAAGTATTAGCAAACGTGTAACACCATTTCACCATTCTATACATCTTTATGAGAGTACATAAAAGTATATGCAACATTTCACTCTACAAAAGACACTTCAAGTCTTAAATCCCTAGTAAGGAAATAAAATTCCATTTCTAAATCAATACCTACCTCACATCTGGAAGAAACCTACAAATAACAAACTAAGGCATTATGGTGTGTAGGATGGAGTGTGAAGAAGGCAGAATATACAAGAGAAATATATAAACAAGATTTGCTATGGAGGGGAAGATGGCTGGAGTAGGAGGACACTAGGCTTTCCTCTTCCCGTGAATAAAACTAGACAACAACCAATTTATCCTAAATACCCTAGAAATCAATCTGAAGGCTAGCAGAACTCCACAACTAACTAAAGGCAGAATATAAGCCACATTGGAGAAGGAAGGAGTTGCGGAGACGTGGTTTGGGAGAGAATCAAATATGGCAGTCATGGTGAAGAAGGAGCTCAGGTTGCAGAGAAGGGCAACCTGTTGTCCTGTCTGGGCCTCAGTTTCCCCACAAGGCCTTGCAGGGAGACACAGGTGGCAGTCTGAGAGTGCCAAGGAAATCCAGGTCCTCACAAGACCTACAATATTTTGGGACTGTGACCTGGCTCTCTCCCAGGGGACCTACTTCCTTCCTGGCATCCCACTCCACAATCTCTCCCACAACCTCCTTTGAAAAAAAATTTTTTTAAATTAAAACTGTCTGAAAGTTCTGTGGGTACAGAAATCACAAGCTTATTGGTAGAGAAAGGGGAAGAGAGGGAGAGGCAACCGGAAATCATTTGGGGCCAGTCCCCTCCCTGCCCAGGTTTCTTCCCCCCAACACCCCTCACAGCTTAGGCCAAAGCCTGTTGGGAAGTTTGCTGCCATGACGCTCTCTGGAAGGCACCCCTGTACCACACACACCTGCATATACCTTCACCCTCCCCTTCCCCTAAGACGCCTTAGTTGGCAGCACTCAGACAACTAGAAAAAAAGACAACAGAAAAAAAAAAATTAGATAGGGTGATGTGAGGACACACCCTGCATATGTACCTCAGTATTCTAACTCTTTAGTGGTAGGGAGTGTATTCTGGGGCCTCGCCTAGGCCTGGGCAGTCACCTGCAGCCACTGAAGACCCATCTGCCACTGGACCTTGTGGGTAGTACTTGGGGTCGTATATCTGCCAGACAAAGCCAAAGACCTGGCCACTCTGGTTCATGGAGGATTTGTCACACTTGTTAGTCCCTGACTTGGTAGTGTACATGTACCAAGCAGTCCTGGAAGCTGTCATGCCCACCTGGCTGGTATACTTGTTTGTGCTTATCAGAAGACTGATGGTTAAGTGGTCCACGGGTTGCAGGATATAGTTCTTGGTGTCATGTAGATGCCTTCTTGTGTCATAAGCTATCATGCCTGACTGGTTGGCACATTTGTCAGTGTCCATCTGCAGCCCAATGACACACTGGCCTGCCTTCACAGTGGTGTCATTGAAGTTGTGCTCCTGCTTCTCTGAGTATGTGATGCCAATGTGCATGCCACTCTGTAGCCCCTGGCCTTCTCAGCCAGTATGAGAAGAGACACCTGCACCTGTGTCATATTTCCACTCTCAAATAGGTTGTTCAGTTCGAACAGGTCCATGGGGTTCATGCTGTAGCTGACCATGGCCTTGATGAAGGTGGAGAGGTTTTCTAGTTGGTGCCAGTTCTGCATGGAGCAGTTGATCTTGGAGACTGAGCCTCACTGCAGCTTATTCATGAGTATACACATGATAATTTCCATCTTTCAGACCCTTCTGAAAGTTGAGCCCAACAGAGAGGCCTGTGAGTCCCTTGATCCAGTGCTAGAGCTCCACCTCATTCTGAGGATCATATTTGGACAGGAGCCGGTTCTTGACCTCAGTCAAGAGCCTGTATACGGGCCCCTTGTTGAAATGTGTGGAACTCATGGCTGGTGGCTCAGCAGGACCAAGAATGGGTTGAATCTTACATGACCAGCAACTTAATATACACAGCTAGAAGATGGTGGTGTAGTAGAACTCTGGGCTCATCTAGTCCCTTGAACCCAACTAGATAACTATCAAATCATTCTGAATACTCAAGAAATAAACCCGAGGACTGAGAGAACAAACTCCAGAACTAGATGGAGAGAAGAGGCATATCAAGGAATGTATAAAGTGTAGAGACATGGTTTGGGGGTGAAACAGAGCACAGGTGCTGTGGAGGTGAGGGAGCCCTGGTCACAGAGAATGGTCACAAGAGAGAGGGGATAAAACAAGGAACACACAAGGAAAATACTTCCCCAAAGCTATTGGCTGGGAAAACAAGAGGGACTGATTAGTGGGGGCTTGAAGACTGGAGTTTAAAAGGTTGGTGGGCTTGGCTGAGATACAGCCTTGAGGGCACTTCCTTACTCCTATTAGGGCACTTCCTTACTCCTATTAGAAGGTAGGCAAACAACCCTGGGGCAGAGAGAGTGAAAAGGGCAACTGAAAAACACTTGGGAAACAGTGGGAGAGATTATTCACTCTGTAGTGTTTCCCTGAGAGCAGCAAGCAGAGACCCCTCTCCTGGGACAAAAGAGATGGGTGGCATCATTTCCCTCTCCCATCCCTCACATAAACACAGAGCTACCTTCAGTAAAAAGCACAGTACTAACACTGGCTGTCTAACTTGCTTATCCCAGGTCCCATACCCTTGTTCTCTCCCAGTACAGCCCTTCTAGATAAAGTTCACTTCAGTCCCAGCAGGGCAGGCCCCTTCCCCAGAAGACCAGCAGAAATCCCCACACATACCATGATTCCCAAATATAGAGTTCTGCAGGGCTTCAGATCTAGTGGAAGTAGCACCAGGTCTCATTTAACAAGAATAAGGCACACATAGTTAAAATGTGATACACTCTGGCCAAAGTCCAAACACCGTCCACTGCAGATGATTGCCCTTAAGGATACAGTAGCCAAAATACAGCAGCTGAGTGCATCCAGCACATACCAGAGACCCTCCTGGCCTGACATTCCAGGCCCTGGGCACTATTTGCTCTGAGGAGCAGGAAACATAATAGGCTTTTCTAGCACACAAAAGAAGACAGAGACTAGGCAAAATGCCAAGATGGAGGAATTCATCCTAAACCAAACAAGATAACATAATGGCCAGAGATCTAAGCAAAATAGATATAAGTAATGTGCCTGATAGAGAATTTAAAGCAATAACCATGACGATACTCCCTGGACTTGAGAAAAGAAGACTTCAGGGAAGCCCTTACCACAGAGATAAAAAAGTTAAAAATGAATCAGTCAGAAATGAAAAATGTGGGGCATTCACTTTCAATTGTCCCCTCTCTATAAACAGAGGTTTCCTACTATTCTTACTTTCTAATCTTATACTCTAATAAACTTTTGCCTGCTGCTCATTTTGTGTCTACTTCTTCATTCTTCAACACAGCAAAATAATAAATACTGCGTGTTGTAGTAAAAAGTCCAGCAACATTTCTTTGGGGGATTATCCCAGGATATCAATATCTTCTAACCATAAGTAAAGAGCAGCTGGGACCTCCTCTTTTCTTTTTATCCTAAAGAAAACTCTCAAACCAAATAAAGGGTACCTGTCAGCCAGTTAAGAGAGAATAGTGTGGCTGCCATTCTCAAGTCTCAGGTGAAAGGCTCCTTTGGTCTCCTCTCAATTGATTCCCCAATGTAGTTCAGAACATTGGTGTGGTGGAGCCCCGATTTCCTTTTGAGAAGAAACCCCAGTATGGTTGGATAAACGTAGATGCAAAAATCCTCAAAATACTAGCAAACAATCCAACAATACATTAAAAAATAATTCACCATGATTAAGTAGGATTTATTCCCAGTATACAAGGTTGGTTAAATATTTACAAACTAAGGAATGTGATATATCACATCAATAAGAGAAAGAATAAAAACCATATGATCATTTCAATAGATGCAGAAAAAGCACCTGACAAAGTACAACAGCCATTCATGATAAAAGCCCTCAACTAAGCAGGTTTAGAGGGAACTTACTTCAACCTAAAAACAATATATGAAAAACACAGTGAACATCATACTCAATGAATGGAGAAAAACTGAAAGCTTTCCCCTTAAGGTCAGGAACTAGACAACGATGTCCATTCTCACCACTTTTACTGAATATGGTACTAGAATCCTAGCCACAGAAATTGAATAAAAATAATAAAGGGCATGCAAATTGGTAAGAAAGAAGTTAAATGTTCATTATTTGCAGATGACATGATACTCTATATAATAATGATGTAGCAGAAAGAGATTTTAAGAAAACAATCATACTTAAAATTATACCAAAAATAATGTTACCTAGGAATAAACCTAATAACCGAAAGGTGAAAGACCTATACTCTAAAAATCATAAAACACTGAAGACAGAAATTGAAGATGACACAAAGAAATGGAAAGACATCCATGAATATAAATTAGAAGAACAAATATTTTAAATGTCTATATGATCCAAAGCAATCTATACATTTAATTCAGTCCCTATCAAAAATGCCAATAGCATTTTACACACAACTACAGCAAAAAATCCTAAAATTTATATGGAACCACAAAAGACCCCAAAATATCAAAGCAATTTTGAAAAAGAAAATAAAAGAGGAAGTATCACAATTCCAGACTTCAAATTGTATTACAAAGCTGTAATATTCAAAACAGCACGGTACTGGCACCAAAATAGACACACAGAGATCAATGGAATTGAACTGAAAACCCAGAAATTAACCCAGAATTATATAGCATTTAATCTTTGAAAAGGCAGGAAAGACTATCCAATGAGAAAAGACAGTCTCCTCACCAAACGGTTTTGGGAAAACTGGACAGCACCATGCAGAAGAATGAAATCAGACCACTTTCTTAAACCAATGGCAAAAATAAAATTCAAATGGGTTAAAGACCTAAATGTGAAAGTATTAAAATCCAAGAAGAGAGCACAGGCGATAGTTTCCCTGACATGAGCCGTAGCAACATTTTGTAGATACGTCTCCTAAGGCAAGGGAAATAAAACCCAAAGTAAACTCTTAGGACTGCATCAAAATAAAAACTTCTGCACAGCAAAGGAAACAATCAACAAAACTAAAAGGTATCCTACTGCATGGGAGAAGATATGTGCCAAGGATATATCAAAATAAAGAGTCAGTATCTAAAATATATGAAGAACTTACAAAAATCAACACCCCAAAACCAAATAATCCAATTAATATATGTGCTAAAGAAATTAACAGACTTTTCTCCAAGAAGACATCCAGATGGACAAAAAACACATGAAAAGATGTTCAACATCATTCATCATCAGGGAAATGAAAATCCAAACTACAATGAGATATTACTTCACTCCCATCAGAGTGGCTAAAATAAAAAACACAAGAAATGCCAAATGTTGGAGAGGATGTGGAGAAAACGAACCCTCCTGCATTGTTGGTGGGAATATAAAATGGTGCAGCCGCTGTGAAAAACAGTATGGAAGTTCTTCAAAAAGTTAAAAATAGAGCTACTCTAAGATCTAAGTAACCGCACTACTGGGTATTTACCCAAAAAAAACACAAAAACACCAATTCAAAGGGATACATGTACTCCTATGTTTGTAGCAGCATTATCTACAATAGCCAAATTATTGAAGCAGCACAAGTGTCCACTGATAGATGAATGGATAAAGAAGTTATGGTGTGCACATGCGTGTGTGCGCGTGCACACACACACGCACACAATACAGAATATTATTCAGCTATAAAAAGAATGAAATCTTGGGGCACCTGTGTGCTCAGTTGGTTAAGTGTCTGACTCTTGATTTTTGGCTCAGGTTATGATTTCACAGTTTGTGAGTTTGAACTCCACGTTGGGCTCTGTGCTGACAGTATGGAGCCTGCTTGGGATTCTCTCTCTTCCCTCTCTCTGTCTTTCCCCCACCTCAAAATAAATAAATAAACTTGGAAAAAAAAAAAAAACAAGAGAAAATTTCAGGTATAAATATGCTCTTAAAAAAAGGATGAAATCTTGCCATATGCAATGACATAGATGGAGCTAGAGAATATAATGTTAACTGAAATAATTCAATCAGAGACAATAAATGCCATATTATTTCATGGCATATGTGGAATTTAAGAATCAAACCACGGAGCAAAGGAAAAAGAGAGAGACAGACAGGCAGACAAGCCAGTAAACAAACTCTTTAACTATAGAGAACAAACTGATGGTTATCAGAAGGGAGGCAGGTAGAGGAATGGGTGAAATAGGTGATAGAGATCAAGGTGTGCACTTATGATGAGCACTGTGTGATACATAGAATTGTTGTATCACTGTTTTGTAAGCCTGAAATGAATATAATACTGTATGTTAATATACTGGAATTAAAAAAAGAAAAGTTGCTTTGACAGGACACAGCATTATTTCAGTGTCTTATTCTACTATCTTTACATCATGTGTTATGCTCATCACTGCTCCCTCAAAATCCTCCAAGACTGTTAAACACTAAATAATTCTTTGCATTTCACACAAGAGAATGAGTAAATGGCCATGAGTTTTTGGTTTTTGAAATTTCCTAGACTTAGTTCCATTAATTATGAACTGTCAAATTAAAATACCAAAACATGAGCAGTGGAATTTCAACAATGAAAAAAGCTTGAAAGACTAAAGTTAGTACATTTAATCATAACTAGGGGTCAAAACCATAAGCAACAGGATCATATATATGTTCAGCGTCCTAAGGAAACAAATCAATACATTCTCTGCTTGAGTATAAGCTTGTTGTCCTAATCCATTTATCTGTGTTCAAGTGACATAAAAATGTAAAAGTACTCTGTTAAGGTCAAAAGTACTATACAAATGGGGCATCTGGGTAGCTCAGTAGGTTAAATATCAGCTCAGGTCATGATCTCATGGTTCATTAGTTCGAGCCCCACATCAGGCTTTGTGCTGATGATGCAGAGACTGCTTGGTATTCTACCTCTCCCTCTCTCTGCCACTCCCACATTTCTCTCTCTCTCTCAAAATAAGTAAAAAAAAAAACTTAAAAAAAGTAATGTCCAAATGAAAATTAATAGAAGTATTAGGTAAAATACATTCTAACCTACTATAGAGTTTAGCAGGAAGTACATATCATAGAAAGAAGAGCAGGAAGTATAACATTTTGCAAAATATTTTAAATTTAATTTTGGGTATGACATACCATTAGCCACATATCCCAGCTGTGGTATAAGTTGTTCGTCTTTACAATTTTCCCGTCCTGGTACTAGTCTTTGAAATTTTGTAGGATGTGGATTGCCATCAACATCCACCAAGAACGGGGGAGGCATGAGGTGAGGAGCTTGTTGGGTTTGTTCATCCAGTACATAGTTATTGGCATCACGGATAAGAGGTCGATAATCCGTGTGGAAGAACATCTGATCTGGAATCTTCATCACAGGTTTTAAGTATTTAACATACACAAGGAATTAATTTTCATTCCTAGAGAACATGCATTTTTCAAACCAGACACTTTTTGCATTCCCTTACAGCCTTCTATTGCTATATGTTTCCTTCAGGCAGAATTGAATCACCTAAATTGTAATCCTATCTTTTCTTCACAAAATCCTATAATCTGTATTACTTTCTGGCCCTATATCATATCTCTCCAATTAGCATACAAAGAAGGAGAGCAGTAACATAGTAGATAAAGTTAGGTATTTTTAATTAAGTTGTAAATATCATACAAACCTTTATAATTATTTTTAATATTTTTTTAAATATGCATAGATGAAGTACAATATAAGTGGCAAAGCAGGTAAATACCAAATGTATCAAGAACACTCAAAAGTGATACATGTATTGAGTTAAAATCAATGATTCTGAGTTCTCGTCCAACTCCAAGAATCTATAATCTATTCCAAATTCACAGCTAATAAAATATAAAGAACCAATTAAGTAAGCTTCCAAATTATTTTAACAAGATGGATAATAGGTAAAGTGGCCAAGCAAGAATATTAACACTTGGTCACCAGCTATTTGTTTCCATTTTATGATAGGTAGTAGAGGATGCAATCTGGTAAGTTTGTTTTCCCATTACACCTGAAGGGCAGTACAGAGAATATGTACTAAGCAAAAGGATTTCCTAATGAATTTTTGTATCTATATCACCCTATATCTTTATAGTGATTCAAACTGTCAAGCCTTATGTTTTGGTAGTGATGAAAAATGTTACGAAGAAAAGTGACTTGGTTATTTTATATCTGTTGACACACAATGACCCTTATTAACTGGAAGACTCCAAATAAAATTTATGAATGACACAATCCAAAATTATAGCCTATAACAAAAATTAAATAGACTAACCTTTTCATAGTATTTACTGCATCCAAAACCAAAAAGGAGCAAATGCCCATGAGAATCTGTGCAGGCAAAATGGTTTCCATCTGGTGAAAATTTACAATCAAACACTGCACCATGGCCTTGGCCTTCAATCTGAAAATTAGAGGAGTCACTTTTAGTCATTTTAAGACATGCTTTTTCAAATAAGTAGGAAATAGATTCTGCTTCTTAATATCTTGGATTCTGTAATGCACCAACATTCCAATGTACTCCCTGGCTTCTGCAGCCAGAACCCTATTGAAACAGTAGAGCTCTGAATAACATTAGGAAGAATTAAAACGGCACCAAACATTACTAGCCATTTCATATCTTATGAAGTACTGAATTAGTGACTAGATACAACCAAAATGACAAAAATGCTATCTCAGCAAAATCAAGATAATATCTTCACACTTAAATTGTAATGCAAGTAAGCCTTAAAATAACCTTCTTAAAATTAAAGCATACAAATCAACTTTACTAACAAAAGACAGAGGATATTAACAGTCTAGAACCATACAAAGCCTATAAAAAGGAGCTCAAAAGTTGACTATGTAGCAATGTTTACTGAGAACTATTCTTCAGAGAACACTAAATATGGGGAATATGAGTACTCCCGTTACCGTAGAAGGGTATTCTACTGGGAAAAGAGATAGCTCATCAGATTTTTCCAGAGTTTGTATGAAATATATCTTAAGAGTAACTAAACCTCCAATTCCACGTTTGCCAAACAACTTCCTGTTTACTAACTAAGCCATATAGAGTTTATCAGAGATAGATACAATACAGTCACTGTTATGATATATACATTAGGATTATTGTTTAAATATTAAACTTTGGTGATTATGGTTAGTGTTAGCTCTAAAAGCTTATTATTACATTTGAGTTTCTAGAGTTTAGAGCTGAGCACAAGAATTTGGAAAACACTAATGCCATAACAGAGTCACTCTGAAAGGTTTAATTCTCAATTAGCCTTACTCTCAGGTCTTGAGACATACTCTAGGTTACTGTACGGATTTAAACAGAGATGACAAGAGGTTCCCTGGCATTAAGTATATTTTAATTACCAAGCTGGCATATAAGACATGTCTGTTTTAATATGAATTAAGCACAGATTTTCCTTACCATGTTAAAATAATTCCGAATTTTGGTCCCCCGGTCAAGGTCCCAAATAAAAATGTTCCCATCGTGACCCGCTGAGAGTATAATCCTTTGATCAAATGGATGTGCTTCCAAAACAAATACTTCATCATCATGTCCCTGTGATAAAATCAATATTAAACGTGAAAAGCAACACCAAGTATCTAGTTTATTCGGCCTAAAGGTCTCTGGAGTGTGCTATCAATCTGGTTCAGATGAATTTATGCACACCACAGCATTTACTACATGGGCACTGCAAGAAATGGTTCAATTAGAGTTCCTTATATGTTTAAGTGTTGATTTCAAAAAGTATTCAATAGAAGATACAGAAAGGTGTTTAAAATGTAGTCCAAAAACAGTTACAGCTCATTAACCAGGCCCCTGAAGCAGAATTCATATTTCTATGACTCTGCTATTTGAAAGACCAACAGAAAATGAGACAAACAATTTTTCATTAACACCCAATTCTGCCACACAGATAACAGACAAACCTTCATTGTTCTTCATCCAGCATTCTATCTCTAGTATTCAAATTGTATTTTGGAAGGCCCCATGATACATTCAAACAAAAAAGCATAGAGACTCTGCCCTTTATCTACTTTATAGCTGGAGGTTTCATTTAATATGCTATCTGAAAAATGGGTTTACTGCTTTAAAAAAAAAAGGTTTGAAAACCAATGCTCTCTATATGTTTCCTTTACCAATGAATATTGATATATAAGACCTTTGATCAAGAGTCTGGAACTGTAGCCTGCTAGCCAAAACTAACCCCTAGATATTTTTGTACACATAGCCTGTGAGATAAGAATGGTTTATACATTTTTTTAAATGTTTTATTTGTTTCTGAGAGAGAGAGAGAGAGAAAGACAGCATGAGCAGGGGAGGGTCAGAGAGAGTGGGAGACACAGAATCCAAAACAGGCTCCAGGCTCTGAGCTAGCTCTCAGCACAGAGCCCGACGTGGGGCTTGAACCCATGAACTGTGAGGTCACGACCTGAGCCAAAGTTGGACACTCAACCAACTGAGCCACCCAGGTGCCCTGGTTTTTACATGTTTAAAAGGCTGCAAAAAACTCCAGAGAATATGCAACAGAGACCATATGTGGCCTGCAAAGCCTAAAATACTTCCTATCTGGCCTCTTAAAGAAACAGTTTGCCAATATTTGATTCAGATCATTGTTAAGAATACATGATTAACAACAGGCTCTAAGTTTTAGAAAAGCATGCATGACATCCTAAAGTTGAATTTCACTTAGAAACACATCAGCATATTACACATCAGAAACTTTTAGAAATCATATCTTGTGACCCTAAAATATGTATTTTATTCCAAAGCATTTTACAAAAAATGGAATAATAGAGCATCCTACCATATTGCCATTGTGGATAAAAATAGAAATTACTGTAAAATAAATGCATACTGGCTCAAAATATGTAGGTAAAAATCCCATTACAATAAATATTGCAACAACTGAAAGTTTACTAAAATTTCCCAGTGATGACTAAAAAATTAATTCTTTGTTATATGCTAAATAATCACCTTGATATAACAAAAACTTTCTAAGGTCCCTAACAAGTAAACAATAAAATTACTTTGTTAAACTCAAATGATAATGTTAAAACAATTTCAGTGTATACTGGAAAAGTGAGGCTTTAAATAGGAGATTTTATTTGTTGGTCACATGCCTTAGGATAGGACATAGTCACTGGATCACAGGGAACAAACTTAATTAAATTCAGTAATGTCTTAAGATGTATCATGTGTCTTAAGGCACACTTCTATTTCCACCACTGCCACACAAATCCAAATTATCATGGCCCATCCTAAAGTCTACCCAGAGTCACTCTTACCTTCATTACAATCTAGTCTCTATTCTGTTGCCAGAATTATAAAGGCATTTTTTTAAAACATTTTATTTATTTCTGAGAGAGAGAGAAAGAGAGAGACAGCATGAGCAGGGGAGGGTCAGAGAGAGGAGACACAGAATCTGAAACAGGCTCCAGGCTCTGAGCTGGCTGTCAGCATAGAGCCCGACATGGGGCTCGAACCCATGAACCATGAGATCATGACCTGACTCGAAGTTGGACACTTAACGAACTGAGCCACCCAGATGCCCCTACAGGCATTTTTCAAAAGCAAAATTCACATGTCATTCCTTAGCTGTTAAACCTTTAAATTGTTTCCTATTGTTCTAGGATAGATCCCATGACCTTAAATGGTCTGCCCCTGTCCATTTCTCCAGTCCTATCTGGTGATACTCTTTCTGCTCTCTGTGCTCTAGCCAAACATTGGCTTTCTTTCAACCCCCTTCTACCTGAAGACCTTTAATGTGCTTTTCCCTCTGCCTGTAAGGACCTCCCAGCTTCCTCACATATGTAATTTACCAAATATTTATTGATACCGTACTACATTGAGACAGAAAATAAACAAACAAGAAAATATAATAAGTAAATATCAGGTAGTGATAAATGCTATGATGAAAATAAAGGTGATAGAATAAGACAAAGACTGGAAGGCTACTCTAGACTGATCAGGGAAAGCCTTGTGAAGGAGGTGACATTTAGGCTGAGATCTGGCTAATTTCAAATCTTAACTAAAAGCAAGAAGCTTTCTCTGACCCTCCTAGACCAGGTTTAGTCACCCTATTAGAAACTTGCACTGTATTTTGTACTTTTCTTTCTTAACATTTATTTAATTTTTTTTGTTTTTGTTTTCATTTTTTTCTTAATAGGCTACAAATCCTAGGATGACAGGGATTCTTTCATTTCCTATTTATTCCTAATCTCTAACTCAGTTACTGCCACACAGTTCAGTATTTGATGGTCAGTATGTTCAGTATTTGCTGAATGGAAGAATTTTACACCACACACTAAGACCTGATAAATTTTTAACACAGAAAATATAAATATCAAAAAAAAAAGAAAATATAAATATCAAAACTAAGTAGAGTTGATTGTTAAAAGGACAAAAAATAATCCATTCTAAAATTTTTTCAGTACAATTCACTTAAGACAGATGACCCATGAGTCAGTCCATGGGAAGAGTACCATTAGAACAGAACTCAAATTAAGGTACTTATTAAGAAAGGATTTTTACACAGATTTATAAAACTAGTGGCTATAATATGAACTTTGAAATTGTGATTTTTAGAGATATGGACTTGTGCTATCTAATACTATAGCCACTAGCCACATGTGGCTATTTAAGCATTTAAAATATGACTAGTCCAAATTGAGATGTTGTGTAAGTGTAAACTAAAACACTGAATTTCAAAGATTTAGTATTTTTTTAATGTTTATTTATTTATTTTGAGAGAGAGAGAGAGAGAGAGGCAGAGGGGGGGAAAGAGAGAGGGAATCCCCAGCAGGCTTCACACTCAGTGAAGAGCCCAACATGGGGTTGATCTCATGACCATTAGATCATGACCTAGCCAAAATCAAGAGTCAGAGTCCTAACTGATGGAGCCACCCAGGAGCCCCCAAAGATTTAGTATTTTTTAAATGTAAAATATTTAATTAATAATTTTTATATTAATTACATGTTGAAATGCTATTTTGGATCTACTAGGTTAAATAAAGTATGTTATTAAAATTTATTTCGCCTGTTATGCTTTACTTTTTCTTTTGTAGCTACTAGAACAATTAATATTACATATGTGGTTCATGTTATATTTCCATTGGAGCATGCTGCATAGACAAACATTAATAATCAATCAAACACTATAGATTTTTCTACACATATTAACAGAAACTTTTAATCAGTGAATAGGGGAAAGCAAAAGGGGGTAAAGAATTGGTTAAACAGATAAAAAAAAATAATCTAAAATTCCACTAACCCAGTGTTAGGGTTTTATTTAGGGAAGAGAATTGGGAGGTATATGGAAATCCTCCCCAAATTAAACAAAATCTTTAGAAACCTCAGATATATAATATTATTATAATATTATCTTATTTTAGGTAAGATTATCTCACAGAGGAGTCAATTAAAGGTGATACCATGGTATACTACAAAGTGAACTGTGTCATGAGAATTAGATTCTAGTCCCTATCACTTACTATTTGTACATCAGATGGCAATCACTTGGCCTTTGTCCTTATTTATGAACTGATAATGGAAGCAGATAGGAAAAAAGCTTTTAAGTGGCATTTAACCTAAAGTATACATGATAAACCAACAAGACCACCCATGTGATTTCTGCTATCAATCCTACCAACTTTTCATGTCACAAATATTGCAATCTTTTACAACAACAAGTACATTTTTTAAAAGAGGCAAAGCCGCCTTTTCCTTCCTACTTCTTTCTCTTACCTCTACTTCTTGCATAAACTAATCCCTGAAGGTAAAATATAAAGGATACCATTGTCAAAATAAAGTAGGCTCTACCCCTCAAACAGTAATAACAAAAATCCCAACTAATACTCAAAACAAAATGACTTACATATCCTTGACTCCATTTAACAAAATAAATAAATAAATATAAGACCTCAAAAGGATCTTGAAAAGTTTCTATATCTACTTTTAGCAGCTATACAATGTGCCATCCCTATTTTGCAGAGATGACTCAAATAATTGCTTCTCTGAGGGATAGTTAAGTCATAGAACGTAAATTAAAACTTAAATTTCCTATCTTCTAGATTAATGCCCTTTTTTGATCATTTTAATTATTCCAAGAATACTTACAGATAAAGTATGAAGAAGTTGCCCTGTGACAGAATTCCATACTTTCAAAAGGAAATTGTTCACTGCAGTAATAACTGTGGTGTCATAGCGATCCCAGGCTACCATAGTCACCTTAAGTTTAGTGATCTTGTCTTCTCCAGATGGCAAATTATTCCTAAGTAAAATAATTTGCAACATTCATACTCTGTAAATTATTAACAAAGGTACATCTAAAATAGCAAATTGTAAAAAAAAATCTCAAAAGAAATTACATATATAAAATTAAATAGAAATGATTAATCTCTTAAAGCATTCTAGTTGTATAGTGACTTATTAAGTAAAAAATGTATTGACAATACAAAAATAAATAAATAAATAAATAAACAAATAAATAAATATAAATTTAAAAAAATCTCTCCAGGAACTTGCAAGGTTTTGGATAAAAATCCTAAACTAAAATAACTTTTAAGTACTTACAAAATAAAATAATAAAAGTACCTAAATAGGACAATATCCATAGCTTATTTTAGGGAGGAAAAAAGACAGAAAATGAGAAAAAAAATAGTTACACAAGGAGAAAAAAAAGTGAAACAAGAAATCTACAAATTCCTTGAAAAATAAAATATCCAGTCATGTTGCCAGCCAGAAAATAAATTTAAAAATATAATGGACACTTTATTCACTTAAATAATAAATATTTGAAACTAACAGGCTTTAAAAGCAGCAAGAAATTTATTAACTTTTGATTTAACTGAATATGACATGAATAGTTAACTATGACTACAATGTCAGTTCTATATAATTATTAATGGGAAGATAATTAATTTCAGGGCCATATGATATAGAAACTATAATATTCTCAAGAGGTAATTATGTATCTTCCAATCAACAGGGAAGATGATGAAACAGAATGCTGATTAAATGCATTTATACTGTTGAGTAGGAATGCTAACAATATGAAACATTATAAAGATATCCTCAGTAAGAAAGTTAAACTTATGATGACATTTAATAGGGACAACCCTCAAAATAGAAAGTAGTATAGATAGATATAAAAAATTACCTATAGAAAACTAAGGTAGAAAATAATTCTGGGCATTAGTAGAGCAGAGATCTTTGGGTCACAAGGGACCAGAATTTTGAATGACTCAGCAATGTTCCTATCATTCAGTCTGTCACTCAACAGCAAAAGGCAATTTACTTAGAGACTAAATACAGATGCAAACTTCAGGTCCATCAGTTAACTCCAAGCTATTTACTAACCTAAAAAGATATTTTCATTATTAAATATAATTCAATAACATAAAATATACTATAACCATATAAGAACTACCGAAATATGTAACATCCAATCTTACCCAGTCATTTTAGTAGCCATATCTAGCACTATACTCTTCCATTCTTGTTGTTGATATTGCCAAATTCTTGCTGTTCCATCTCTACTTCCACTAACAAATCTTAAACTGCAAAGAAACAGTTAAAATACCCTTCTTATGTTCTTCCAAAATAGAAATCACATTTTTCTAATTATGAAAGTAATACATTCATCCCCATACACTCCTAGGAGAAATGAAAATGATACACTTTGGAAAACAATTTGGCAGTTTCTCAAAATGACAAACACAGTCACAATATAACTCAACAATTCTACTCCCAAGTAAAAATCCAAGAGAAATGAAACATAAGTTCACATAAAAACTTGTACATGAGGGATGCCTGGTGGCTCAGTTGGTTAAGTGTCCGAGTTCGGCTCAGGTCATAGTCTCACAATTTGTGGGTTTGAGCCCCGTATCAGGCTCTGTGCTGACTGCCAACTCAGAGCCTGGAGCCTGTTTCAGATTCTGTACCTCCCTCTCTCTCTGACCCTCCCCTGTTCACGCTCTCTCTCTCAGATATAAATAAAACATTAGAAATAAATTTTAAAACAACTTGTACATGAGTATCCATGGCATTATTCATCATAAGCCAAACAGTGGTTAACAACCCAAATGTCCATAAACTAATAAAGGGATAAACAAACTGTGGTATCCATACAATCATACAGTATTCAGCAATAAAAATAAATGAAATACTGATACATGCTGCAACATGGTTGAATCCTGAAAACCTTACACGATGTCAAAGAAATCAGTCACAAAAGACCACTTATTATATAATTCAATTTATATAAAATTTCCAGAATAGGCAAATTTTTAAAGATAAAAAGTGGATTAATGTTTGTCCAAAGTTAAAGGTGCAGGTGTAAAGAGACTGGGGAAAGATAACTAAAAGGCATGGGAATTCTTTTTGGGGTGCTAAAAATGTTCTAAAATTCATGGTGGTGAAGGTTACATAACCCAGTGAATACACTAAAAAAACCACTGAAATTATGTTATGTGCATTAAATCTCAATAAAACTTATAAAAATACATTCACTTCACCCATAACTCTATCACTGTTCATACTTTCCTTTCTATTCTTCCAGACTTTATTAAAGGCATACATAAACACTTATATATTTCCCCCTACAGTAAACAGAATTGTACTCTTATGTAATGTTTTATAATATTTTCCCCAACTTAAGTGTTATTTCATAAATATATTTCTAGGTTTACAAATATAAACTACCATCACTTTTAATAAGTGTTCAACTATATGGATGTGTCAAACTAAATCAGTCCCCTAATGATATTTATACTATTTCCATTCTTCACCATTATAAATAATCTTGTAATGAATATCTCTATACACATCTTTGTACAATCCTATACACATCTTTGCTGAATCAAATGGTAGGAACAATTTCTCAGTTTTTGACAAATTACTTTCCTGAAAAAATTTTTTAACAATTTACAATCTCATCAAAAGTTGTGGGAGACTGAGTGCCCATTGTCCCTAAACCCCTGGCAATACTGGGTTCTAACATTCTTCATTATCCTGTCATTGTGAAAAGAAAAAAAAATGTTACTTTTATTCTAAACTGTATCTTTAATTTTTAGTAAAAAAAAACTGGACATCTTTTGTTTATTGTCCACATAACTAATAAAGTTAAAATAATGTTTGTCCTTTAAGGAAAAGACAAAGAATTAGAAACTTCAGGTTCCTGTAGCATGAAAGAATCATAGCCGTACAAACCTTCAACTGTATAACTCAGTATAGTGCAATAAACCAACCTCAAAAAATTATTTGAAGGTTTTTTTCATTCCTAATATAAACTTCACTCTATGTGGACCATCATTATTTTACTCTTGTATTTAATAAAGATGAACGAATTCATCATAGTAATCACCCACTGTCTGAAAAATAGTTAAAAATAAAACATGGTCAAAAAATTAAAAATAAAAATAAAACATGGTCACCTACATAAAGTTTTTATAGAAATATATGGATACAAATTTATGTTAAGTACTTACATTTTAAAATCTATTCTAGGTCAATTTTTAGACTAGAGCAAAAGATAATATTTTTGAGATCAAACATTTGAGAGTATGTACAAATACCTGTATATAATTTCTGAGTTTCAGACACAGAAAATATGTATCATATGAGTAGTAGAGACAATAAGTAATACAGATTTCCAGAGGAAGACCATATGGCTAAAATCTGGAGCAGTCAAAAAAGGCTTCAGATAGAGCATGAACCTTAAAAGGAAGATATGACTTAGGCTAAAAGAGAAAGGGACTGGAGGGAAAAGAAAAATAGAGTGAAGGAGAGCATAAGGGAGAGGGAGGCTATAGGAAGGAAAGAAGGAGTGAGGGGGAGTAGGGAATGATATTTCTAGGTAAGAATGGTGTGCAGTAGTAAAGTATAAGCAAATAAATGAATGAGAGGATAGAGAAGATAGACAGACAGAGATATATAGATATAGATGTGGAATGTAACAGAAGCAATGATTAAGTCAATTAGGCCAGATGTAAAGATTTATATGGGAATAGTAAATGAGCGAAGAATGTAGGTCTAAGTCAAGTTATACAAAGTTCTGAATTCGAGGCTAAGACATTTGAATTCTATTCTATAGACAAAGAAGAAACACTAAAGATTTCTGAACAGAACAATGTGGATCTGGCAGAAATGGACAGGATATATTTAGAAAGGAGAAGAAAACTGAACATAATGAGTCAAATAATAGAATTCTTGACTGAAGTTACGACATAAATGGAAAAAATAAAATACACAAAAAAGAAATCAGTCAGAAAGGAAGAACTGATTAAGTATGGTTACAATTGGTTAGCAGTTTAAAAGAGATGGGGTAACGATGTCATCAAAACTGGACAAGGGTTTTCATCTTAAGAAACTGAACATAAATATAGTACTATAGCAGAGGGAGCTATTTCTGAGGGAATAGAGATAAAATATTTCAAACATCTGTTTACACAGATATGTACTACATAGTTACCTGTCTCCATTGTTACAGAACTGAACAGCAACAACTTTGTCCTAAGACATAAAACAACAGATTTTTGGTTAGAGTTAATTTATTTGTAAAACGAATAAAGTACGCTCCCCTTCAAATTCACATATAAAAGCACCATGAAGTAGATTTTTTAATGGTATAGTTTTCTTGGGGAAAAAAGCCTCCAATTTTCTTTTAAAAAATTAATGAAGGCTGAAATAATGCATAAACGGAGGAGGAATACTTACTAGCAGTAATTTGAGACAAACCAGACATAAGCAAAATCTGTTTCTAAATCATAATCAAGAGGCAGTTTTGAATAGATATTAGTTTATTATGTCTCCCAAAATAAGACACCACACTAACCTAAAATGCCATCTTAAAATAGCTGATTTAATAGTTGAACTAAACTTCCCACTTAATTTTATTTTTAATTTTAGAAAATAAATCAGCCATTTCCTGTTTCTTACAAGGTTCAATTATTTTACAAACGATTCATTTGACTATAGGTACAATACTTTATATACTTCTTCTTGAACCTTTTTTTATAATGATTAAGTTATACTTTTATGAATATAATGTGTATTGTAGTGATAAGAAGATTAAAGTGTAAGCCAGAATGTTCATTTTCCTTCTCTTTATTCCTTGATAATAAAGCTAAAATGCACCCTCAAATGCTGGCCACATTTTCACAAACCACTCAGTGAGTTAATTGTATTTGAATTTTTAATAAAAAGTTCAGATACTAAATATTTTTTGTATTTAACTTTTTATCATTTTTAAAAATTATTAAACTGTCGTCATATGTTCAGAGGTGTCCATGACTCATACTGCTCCATGATTTCATTGTAGTATTTATCTGACAGATTCTAGATTCTCACTGCCATTTGCAATAACTGGTCTTAGATGTTCTGAAAGGACATCTTATTTTCAATGACTAACAGCAGCCACTGACTTCAAAAGGGAATATTTAGATTTTCTGACTCTCTCTTAGCTGGGCCCCTATTAAAAAAACCCACAAAACTCTTCATCTTTCCCCCACTCAATTATTGACCATTGTTTTTACTACCTCCTTCTCACTCAGCTCCTAATAAACTTGACTGCACTTGTATACATAATCTACTTGGATGGCAATTATAAAGATGTCTCCTTTTGTATACTCTAGTACAAACCTATTTTTCCCACTGGATAGTCTCAGATTGTGATCTTTAAGGATTCCCTAAGTTTTTCTCTTTCATAATTTAAATAATATTGTAGGATTTTAGCACCTAGGAATAAGTTACAGCAAGGTGAGAGCTCACCTTGGTTCAGTAACTGTTCATAAGTAACTGCTCAATTATGTTTATGGAATTGGACAAAATCAGGAGGTTATTTCCAAAAGCTGAAGGAGAAAGTTTCTAATAAGGGTGTCTTTTACTACAAATTTCAGGAACATTCAGTGATTTTGTAACTCAAAAAGTATCTTTTCCTAAAAGTCATCATTCAGGGAAATTGTATGTGTTTTATGGACATGCAGTAATACTATTCCAAATGAGAGGTCAACAGTACTAAGAATAGTAACCTTAAGACTTGCAAAGCTGAGTGCTTCCAATTGCTGTCTATGTCACTTTGACAATGAGGTTCATGAGATGCACAGTAAGCTGAAAAACAAGTACTCCCATATACCACAGTAAATAATTATTTAGAGAAAACGGTAATGAAAGAAGAGGAGTTAGAGACGAAAGGTACATGGGGATATGAAAAAACAGTACTGGTTTCAAGCTTCCTGAAAAGGAAAGTAGAAATAGCTTGAGAGGACAAGTGCCAGTCATCAATGGCTGTCACCCAGGGATAAAGCTGTTCCCTGCTGTTATTGATAACTGAGTAGGATTAGATTTCAGGAGTCTTTGACAGCAATCCGCAACAATCATATTAAAATTGACAAATTAAATTAGTAAATTAATTTTTCCTAAGATATACTTGATATGTCTTTTGTTTATTTTTCTTGATGTAAAATTGGCATACAGCAGGGGTGCCTGGGTGGCTCAGTCAGTTGGGCATCCGACTTCAGCTCAGGTCATGATCTCTCAGTTTGTGGGTCCGAGCCCCACATCAGGCTCTGTGCTGGAAGCTCTGAGCCTGGAGCCTGGTTCAGGTTCTGTGTGTCCCTCTCTCTCTGCCCCTCCCTTGCTCTTGTTCTGTCTCTATCAAAATTAAACATTAATTTTTTTAATTGGCATACAGCATTATATAAGTTTCAGCTGTACAATATTATAACTTGATATTTATATATACTAGAAAGTGATCAACACCATTAAGTCTAGTTACCATCCATCACCACACATTTGACCCTTGTCACCCATTCCCCAACACCCTTTTCTCTCTGGTAACCACCAATCTCTGTATCTATGAGTTTGTTTTTGTTTGGTTTTGTTTGTTCCTTTGTTTTGTTATTTTAGAATTCAAATATAGGGAAATTACGTTATTTGCCTTGCTCCATCAGATTTTTCCCTTAGCATAATATCCTCAAGGTCCATCTATATTGCCGCAAATGGCAAGATTTCCTTACGTGTGGCTGACTGGTATTCTAGCGTGTGTGTCTGTGTGTGTGCATGCGCACGTGCACGCACACGTACCACATCTTTATCCATTCATCCATGAATGGACACTTTGTTTCCACTTTCTGGCTACTATAAATAATGCTGCAATGAACAAAGGGGTGCATATACCTTCTTGAATTACTGTTTTTATATTCATAAATAAATACTCAGAACTGGGGCACCTGGGTGGCTCAGTTGGCTAAAGGTCCAACCGCTCGGGTCATGATCTTGCAGTTCGTGGGTTTGAGCCCCACATGGGGCTCTGTGCTGACAGGTCAGAGCCTGGAGCCTGCTTCAGATTCTGTCTCCCTCTCTCTCTGCCCCTCCCCTGCTTGCACTCTGTCTCTCTCTCTCTCAAAAATAAATAAACATTAAAAAAATGTAATACTCAGAAGTGGACTATCTGGATCATATGGTAGTACTATTTTTAATTTTTTGACAAATGTCCATACTGCTTTCCATAGTGGCTACAACAATTTACATTCACACCTATAGTGTATGAGTACCCTTTCCTCCACATCTTCTCCAACACTTGTTATTGCTTGTCTTTCTGATAGCACCCATTGTAATAGGTGTGAGGTGATATCTCATTGTGGTTCTCATTTGCATTTCCCTAATAATTAGTGATGTTGAACATGTTTTCATGTGCTTGTTGGCCATATATGTTTATTTAGTTCCTCTGCCCAGTTTTTAATTTTTTTATTATTGAGTTATATGAGTTCTTTGTATATTTTGGATATTAACCCCTTAATGGATATGTTATTTATAAATATCTTTTCCCATTTAGTTGCCTTTTTGTTTTACTGATGTTTTCCTTCACTGTGCAGTAGCTTTTTAGTAAGATGAGTCCTATTTGCTTATTTTTGCTTTTGTCTCCCTTGCCTATAGAGCCAGATTTAAAAAATTCACTAAGACCTGGGGCACCTGAATGGCTCAGTCGGTTAAGCATCCGACTTCAGCTCAGGTCATGATATCACTGTTGGTGGGTTCAAGCCCTGCGTCGGGCTCTGTGCTGAATGCTTGCTCAGACCCTGGGGCCTGCTTCAGATTCTGTGTCTCCTTCTCTCTCTGGCCCTCCCCGCTCATGCTGTCTCACTCTATCTCTCAAGAAAATAAATAAATAAATTAATTAATTAATTAAATTTAAAAAATAAAAAATTCACTAATACCAATGCCAAGGACCTTACTACTGCTGGGAAAGTCATATAAAAGATGTGAATGCCAGTTGGCCTGTGAGCTGGACCCCAGGTGATTGGAGGCTCCTCACCTTCTTCCCTATCCTTGGAATATGGGTTCCACTTGGCTTTCCCACTTCTAAAGCCTATTTCAAGGACAAAGCCTTGAGATGATGATGTGCTATTGAGAACACCTGCACAGTATACCTGAGTGAACACAGTTAAGGTTTCTTTATAAACTTTTAAGATTTGGTGAGCAGGCACAAAGATCTATTTGTCTTGGTGCCACCCAAGACAAGCCTCATGTGTAAATTCCCTTTGCTTATTAAAATTGCCATCTACCAATCCAGGGTGGCCTACCTCTTTCTTTGGTCCTTCTCTGCCTTCTGGGTTCTATGGGCCAGATTCAGATTAAATCCAAGAAGCTCCCAAGAAGGTTATGAACTGGCAATTGGCAAGCCATACAGGATATCAAAGAAATGGGACTTGAGAATGAAGCATCCGCAGGAGATATCCCAAATCAGCCATCAACTTCTGTGTGAGGTAGGGTGGTCTGTATGTTAGATGCTTGTGGACTACTGCGTGAGTATAGGGACACCCAGAAAATGCCAACCAGTCTAATCATTTGTTGGAGGAAATGCACATACCACACTGAGGCAGAGAAGGGAAACACGTGGTTGCCACAGTGGGTCTCTACTGTGAGTAGTCAGCTGGATACCAATGACCAACTAAAGGTTGAAGCTCAAGTTAGAAAATTAGTAAAGCTGAGGTTAGAAAAGGATATGCAAGTGTCCACTACTCTGCTAGCTCTAGGGCTGGCAGACAAGATGGAAGAGCAGAATAATAAATTAAAGACTTTAGTGTGCTCTTTTGCAAAGCACAGAGGGTACAAGCTGCGATATATTAAGATATGAGAACTTTTTAAAGATTTTTTAAATGTTTATTTCTGAGAGAGAGAGAGAGAGAGAGAGAGAAAGCATGAGTGGGGGAGGCACAGAGAAAGAGGGCAGACACAGAATCCAAAGCAGGCTTCAGGCTCCTAGCTGTCAGCACAGAGCCTGGCGCGGGGCTCGAATCCACAAAACACGAGTTCATGACCTGAGCCGAAGTTGGACGCTCAACCGACTGAGCCACCCAGGTGCCCAAAGATATGAGAACTTATAACAAAGCCTGATTAGGCTGCTAAGAGGTGGAATCTTGGAAAAACTGATGGAAATGAAGAGGAGGATGTTGTGGTAATTGATGGGGAGACTGACAAAATGCCCAATACCATCCCACCCCCTATTTTAAACAGCAATTGCCCCAAAAGTCCTAGGAGTAAACTTAAATCTTTCTTTGTCCCTTGACGTTTACAAATCTTATGTCTTTGAAATAACCCCTGGAGACAACCAAAACACTGCCAGGGGAAAAAAAAAGGAATACAAACTGCCATAGTTCTCTTGTCAACTGCATTATGATGAACTCTCATCAAATCAAATGGCCATTTTTTAAGCCTTCTGTCATTTGCAGTTTCTGTTTTGCTCTGATATTTTGCAAAAAGTGTTCCTACAAAAGTGCTTCATTTTCAAAAAAACTCATGGAAAAGACTTTGACAGGTCTCTGATAACTAAGATTAAATTACCTTCATGTTGGAAATAATGAACCTTTCAAGGCTACGTGCCATCCCCCAAGGCTACGTGCATAGCCACAAAATGTCATAGTATAGTGGTAGCTGAGGACCTATCCCTGTTCTCCTTCCCACCATCAGCAAAATGGGTCCATTGCATTGATAATATCATGTTAACATGTAAAGATTTACCTCTGCTGCAGGACACCTGCAGGCTTTGCTCAGGAACATCTGTGAGGAAGAAGATGGGCAATGAACCCAAAGAAAATTCAAGGCCCAGACATTGCCATAAGGTTTTGGGTGTCATCTGATCAGCTAAAACTCATAAAGCTGTAACTGAAAAGGTGCAAGCCTAACCAATCCCTAAGAATGTAAAAGAGGTATAATCCTTTATGGGGATTTGGGGGTTTTGGAAGACTTTTAATCCACACCTGGCATTCCTTATGCTGTCTAGTAAAGAAAGGGTACGTATAGGACTGGGTACCATAGCAACAAGCTGCCTTTGAGAAGGCAAAGATACTAATAAAACAGATTAAAGCCATGGGCATCTCCTAAGCAGGCATACCTTTGAGTTATATATGTCTATGACTCCAAAAGATGGCAGAGATAACAAAAGGGGAGAATGGCCCTGGGATTTTGGTTCCAGCTCTGGAAGGGGGCAATGCCCCAGTATACCCCTACAGAGCAATAGCTCCTAGCAATGTACACAGTGCTCCTCCAGGTAAAGCCTCTCACACAGCAGCCAGGACAGCAGCCAGTGCACTGAGCTCAGACTGGTCTGGCTGCTGATAATGCATGAGCCCTGGCCATTAACACATTGTACTGATAATTAGGCTTTTCTACAGGGACTAAATTTAAGGTCTGAACAATGGGAAGCTGAGGGGTGGATGACTATTAAAAAGTCCTTGTGGGGTCAAGATATATATAAAATGACATTTGGGTCCATCTGCAAGAGCCTGAAGTGATTCTCACTGTTTTTCATTTCCCAGCTTTTAAGACACAGACACCCCCCTGGCAATCAGGAAGCTGATGCCCCAGCTCGGGAATGAGCCTTAGCTACTGACCTTTCAGTAGTTATAGCAGATTGGGTACATAAAAAGAGTGGCTCCCACAATCCCCAAGTATGACAGCATACTGTCAAGGATACCAGACTACCCTCAGAGTATTTCTTGGTTCAAGAAATAACAGCATGTTGTGTGTTCTAAACAACACCCAAGGCAACTGTCAAAAGAATTGGGCCATCCACTGGAGTTCCATACCTGTGAGAAACTGGCAAATTGACTATACTGGCCTCCTTTGAGTGAGGGTTCTAAATATGCCTTGGTTTATGTGGACACTGCATCTGGCCTAACCTGAGCTTTTCCCTGCTACCATGCAAACCACGCTGCCATGATTAGGAGATTAAAAAAAAAAAAACTGAGTACCATGTATGAATACCTTCATCAAACACATAATGATCAGAGGTCACATTTCAGAGGCCATGATGTATAAGACTGAACAACAAAATATGACATTAAAGATTTCATCTTTCCTATAACCAACAAACAGCAGGATTGGTAGAAAAGAAAATGGAATATTAAAACAGCAAATTATATACTTAACAGGCAAGATCACACTGACCAACCAGACTAAAGTACTGTCCTAGGCTTTAACATATTTAAGTGACCTATTGCCCTACATGCCAGACTAGGGGTCCCTGCCAAGGCACCCAATACGTTAAGATATAGAAGTTGCAGGAAACAGCCATTGCCTTAAATCTCACAGTGGATCAACACACGATGCTGTGGAAACCACCAAGCCCCATCATCCCTGGAAAAGAAATTATCTACTAGAATTTACAATGCAACATCCTACTGAGATAAGAGAGTTACTTCACACCCCAGGGTGAAAAATTACTCAATCTCCACTAAGATCCTCTTGTGCTGCTGCATGCCAGCACTGTTAAAATGCACTGTATCTGAAATGAAACATGAAACCAGTGAAAAAAGGGAGTAAATGGGGGCTCTGATAATGGCATATCCTGACCCCAGTTCATCTCTTTACACCTGACAATGCTGCTTCCCCTGTCCAATATGTATGGTATATACAACCAAGTCAAGTTTCTAAAGGTGCTAACCTCCATCTCTGCAAAGTCAGGAGAAATGTTTGGTTTTTCCACTGATCTAACCATTTTGCCACTGTCTTTGTTCCCTCCATATTTAGAAGGCATTACAACAAATGTGAAGTCCTTAATAAATTCACTAAGCAAGTGTTAAATAATAACAATAAAACTTGTCCTTACTACTTCACTATCCAAAATAAAATGGAATTAGACATTATTACTGCTTCAAAGAGGTACCTGTGTCATTATCCAAACATAATGTATGTTCACACCTAATGAATCTGCTAATGTATCATCTTTATTAAATCACATGAAACACAAGTGAATGCTATGAGTAATCCAATCCCCAGATCAGGAGACTTAATAAATCAGTGGCTCAGATCATGGGCTCTTATAAAATAAAAGTTGCCATTGATTTTGAAATCATTGTATCAATCTGCTTACTTTTATATGCCCCTGTATTGTAACTGTGGCATTAGGCTCCAATGCAGCCAGAGCCACCAAAGGAGCCACCTCCATGCTAATAAAACCCTTTACTGACTACTTAAGGCCCATTGCACAAGAAGGGGGCATGTGAAATTGTAAAAGCTGGTTATGAGAGATGGAATATTGGGGAAAGCCACTGAAAAGATATGACCACCAGCTAACCTGTGAGCTGGACCGCAGGCAATCAAAGGCTCCTAAACTCTGCCCTTGAAATGCAGGTTCTTCTTGCCTTTTTTCCAACTATCAGAAGCTGCTCTGAGGGCAAAGCCTTGAGATAATGATGTGGTGTTGGGAACACCTGCACAGTATTCTTGGCTGAATCCACTCAAGGCCTCTTTATATATAAACTTTTTAAGATTTGGTGGGTGGGCACGGGGATCCATCTGTCTTGCTGCCACCCAAGACAAGCGTTATGTGGAATTTCCTTTACTAATTAAAACTGCCACCTACCAACCTGGAGTGGCCTGCCTCTCTCTTGCTCCTCTGAGTACAGGGGCCAGTTTCAGATTATACTCAATAAGCTCCTTAGAGGATTACAAACTGACAACTACCTTAGTTTTCTTCTAGGAATTTTTATTTCAGGTCCTACACTCAGGTCTTCCTTTTGAGTTAATTTTTGTGTATGGTGTAAAATAGTGGTTTGGAGTTTTGTTCTTTTGCATGTGGCTGTCCAGTTTTCCCAATACCATTTATTAATGATACCACCCTTTCCCCATTTTATATTATTGGCTTCTTTGTTGTAAATTAATTGATCATATATGTGCGGGTTTATTTCTGGGCTCCTTATTCTGTTCCATTGATCTGTTTGTCTGTTTTTCTGCCAATACCATGCTGTTTTGATTAGAACTTTCCAGTACAGTTTGAAATCAGAAAGCATGAGGCCTCCAGCTTTGTTCTCCTTTCTCAAGTTTGCTTTGGCTATTTGTGGTCTTTTGTGGTTCCTACAAATTTTAGAATTATCTGTTCCAGTTCTGTGAAAAATGCTGCTCAGATTTTGATAGGGATTGCATGTAATCTCTAGATTTCTTTGGGGAACATGGACATAATATTAATTTTTCCCATCCATAAGCATGGAATATCTTTCCATTTATTTCTCTTCTTCAATTTATTTCATCAGTTCTGAATGCAAGTCTTCCTTTCTTTAATTTATCCCTAGGTATTTCATCCTTTTGATGCAATTGTAAATGGAACTGTTTTCTTAGTATATTTTTTTCTGATAGTTTTTCAGTGTATAGAAACAACAGATTTCTGTACATTAGTTTTCTATCCTGCAACTTTACTGAATACATTTGTGAATTCTAACAGTTTTTTAGTAGAATCTTTAGAGTTTCTCTATATAGTATTATGTTATCTGCAAATAATTAGTTTTGCTTCTTCCTTTCCAGTTTGGATGTGTTTTAGCTCTTTTACATGGCTCACTGCTGTGGCTAGGACTTCCAATACTATGTTGAATAAAGTTGCAAGAATGGGTATCCTTACCTTGTTCCCAATCTTAGAGAAAAGCTTTCAGCTTTATCACTACTGAGTATGATGTTAGATGTGGGTTAGTCATTTATCACCTTTATTATATTCAGATACATTCTTTCTATCCTACTTTATTGAGATTATATCATATATATATGAATATGGAATGCTGTCAAATTTTTTTCTGCATCTATTGAGAGGATGATATAACTTTTATCCTTATAATGTGGTATATCATGTTGATTGATTTGCAGATGTTGAATCATTCTTGCATCCCTTGCATACACCTGATCATGGTATATGATCCTTTGAATGCACTGTTGAATTCACTTTGATAAAATTTTGTTAAAGATTTTTGCATCTCTATATATCAGGGATATTGGCCTGTAATTTTCTCATTTTTGGCTTCCCTGTCTGATTTTGCTATCAGGGACTGACCTTATAAAATTAGTTTGGAACCATTCCTGCCTTAATTTTTAGGAAGAGTCTGAGGATGGTGATTAAATCTTCTTCAAATGTTTTGCAGTATTCACCAGTGAAGCTAGCTGTCTGGTCCCTGACTTCCATCTACACAGATTTTATATCTCCATCATTCAGTCTTGGAAAACTGTACATCTTAGGAATTTATCCATTTCTTCTGGGTTACCCAATTAGTAGGCACATAATTATTTACAGTAGCCTTTTATTATCCTTTGTGTTTCTGTGGTATCACTTGGAACTTGTCCTTTGTTTCTTATTTTATCAATTTGACTCCATTCTCATTTTTTCTTGATGAGTCTAGCTAAACATTTGTCAACTTCATTATTTCAAAGAACCCCCTCTTACTTTCATTGATCTTTTCTACTGTCAGCCCCTATTTCATTTATTTCTGCTCTGATTTTCTTCCCTTCTACTAAATTGGGCTTTGTTTTTCTTTTTTTTTTTAGTTCCTTTGTGCATAGGATAAAATTATTTATTTCAGATTTCTCTTGTTTCTCAATGTAAGCCTGTATCACTGTAAACTTAACTTCTAAACTGCTTTTGCTGTATCCTGTAGGTTTTGGACTGTTCTATTTCCATTTTCATTTGTCTCCAGGAATTTTTTAAATTTTCTTTGATATCCTTATCAATCCAATGGGTGTTGAGTAGCATATTCTTTAATATCCACATATCTGTGATTACTCTAGATCTCCTTTTGTAATTGATTTCTATTTTTATAGATCACAATTGTGATAAAAAAAGATGGTTGATGATTTCAATCTTTTTGAATTACTAAGTCTTGTTTTCTGACCTAAATATGATCTATTCTAGACAATGTTCCATATGTACTCTGCTGCTTGTAGAAGGAACATTCATTATGCATCTATTAAGTCCCTCTGGTCTAATGTGTCATATAAGGCCAATCTTTCCTTATTGGTTTTCTTCCTAGAAAACCTATCCATTGATGTCAGTGGGGTATTAAAGTCTCCCCTATTTTATTGCTGTCAAATTCTCCTTTAAAGTCTGTTAATTTTTGTTTTCCATATTTAGGTGCTCCTATGTTGAGTACTAAAACGTTTACAAGTACTACATCCTCATGCTGGATTGACTTCTTTATCATATGTATTACCATCTTTGCTTGAAAGTTTATTTTGTCTAGTATATGTACAGTTTCACCAGTGTTCTGTTTTTTCTCCTTAAAAACTTTCATTTTTAAAGTTTTTTATTTAATCGCAGCTAGTTAACATTTATTGTTATCTTGGTTTCAGGTGATAAATATACTGGTTCAACACATCCATACAACACCCTGTACTTATCACAAGGGAACTCCATAATCCTCATCAACAACATAACCCATCCTACACCCACCTCTCCTCTGGTAACCATGAGTTCATTGTCTATTGTTAAGAGTGTTTTTTCAGGGCGCCTGGGTGGCTTAGTCGGTTAAGCATCCGACATTCGCTTGGGTCATGATCTCGCGGTTCGAGGGTTCGAGCCCCGCGTCAGGCTCTGTGCTGACTGCCAGGTCAGAGCCTGGAGCCTGTTTCCATCTGTGACACCCTCTCTCTCTGACCCTCCCCTGCTCGCGCTGTCTCTCTCTCTCTCCTAGAAATAAATAAAACATTAAAAAATTTAAAAAAAAAAGAGTGTTTTTTTCATTTATCTCTCTCTCTCTTTTTCCCTTTGCTGGTTTGTTCTGTTTCTTAAATCCCACATATGAGTGAATTCACATGCTATTTATCTTTTTATGACTTTTCTCACTTAGCATAATACTTTCTAGCTCCATCCATGTTGTTCAAATGGCAAGATTTCATCCTTTTTATGGCTGAGTAATATTCCATTTCTCACTCTCTCAAACATATACACCACTACCACCACCACCACCACACCATATGTACCACATCTTCTTTATCCATTCAATAGCCAATGAACACTTGGGCTGTTTCCATAGTTTGGCTATTGTACATTATTCTGCTACAAACATTGAAATGCATGTATCCATTTTCATTAGTATTTTTGTATTTTGGGGGTTCATGACAAGCAATGCAATAGCTGGATCATAAGGTAGTTCAATTTTTAACTTTTTGAGGAACTTCCATACTGTTTTCCTGAGCAGCTGCACCAATTTACATTCCAACCAATAGGGCAAGCAGGTTCCCGTTTCCACATCCTCGCCAACACCTGTTGTTTCTTATATTGTTGACTTTAGCCATTCCAATACGTGTGAGGTGACATCTCATTGTATTTAATTCCCTTTTTGATGAGTAATGTTGAGCATCTTTTCATATATCTATTGGCCATTTGCATTTCTTCTTTGGAAAAACGTATATTCATGTCTTCTGTCCATTTTTTAATTGGATAATTCATTTTTTGGGAATTGAGTTTATAACTTCTTTATATATTTAGGATACAAAACATTTTTCAAATATGTCATTTGCAAATATATTCTCCCATTCCTCTGGCTGCGATTTAGTTTTGTTGATGGTTTCCTTCATTGTGCAGAATTTTATTTTGATGAAGTCCTAAAAATTTATTTTGCTTTGGTTTTCTTTGCCTCAGGAGGCATATCTAGTAAGAAACTGCTATGGCTGAAGACAAAGAGGTTAATGGCTATATAATCCTCTAAGATTTTTATGGTTTCAGGTCTCACATTAGGTCCTGAATGCATTTTGAATTTATTTTTGTGTTTGGTAGAAGAAAATGTTCCAGTTTTCCCAACACCATTATTGAAGAGACTGTCTCTTTTCCATTGGATGTTCTTTCCTGCTTTGTTGAAGATTAGTTGACTATATATTTGTGAATTCATTCCTGGGTTTTCTACTTTGTTCCACTGAACTATATATTTTTTTTTATGTTTTTTTATTTATTTCTAGGAGAGAGACAGCGTGAGCAGGGGAGGGTCAGAGAGAGAGGGAGTCACAGACTGAAACAGGCTCCAGGCTCTGAGCTGGCAGTCAGCACAGAGCCCGACGCGGGGCTTGAACCGACGAACTGCGAGATCATGACCCAAGCGAGGGCGGAGAGGTCGGACGCAACCGACCCCCGCCACCCAGCGCCTGAACTATATTTTTTTTTGAGATTTATTTATTTATTTATTTTACAAATAGTTTATTGTCAAGTTGGTTTCCATATAACACCTGAGTGCTCATCCCCACAAGTGCCCCTCTCCGTGCCATCCCTCCTCCCCCCATATCCATCAGTCCTCAGTTTTTGTCAGCAGCATTCAAGAGTTTCTCATGGTTTCTCTCCCCCTCTCCCCATTTCCTTCCTTCTTCTCCCCATGGTCCTCCATTAAGTTCCTCCTAATCCTCCTATACGTGCAAACATATGATATTTGTCCTTCTCTGCCTGAGATTTATGTCTCTGCGAGACTTATGTCTCGCTCAGCATAACACCCTCAAGGTCCATCCATGTTGCTACACATGGCCAGATTTCATTTTTTCTCATTGCCGTGAGTATTCCATGGTATAGATAAACCACATCTTTTTTTTTTTTTTAATTTATTTCTAGGAGAGAGAGAGAGACAGCGCGAGCAGGGGAAGGTCAAAGAGAGAGGGAGTCACAGACTGAAACAGGCTCCAGGCTCTGAGCTGGCAGTCAGCACAGAGCCCAACGCGGGGCTCGAACCCACAAACCGCGAGATCATGACCTAAGCGAAAGTCGGATAAACAGCGACTAAGCCACCCAGGCGCCCCCTAGATAAACCACATCTTGATCCATTCGTCCGTTGATGGACACTTAGGCTCTTTCCATGTTTTGGCTATTGTTGACAGTGCTGCTATAAACATTGGGGTACATGTGCTCCTATGCCTCAGCATTTCTATATCCCTTGGGTAAATTCCTAGCAGTGCTATTGCTGGGTCATAGGGGAGTTCTAGTGTTAATTTTTTGAGGAATCTCCACACTGTTTTCCAGAGGGGCTGCACCAGTTTACATTCCCACCAACAGTGTAGGAGGGTGCCCGTTTCTCCACATCCTCGCCAGCATCTAGAGTTCTCTGATTGGCTCATTTTAGCCACTCTGACTGGCGTGAGGTGGTATCTCAGGGTGGTTTTGATTTGTATTTCCCTGATGAGGAGCGATGCTGAGCATCGTTCCATGTGTCTGTTGGCCATGTGGATGTCCTCTTTGGAGAAGTGTCTGTTCATATCTTCTGCCCATTTCTTCACTGGGTTGTTTGTTTTTCAGGTGTGGAGTTTGGTGAGTTCCTTATAGATTCTGGATATTAACCCTTTATCTGATATATCATTTGCAACTATCTTTTCCCATTCCGTTGGTTGCCTATTAGTTTTGTGGGTTGTTTCCTTTGCTGTGCAGAAGCTTTTAATCTTGATGAGGTCCCAATCGTTTTTTTTTGCTCTTGATTCCCTTGCTTTGGGGTTGCTGCGGTGGAGGTCAAAGAGGTTGTTTCCTGTTTTCTCCTCTAGGGTTTTGATGGTTTCCTGTCTCATATTTAGGTCCTTTATCCATTTTGAGTTTATTTTTGTGCATGGTGTGAGAAAATGATCTAGTTTCATTCTTCTGCATGATTTTCTCCAGTTCTCCCAGCACCATCTGTTAAAGAGGCTGTCTTTTTTCCATTGGATACTCTTTCCTGCTTTGTCAAAGATTAGTTGGCTGTATACTTTTGGGTGCACTTCTGAGTTCTCAATTCTGTTCCATTGGTCAATGTGTCTGTTTTTGTGCCAATACCATACTGTCTCGATGATGACAGCTTTGTGGTAGAGGCTAAAGTCTGGGATGGTGATACCTCCCATTTTGGTTTTATTTTTCAGTATTACTTTGGCTATTCAGGGTCTTTTGTGGTTCCATACAAATTTTAGGATAGTTTGCTCTAGCTTTGAGAAGTATGCTGGTGCAATTTTGATTGGAATTGCATTGAATGTGTAGATTACTTTGGGTAGTAATGCCATTTTAACTATATTTATTTTTCCAATCCATGAGCATGGAATGTTTTTTCCATTTCCTTGTGTCTTCTTCAATTTCCTTCATAAGTTTTCTATACTTTTCATCATACAGATCTTTTATATCCTTGGTTAGGTTTATTCCTAGGTATTTTATGGATTTTTGTGCAATTGTGAATGGGATCAGCTTCTTGATTTCTCTTTCCGTTGCTTCATTGTTGGTGTATAAAAATGCAACCAATTTCTGTATGTTGATTTTGTACCCTGAAACTGTGCTGAATTCTTGGATCAGTTCCAGTAGGCTTCCGGTGGAGTCTGTCGGGTTTTCAATGTAGAGTATCATGTCGCCCACTGACCTATTTTTGTGCTAGTACCATACTGTTTTGATTACTACAGCTTTGTGTAATAAAATGTCAAGTCAAGAATTATGATGCCTCCAGCTTTTCATTTCTTTTTCAAGACTGATTTAGCTATCCAAGGTTTTTTGTGGTTTCATACAAATTTTAGGATTGTGTGCTCTACCTCTGTGAAGAAGGCTGTTGGTATATTCATGGCATTGTATGAAATGTGTATACTGCTTTTGGCTGTATACACATTGTAACAGTATTTGTTATTCCACCCCATGACCATGTAATGTTTTCCAGTTTCTTTGTGTCTTCTTCAGTTTCTTTCATGAGCGTTTTATACTTTACAGAATAACTGTCCTTCACGGTTTTGTTTAGGATTATCTAGGTATCTTATTATTTCTGGTGCAAATGAAAATGGGATTTATTTCTTAAGTTCTCTTTCTGATGCTTCATTGTTGGTGTATGGAAGTGCAACATGTTTCTGTATGTTGACTTTGGATTTTGCAACTTTACTGAATTCATTTATCAGTTCTAGCAGTTGTTTTTTTTTTTTTTTTGTAGAGTCTTTTGGGTTTTCTATATAGAGTATCATGTCATCTGCAAATAGTGAAAGTTTTACTTCTTTTTAATTTTTTTAACTTTTTAAATTTATTTCTGAGAGAGACAGATAGCATGAGCAGGGGAAGGTCAGAGAGATAGGGAGATACAGAATCTGAAACAGGCTCCAGGCTCTGAGATAGCTGTCAGCACAGAGCCCGATGTGGGGCTCAAAACCACGAACTGTGAGATGATTACCTGAGCCGAAGTTGGACGCTTAACCGACTGAGCCACCCAGGCACCCCAAGCTTTACTTCTTTGTTGGTGATGTGGATGCCACTTATTTTGTTGTTGTTGTTGTTATCTGATTGCTGTGGCTAGGACTTCCAATACTATGTTAAATAACAGTGGTGTGAGTCTATCTTCTTCCTGAACATAGAGAAAAAGCACTCAGTTTCCCCCCATTAACAATGATATCAGCTGTGAGTCTTTTATAGATGGCCTTTATTATGCTTAGGTATGTTCCCTCTAAACCTACTTTGTTGAGGGTTTTTAATATGAATGAATGTTGTACTTTATCAAGTGCTTTCTCTGCATCTATTGAAAGGATGATGTTTCCTATCCTTTACTTTATTAATGTGGTGTATCATATTGATTGATTTGTGAATACTGAACCATACTTGCAACCCAGGTAATAAACCCCATTTCAATGTGCTGAATGATTCTTTCAATGTATTGTTGAATTTGGTTTGCTAGTAGTTTATCAAGAATTTTTGCATTCATGCTCATCAGGGATGTTGGCCTATAGTTCTCATTTTAGTGAAGTCATTGTCTGGTTTTGGTATCAGGGTAATTCTGACCTCACAGAATGAATTTAGAAGTTTCCATTCCTTTTCTTTTTTCTTTTCTTTTTGCAATAGTTTGAGAATAGGTATTAACTCTTCTTTACATGTATGGTAGAATTTGCCTGTGAAGCTATCTGGCTCTGGGGAGTTTTCTGGGATGTAGTAAAAAATTAAGTTGTCCTAAGAGGAAAAGGCATACCTCGAGAAGCAAGAAAAATCTCAAATAAACAACCTAACCTTACACCTAATTGATTTAGTAAAAGAATAAGCAGAAGCCTAAAAACAGCAAAAGGAAGGAAATAAGAGAGATTAGAGCAGAAATAATTGATATAGAAACTAAATAAACAACAGAACAGATCAATGAAACCAGGAGACAACCTCTTTGAAAAAATTAATATAATTATCAGTAGATACCTCTTTGAAAAATTAATATAATTGATAAACTTCTAGCCAGACTTACCAAAAATAAGAGGAAGAACCAAAATAAATAAAATCACAAATGAGAGAGGGAAAATAACAACACCACAGAAATACATGTGATTTTAATTCTTCATGTTCTTAGATCTGCAGTGAGTGCAGAGGCAACATATTAATGAACCTTCCTTTTTTTAAAATCCACTTATCTACTCTATACCTTTGATTGAACAGTTTAGTCCATTTATATTTTAGTAATTATAGATAGGAGTGTACCTTCTAACATGTTGTTGAATGTTTTGGGGTTTTTTTCTCTCTGTTCATTTCCCTTTTTCTTGCACTTGGTTTCATGATTTTCTTTAGTGTTTGCTTAATTCCTTTATCGTTATACTTTCTTTTTTACTATAGATTTCTGCTTTGTATTACATGAGTTTAACATTTAATACCATATATATATATATTTTTTTTATATATGTTTTTTAAGTTAATAGTATCTGATGTTTGAATGCATTCTAAAACTATAAATCTTTATCACCCCGACATGTTATTTTTGATGTTGATTTTAAATCTATTCATTTTGGATGTCTACTGGGAGAGAGGGTGGAGTAGGAGGACCATAAGCTCATCTCATACCACATTTACTAGATACCATCCACAGCTAAATCAATAAGCTGAAAGCCAATCCAAAGACTGTCAGAATAAACTCCACAACTAAATATAGAAAAGAAGGTACATTTAAAATATAGGGAAAAAAAAAAGGTGCATTTAGGAAGGTCTGAAAGACAGAGGCAGCTGGCAGAAGGGAGGGGGCCATATGCATGGAGAGTCCAGAAAAATAGGCCCTTGCATCAAGGACCTCACACAGGGAAAGCTAATAATCTCCATTATGTTTGGCTTTGAAAACCAGAGGGGCCGAATTCTGTATGTCTGTATAATCAGTGGGACTTTGAGCATGAAGCTTTAAAAATCAGCTGACTCAGCACTGAACCAGCCATGAGAGTGAGTGATAGCTGGGCCACTGCCCTTAAGGTGACAGCAGCCTGTCAGCAAAGGCAACATAAAAACAGTAATTTGCACAATGCTGGGGAGCAAACAGGAAATAGATCTGTTCATACTGACTTCAAAATACATTGGAGAACTTCTCCAAAAATGAAGGAACTGACCGGTGTGATTTTCACTCCCATCCCTCAGCATAAACACAGAGTCAACTACAGGATGTGGAGCTACACAGACACTTGCTATCTAATCTACTAACAGTATGCCATGTCTATGAGTTCTACTGAGGACTCATCCACTCTAAGCCTGCTATCCTGAAATTATGACCCCAGGGAAAATTTTGTTAAAGCCACATGCATATTGCCCACTTGCCAGTGCATAGGTGCCCTGACACACTGAGCCCAGCCACGTCACAGAACACAGCTGCCTTGCCATGCTGAGCAAATTCCACCAGGTAGTGACCAGCAACTGGGTGAATAGCTGCCACTGCGGGCCATGCCGTGCCACATGCATCAAACCACTGTTGCACACTAGGCCCAGGCTTGCCCAGGCATCACAGTGTGCAGTGCTCAGCCTCACACCCCTGACCAACCCAGTGAGCAGTCCTGGGTTGGTCTACTCACCACTGAGCACTTCCAGGGATACAGAATAGGCCCATTGCAAATGTTGCTAACATTACCACCCTGCTCAATTTTCTGAAAAGGCACAATCCTTAGAGTTACTCTGCCTGGGTCCCAGTAACAATACAGTGAGTAAGCACAGCCCACATCAGGCAGAGAGTCAGTGCAGATGACTACATTGAAAGGAAAAGTTTCTCAGACACAACTTCAGAGCACAATCAACACACACAGGATACTCTGCCGAAGGCCATGTTCAGGCCTTCACTGCGCTGCAAGGCATTTTAAGAATTCTTCTTCACAAAAGCACTACTAAAGGCACTACTTCCAAGAGCAGAAGACATAGCTGAGGTTTTTTTTTTTTTTAAACATATAAAAAACAGACACAGAGAGACAGACAAAATGCGAGAACTCTATATCAAATGAAAGAATAGGACAAGGCCACAACCAGAGATCTAAGTGAAACAAATATAAGTAATATGACTAATACAGAATTTAAAGCAATGATCATAAGGAAATTCACTGGACTTAAGAAAGGAGTGGAGGGGCGCCTGGGTGGCTCAGTCGGTTGAGTGTCCGACTTCAGCTCAGGTCATGATCTCACGGTTTGTGGGTTCGAGCCCCACATCAGGCTCTGTGCTGACAGCTCACTCAGAGCCTGGAGCCTGTTTTGGATTCTGTATCTCCCTCTTTCTCTGACCCTCCCCTGCTCACGCTGTCTATCTCTCTCTCAGAAATAAATGAAACATTAAAATTTTTTTTTAAAAAAGAAAGGAGTGGAAGACATGAGTGAGACCCTTAACACAGACATAAAGAAAAACATAGTAGAGATAAAGGGTTCAACAAACAAAATGAGAAAAACATGACTGATGGAATGAAGAGAATAATGGAAGAATCAGAGGAATGAATTAGTGATCTAGAAGACAGAGTAATAGAAAGTACTCACGCTGAACAGGAGAGAAAAAATAATTATACAAAATGAGAACAGACTTTGTGATCTGAGTGATTCCATCAAATTTAATACCATTCATATTATAGGAGTCCCAGAACAAGAAGAGGGAGAAAAGGGGGCGCCTGGGTGGCTTGGTTGGTTAAGGGTCTGACTTCGACTCAGGTCATGATCTCACAGTTTGTGGGTTCGAGTCCCACATCGGGCTCTGTGCTGACAGCTATCTCAGAGCCTGGAGCCTGTTTCAGATTCTGTATCTCCTTCTCTCTCTGACCCTCCCCTGCTCATGCTGTCTCTCTCTCAGATATAAATAAAACATTTAAAAATTTAAAACAAAAAAGAAGAAGGAGAAAAGGAGGCAGAAAATTTATATGGAGAAATAATAGCTGAAAACCTCCCTAATTTGGAGAAGGAAACAGATATACAGATCCAAGAAGTACAGAGAACCCCCATCAAAATGAACAAAAATAGGCCAACACATATTGTTATTAAATGTATAAAATATAGTGATATAAACAAAATCTTAAAAACAGCAAGATAAGGGGCACCTGGATGGCTCAGTCGGTTGAATATCAGACTTCAGCTCAGGCCATGATCTCACGGTTCGTGGGCTCGAGCCCTGTGTCGGGCTCTGTGCTGACAGCTCAGAGCCTGGAGCCTGCTTCGGATTCTGTGTCTCCCTCTCTCTCTCTGCCCCTTCTTTCCTCATGCTCTGTCTCTCTCTCGAGAATGAATAAACATTAAATTTTTTTAAAAATATAAATAAATAAATAAATAAATAAATAAATAAATAAATAAAAGCAGCAAGATAAAAGAAGACAGTGACTTAAAAGGGAAAACCCATAAGTCTAGCAGGAGATTTTTAAATGGAACCTGTGTAAGCCAGAAGGGAGTGACATGGTATATCAAAATGCTGAATGGGAAAAATCTATAGCCAAGAACAGTCTATCCAGCAAAGCTATGATTTAGAATAGAAGGAGAGATAGAGTTCCTAAAACAACAGCAAAAAAAATAATAAAGGTGTTTATGAATACTAAACCAGCACTGTTAAAAATATTTAAGGGGACCCTGAGTGGAAATGAGAAACAAAAAGTGACAATATAAAGGTAGGAAACACAGAAGCAGTAAAAATGAATATATCTGTTAAAAAATCAGTCAAGGATCTCATATACAAATTATAACAACATACACATTAAACATGGGGAGTAGAGGAGTAAGGAATGGGTTCAAACTTAAAAGACCATATAGACTCCTATATATGAAAGAGGTTATACACAAAACTTCTGGTAACAATATACCAAAAGCCAATCAAATATCCCAAAAATAGAAAGAAAGAAATCCAGAGAGTATATCATTATATCATTAATGAAAATCAAGAAAAATGAAAAGAGAAAAACAAGAAAGAATCAGAAAAATTTTTCAGAAACAGCTACAAAACAAAAAATAAAATAACAGCACATAGCAATAATTACTTTGAATGCAAATGGCCTAAAAGCTCTAATCAAAAGATACAGGGTAACAAAATGGGTACAAAAACAAGATCCATTTATATGCTGCCTACAGGAGACTGATATTAGAGCTAATGACACCTGTAGAATATAAGTGAGAGGATGGAGAAACATCATACAATTTCTATATATTAATGGTAAAGCAGCAGAAAGAGAAATTAAGGAATCAATCCAACTTAAAACTGCACCAGAAATAAGAAGATACCTAAGAATAAACCTAACCAAAGAGGTGAAAGACCTGGACTCTCAAAACTATAAAGCACTAATAAAAGAAATGGAAGACACACAGAAATGGAAATACATTTCATGTTAAAGGATTAGAAGAACAAATATTGTTAAAAGGTCTATACTAACCAAAGTAACCTACATATTTCCTACATTGTCTAACAAAATACTAACAGCTTTTTATCACAGAACTAGAACAGTCGTGTATGGAACCACAAAAAAACTCAAATAACCAAAGCAATCCTGAAAAAGAAATGCAGGGGCACCTGGGTGGCTTAGTTGGTTGAGCATCTGACTCATTTCAAGTCATGATCTCATGGTTCGTGGGTTCAAGCCCCGCGCAGGGCTCTGTGCTGACAGCTGTCTCAGAGCCTGGAGCCTGTTTCGGATTTTGTGTCTCCCTCTCTCTGTGACCCTCTCCTGCTCATGCTCGCTTGCTCTCTCTCTCTCAGAAATAAATAATTAAAAGAAAAATTAAAAAAAGAAAAAAAGAAAAAGAAATGCAAAGCTGGAGGCATCACAATTCTGGATGTCATGGTACATTACAAAGCTACAGTGATCAAAATAATATGGTACTGGCACAAAAATGGACATATAGATAAATGAACAGAACAGAAAACTCAGAAATAAACCCACAGATATATGGTCAATTAATCTTTGAAAAGCAGGAAATTATCCAATGGGAAAAAGAGTCTCTACAACAAATCGTGCTGGGAAAGCTGGATAGCAATTGCTAAAGGAAGAAACTGTATCACTTTCTTACATCATACATAAAAATAAATTCAAAATGAATTAAAGACCTAAATGTGAGACCTAAAAACTTAAAAATCCTAGAGGATTACATAGCCAGTAACCTCTTCGTGACACTGGCCATAGCAGCATCTTCCTATATATGTCTCCTGAGGCAAGGGAAACAAAAGGAAAAATAAACTATTAGGACTCCATCAAAATAAAAAGCTTCTCCATAGTGAAGGAAACAATCAACAAAACTAAAAGGCAACCTATGAAATGGGTGAAGATATTTGCAAATGACATTTCTGATAAAAGGTTAGTTTCCAAAAAATATAAGGAACTTATAAAACTCAACACCCAAAAAAACAAATAATCCAATTAAAAAATGAGAAAGCATAAATAAACATTTTTCCAAAGAAGACATACAGATGGCCCACAGACCCATGAAAACATGTACATCATTATTTATCATCAGGTAAATGCAAATTAAAACTACAATGAGATATTACGTCACACCTGTCCTAATACCTAAAATCAATAACACAAAAAATGTCAAGCGTTGGCAAGGATGTGGAGAGAAAAGAACATTCTCACACTGTTGGTGAAGTTACTGTGGGAAACAGTATGGAGATTCCTCATAAACTCAAAAATAGGGGCACCTGGGTGGCTCAGTCAGTTTCAGATCAGGTCAGCTCTCATAGTTTATGGATTTGAACCCCCTGTTGGGTTCCATGCTGACAGCCTGGAGCCTGTTTGGGGTCCTCTCTCTCCCCCTTTCTTGCTCTCTCTCTTTCAAGATAAATAAATAAACTTAAAAAAAAAACCTTAGGGGCTCCTGGGTGGCTTAGTCAGTTAGGCGTCCGACTTTCGCTTAGGTCATGATCTCGCGGTTGTGGGTTCGAGCCCCACGTCGGGCTCTGTGCTGACTGCCAGCTCAGAGCCTGGAGTCTGTTTCAGTCTGTGACTCCCTCTCTCTCTCTGACCCTTGCTCACGCTGTCTCTCTCTCTCCTAGAAATAAATAAAACATTAAAAAAAAAAAAAAACAACAAAAACCTTAAAAATAGAACCTTCCTAGATCCATCTCATACCATTGGGTAATTGCCCAAAGAATCACACTATTGATACTCACTCAAGAATACAAAAACACTTATTCAAAGGGTTAAGTACTCCTATGGTCATGGCAGCAGTTTTGACAACAGCCAAGATATGGAAGCAGCCTACACGCCCATCAATTCAAACAGATAAAGAAGAAGTGGCATATATATATATATATATATATATATATATATATATATACACACACAATGGAATATTATTCAATTATAAAAAATGAAATCTTGCCATTTGCAATGACATGAATGGATCTAGAGAGTATAACGCTATTTCACTGAAATAAGTCAGGGAAAGACAAATACTATATATGATTTCACTCATATGTGAAATTTAATAAGCAAAAAAAAATAAGCTAAGGGAAAAGAGAGAGAAACATATCAAGAAACAGACTCTTACACAGAACAAACAGATGGTTACCAAAGAGATTTTGGGAAGATGGGTTAAATAGGTAATGGGGATTAAGGAATGTACTGGGTGATATATGGAATTTTTGAATCACTATATTGTGCAGCTGAACTAATGTAACACTGGTAAATTTAAACCTTAAAAACACTTAACTGAAGAATAAATAAATTGGAGCACCTGGGTGGCTCAGTTGGTTAAGCAACCGACTTTGGCTCAGGTCATGATCTCATGGTTCGTGGGTTCGAGCCCCGCGTTGGGCTCTGTGCTGACAGCTAGCTCAGAGCCTGGAGCCTGTTTCAGATTCTGTGTCTCCCTCTTTCTCTCTGACCCTCCCCTGCTCACGCTGTCTCTCTCTCTCTCTCAGAAATAAATAAAACATAATTTTTTTAAAAAAATAAAAATAAAGAATAAATAAATCTTGGGGTACCTGGGTAGCTCAGTCAGTTAAAGGTCTGACTCCTGGTTTCAGATCAGATTTGAGCCCCACATCTGGCTCTGTGCTGATAGCATGAAGCCTGATTGTGATTCTCTCCCACTCTCTCTCTCTCTGCCCCTCCCCCACTTGTGTTTATGTGCTCTCTCAAAATAAATGGATATTTTTTTTAAAAAAAGATAAGCATTAAATAAATGAATAGATAATTCTTGTTTTGGGCATCCTTGTACTAATTATTATATAATTAATTTTACCATTTCTTTTTGTTTTAACCTTCCTATTAGCTTTATATGTGGTTAATCCCCATGTTTAATATAAATTTGCCATTATCAGTGTGATATTTTACTTTCACAGGATTTCTTATTAGTAGTTAATTTCTTTTCAGCTGAAATTTATCTCTTTCACATTTCTTATGAGGCTGGTTTACTGGATTAGGTTTTGCTTGTCTGGAAAACTCTTTCTCTCCCCTTTAATTCTGAATAACATTACCAGGTACAGATATCTTGGTTAGATGTTTTCTTTTATTTCTTTCAGTATCTTGAACATACCTCCCCACTCCCTTCTGTCCTACAATGTTTTTGTTGAAACATCAGCTGATGGTCTCATGGGGGGTCCCTGATCTGCAACAAATGGCTTTCCTCTTGCTGCTTTTAAGATTCTCTTTAACTTTTAACATTTTGATTTGAATGTTCCTTGATGTGGATCTCTTTGTTTTTTCTTACTTGGAACTCTGTGGATTCTTGGAACTGAATGTCTGTTTTCTTCCCTAGATTAGGCAAATTTTCAGCCATTATTTCTTGAAATAAGTTTTCAACCCTTTTATCTCTGTCTTCTTGTGGGACCCCCTATAATGTAGGTGTTATTCTCATAGATGTTGTCCCATATGTCCCTTTAACTATCTTAACTTTTTTATTTTCTTTTCCTTTTTGCTGTTCTCAGTTGTTTCTGGTACTCTGTCTTGCAGGTCATTCATCCGTTCTATTTTGTCTAGGTTGCTGTTGAACCTCTTAGTATATTTACCACTTCAGCTATTGTATTCTTCAGCTTTGTGACTTTCTTTGTGACTCTCCTTATGGTTTAATACTTCTTTGTTGAAGTTTTCACTGTGTTCATCCATTCTTCTCCTGAGTGTGGTGAGCATATTTATGACCATTACTTTGAATTCTTCATCAGGTAAATTACTTATATCCATTTCATTAAGGTCTTTTTCTAATGTCTTCTCTTGTTCTTTCATCTGAACATATACCTGTTTCCTCATTTTGTCTGACTCCATGTGTGTTTCTATGTATTAGGTAAAATAGCTACCTCTCTTCTTTTTAAAATTTTTTATTATAGTTGACACACAATTGTATATTAATTTCAGATGTATACCATAGTGATTTGACAGGTTTATACATTATACTATGTTCACCACAAGTGTTGCTACCATCTGTCACCATACAATGTTATTACAATTTGATTGACTATATTCCCTATGTTGTACTTTTTACCCTCATTACTTATTTATTCCATAACTAGAAACCTGTATCTCCTACTCCTCTTCACCCATTCTGCCAATTATCCCACTCTCCTCCCCTCTGGCAATTACAAGGTGTTTTTGTTTTTTGTTTTTTTCCTCTATTTATGGGTCTCTTTCTGCTTTTTTGTTTTATTTTTTAGGTTCGACATATAAATTAAATTGTATAGTATGACCTTGCATTGGAAGTAAGCCTTACCAATTCAAGCATACCCTAGCTTTTGGTTGTCTTTAAGTAGCACAATTTGTTTCTCATAAGTCCCAGTTATTGAGGGTATGTCAAGACCTCTTACTGTTCCAAAGGGAGGGATCTCAGACATTGCCTAATTTCCCGCTAATTGTAAGCCAGATTGTCAGGCAGTATCTTTTAATATATGCAAATAACAGTCTTTAGGTCCACAATCCTAAACCCTGCTGACTTCCAGACCAGTTCCAGAGGTGTCCCCTAGGTAAAGTTGAAAAATCATTGCTTTATACATGTGTATAATCTTTCTGTGAGGTATCACCAAGCTATGATGAGGTCAAATGAGGGTGCTAATATGGTGACTCCCTGCTCATGTAACCAGAGAGCACTTCTACAGCCTCTCGTGTGATGTGCCCCAGGACAAGAAAATAGGCCTTTTTCTCATCAAGACTGGGGGTTAAGTTTCAGTTTTCTGTTTGTGCAGTGCCCTAAGAATGGTAGCCTGCCAAAGACTATCTCTAATTGCTTCAAACCCATGGAGTACAGGGGTGCCTAGGTAGCTCAATTAAGTCTCTTACTCTTGGTCTTTAGCTCAGGTCATAATTTCATAGTTCATGAGATCAAGCCTGCAACAGGCTCTGTGCTGACAGCATGGAGCCTGCTTGGGATTCTCTCTCTCCCTCTCTCTCTGCCCCTCCCCCACTCATGTTCATTCTCTTTCTCAAAATAAATACACTTTAAAAAAAAACACATGGGGTCCAAATATGCAATACTCCACAGAGCCATAAGAGCCAGGGGTTTAAGGGGTGTCTCCTGTGTGGGCTGCACATCCTTGCCAGCTATGCAGGCAGGTTATGAATGTGGTATGGGGGTAGGGTACTCAGCCTACCTGGCTATGGTGGGATAGGCCACAGTTGCAGTGTGGATGGGCAGGGTATGCCTATTGAGGCTAGCTGACTTAAAGATTTAAAGGAGGGGATCAACAATGGCACCCATCTGCACCAGGACCAACAAGTCAGGAGAATTAAAAAATGGTGCCCACCTCTATCCCAGGACAGAATCCCAACAGGTTCTTGCCTCTCCAGCAGATGCTATAATATCAGTGAATGAGTCTCCTTCATATAGGGTCTAGGTGTCTTGCAAACTGTTGCTTTTGAGCTGGGTCCCAGAGTAAGGGAATCTGTGCAACAGTCTTTTAAGAGTGGATTTTTCATTCCCTATGGTTCTCCTAGAAGAAAGCCCCACTGGTTTTAAAGGCTAGATGCTTTGGGGGCTCATTTCTCCAGTGCAGGTCCAAAGGGTTTGGTTGCCCAATGTGGGACACAGACACTGTGCTCCTCAAGAACAAGCTCCATATTATGAGATCACTCCCAATTGTGGATTGCTGCTCCTAGGGTGGGGTTTTTTGCAGGACCATGTCTCTATCTCTCCTACCAATCTTGATATAGGCCTTTTATCTTTTGTTCTAGAGGCACTGTTTAGCTAGCTTTCAGGTCCTTTTCAGAGGGAACTATCCTATTATAGCTGTGGTTTTGTTGTGTTCATCAGAGGAGGTGATTTCAGGATCCTTCAATACCACCATCTTTCAATATGTCTTTTAATAAATATATAGATTTTAAAGTAACAAATAGCTTATATAATTAATTAAATACAGCAGGATAAAAGAAGATGTTCATAAACTATTACCATGTTTTTCTTTTCCTATATTGTCAAATAGAACTAATTTTAAATACTATAGTCATACTAAATCCAGAATTTCACACTGATCTTCATTACTACAGAGATATCTTACCATATGGATCTCAGCACCTATATAATACATTAAGGTACAGATTAGAAAAGAATAAAATCAATTTTCCATAGGTGTTACAAAAGAAAGCATCACATTTAAGTTTCTTATTTTGTTCTTACCGTATGTGATTCTAATTCAGCAATTTTCTCAGGGATCTCAGAACCCAAATAATATATTCTAATCACATGGTCAGTGCTACCTGTTGTAATGAACATACCACCTGGAGGATTAAAAAACAAACAAGCAAACATTGTACCAAGGAACTTAAAAAACCCTCTGATTGCCTTCTCAATTATATGCTACCTGATATTACTAAGAGGGCTCATCATTAATGATATTTCAGAGGAAAAGAAGTAAAATTCAAGAAAAATAAGGGAAGTATTTAAAGGACAACTATACCAACCCCAACAAAAGTCCACCAACTATACACTAAATACAAGCCATTGAATAATAAACATTAAAGATCAGAGCCTTAAGGAATTTATGTCTTTATATTTTATGTAAAAACATAATGCTCCAAAATTATTCATAAAATGACATATAGATACAATTGTCTCTACAGTGGCTACACACACACACACACACCCCCACGTAAAAACTCATCCATTTTGGGGGACAATGAATAAATTCTAGAGATGGATGGTGGTAGTGTATCCAGAACAAAGTAATATGCCCATTGCCACAAAACTGTACACTTAAAAACAGTAATTAAAATAGTAAAGTTTATGTTATATTTCACCATAGTAAAAGAAAAGGTCAACTAGCATATGATTTCTGGTAACAGAAAAGCACTGTTTACATATTGCAGAAGTGTCTTCTCTATGGAGCCATAGTACATTTTTTCTAAAATGTCAGGGTAGGATTTCAGTGTTGAACTGTGTGTGTGTGGGTGGCGGTATACTTTTAACCAACTAAATTCTGAATTATATAAAAACATACAAGCAAATAAGAAATAAAACTCAAAAGCTATTACATGCGTTAATTCAAAGGGCACAAAGGTCCCTCTATTGTATCACATGGTTCAAATTTTTTATTATGTTTCCATTAACAAAAATATTTTTTTCCAAAAAATTGAAAAATATATTTTTTTACAACTGGATCATTTAATATTTGGGGAACTCAAAACTTTCAATTTTTACACATACCAGAACTGAAAGATGAACAAGATATCTGAACTCCAGGTCTAGATCTCTCAGTAAATTTCACTGGGCGATCTCTAAGAGAAAAGGAAGTTATTTTTCTTTTCCATCATGTTCATTTAACATTCAAGAATCTTTGCACACTGCTGGATATTGATAGATTTAACATCAATAATTATTAAAACCATGCAAATGAAGTAGTCAATAAGTTCTAGTCCCATCATTCAGGTTAAAAATGCATTTAAATTTTAAATATAATTTAATATACCAATATTATTATCATAGCTTTGCAAATAAATTACCAAGTAACTACCACCACAAAGAGAAGTTCAAAGTCTTCTTATCAGAATAATAAATGAAACACACTTTACAAAAATTTTGTGTATAAGTTAGTCTCTTCAACATTGGTTTTCATAAAACTTTTATTCTAAAATCTCTAATATCTCATTGAGGTAGGTATAGATGTGTATATACGTTCACACTCACACATACATTTACATAAATAAATAAACTATTATGATAAAGAAAAAGAGACATGCTTTATTTTGCACAAAACTGCTAACAAAATTCTACACTTACCTAAACTTCATTGTTTTTACATGCCATTGCCAGAAACAGATTGTTCCATCAGCACCAGTAGAAGTGAGGTATCTGGTTGTGCCTTTAGTTGATGGACAAAACTAAAAAGAAAATTCTAATTCAAATAGAAAGCTTAAATGTTCAAACTTATTTTGAGCACAGCATGTTCTAAAACTAAAATCACTTTAATAGACATACTTTAAATAAATTCAATTAAGAATTTTACTTTCAAGAAATCGGTTAAATATCCTACATTAACGAATAATTTGCAAAAATTTACAATATCAAGAAATTATGGAAAAAAGTCATAAAATTTAGGATGAAATATATTAGCTTAAAAATAATTATTTTTACATTTTCTCACACCATACACCAAAATAAATTCAAAATGGATAAAGGACCTGAATGTGCGACAGGAAACCATCAAACCCCTAAAAGTGAAAGCAGGAAAAAACCTCTTTGACCTCAAACTGCAGCAATTTCTTACATGACACATCCCCAAAAGCAAGGGAATCAAGAGCAAAAATGAACTACTCGGACCTCCTCAAGATAAAAACCTTCTGAACGGCAAAGGAAACAATCAATAAAACTAATAGGCAACTGACGGATTAGGAAAAGATAGTTGGAAATGATATATCAGATAAGGGGCTAGTATCCAATATCTATAAGGAACTCACCAAACTCCACACCCGAAAAACAAATAATCCAGTAAAGAAATGGACAGAAGACATGAACAGACACTTCTCTAAAGAGGACATTCAGATGGCCAACAAACACATGAAGTGATGCTCAGCATCCCTCATCATCAGGAATATACAAATCAAAACCACACTGAGATAACACCTCACACGGGTCAGAGTAGCTAAAATGAACAAATCAAGGAGACTCTAGATGCAGGCAAGGATGTGGAGAAACAGGCACCCTCCTACACTGTTAGTAGGAATTTAGCTAGTGCAACACCTCTGGGAAACAGTATGGAGGTTCCTCAAAACATTAACACTATAACTCCCCTATGACCCAGCAGTAGCACTGCTAGGAATTTACCCAAGGGATACAGAAGTGCTGATGCATAGGAGCACATGTTCATAGCAGCACTCTCAACAATAGCCAAAACATGGAAAGAAGCTAAGTGTCCATCTACTGATGAATGGATCAAGAAGATGTGGTATATTTATACAATAGAATACTACATGACAATGAGAAAGAATAAGAAATACAGCCATTTATACTATAGACTAAGATTATTCTCAAGAAAAACAAGTGAGGCAGAAGGTTGAACCTTACCTGTTTTTCTAAGGGTGGGTCAGGAGGTAACTGGGGCGATGCAGAAGGAAAATGGTTGGGGAGAGGAGAGGCAAACCCGAAGATTGCCAATGCTAAATTTCATGAGGGCGATGGGGTGGGGGAAAGGGGGTGATGGGCATGGAGGAGGGCACTTGGGATGAGCACTGGGTGTTATATGGAAACCAACTTGACAATAACCTATTTTAAATAAATTAATTAATCAAATTTAAAAATTTAATTTGATTAATTAAAAAAACAACGTAAGAAAAAATTAAAAAATAATTATTTTAAGGGGTGCCTGGATGCCTCAGTCAGTAGAGCATGCAACTCAATCTTACTGCAAGTTCAGTCTCCATATTTCATGTAGAAATTAGTTTAAAAAAATAAAATTAAAAAAAATTAATAATTATTTTTAAATTACTGAACAGGACAGTTTAAGATTATTATTTCATTACTTTAAAATTTTTTTTCCACATTTTTTTTTTTATTTCTGAGAGACATAGACCGGATGAGCAGGGGAGGGTCAGAGAGAGATGGAGACACAGAATCTGAAACAGGCTCCAGGAAGCCTGAGCTAGCTGTCAGCACAGAGCCCGATGTGGGGCTCAAACCCACGAACTGTGAGATCATGACCTGAGCTGAGTCAGACGCTTAACCGACTGAGTCACTCAAGCGCCCCATATTTCATTACTTTTAATGCAGAAAAAAATTACAAGGTGATTATTAGTTAAGCCATTATAAGTCTGTCAAATATATGCTTATAGCAAGAAAATTATAGAATTTTTATAGTTCATATGAATAGGGCATCAAAAATAAATCAAAATCAATGATTAGGAAGTTAATATCTAAGTATTTTAGTCTTAACATCTTATTTTATTTTATTTTATTTTTAATATTTTTTTATTTATTTCTAAGAGAGAGAGAGACAGCGTGAGCAGGGGAGCGTCAGAGAGAGAGGGAGTCACAGACTGAAACAGGCTCCAGGCTCTGAGCTGGCAGTCAGCACAGAGCCCGACGCGGGGCTCGAACCCTTGAACCGTGAGATCATGACCCAAGCGAAAGTCGGACGCTTAACCGACTAAGCCACCCAGGCACCCCTTAACATCTTATTTTAAACTCCAGCTTCAATAATGTATGCTATCAATTTTGTCCCTTTAAAATTTAAATCATTTTCATTTGTTTTAATAGAAAATGTAAAATAGGTCAAGTCTCTATATCACTGAGGAAAAAATAAATTAAAAAATATACATAAGTTGCCAACTTAAAGGATGACTACTACCCTAGATGAACCATGGATGGCCTTTAACATGTAGGATTCTCAGGCTCTGACTCTCAGTATTTTACATATCCTCAGAAGAGAATCAGATAAGAGAAGAGCCTGTTGGCTCCTGATGCATGAGATACAGAAAAAAGTTGGAAATCAAACCAGGATCTCTGCATGCCATGAGTTTTAAAAATCTCAAATATAGATAAATCAACAACACTAAGATGAATATTAAGGATCTGAATAAATTTTGACCTCAAATTTAATGAAAATGATTACTATACATATTAGAAGTCATTTACCTAGTTCTCTTGATAGGAAACACAGAACTTCCACCAACGCTACAGAGTTTAAATCAAACAAAGATTAGCAATTAATGTTATCCATTAATAGTTGATATACAGTAAAGAACCAGTCCTCAGGTAGCGTGCCGATATTTTCCTTTCTGAGGTTAAGAAGCTTGCCGTTGAAAACTTAATCCACAATTTATAGCAGAAGTCTGAAAATTACAGCCCACACACCAAATCCAATTGCTGCCTGTTTCTGTAAAGCTTTATTGGAACAAAGTCACCTTACGTGCCTACAGCTGCTTTTGTCCTGCAGTTAAGTAGGTGTGACAGAGACCATAGGGCCTGCAAAGCCTAAAATATTTACTATCTGATCCATTAATTTGCTGATTTCTGATCTATACAAATAAGACAAATAAATATGAAAGAGTATAATTTTATTGTTTAAAGAAACACTAAAACTTTATTATCACCATTATATTTAAATACATTCATCAATCACAAAGGCAGATCTTGCCTATTAATGTACCCTAACTGGATTGTTTTCAAATAATAAATCATGTTAGAGATTATAAAAATAAGATATGTATACTTCTTAATATAAATTAATATGTAATTATTAAAGAAAATTTAGTTAACATAGAGAAACGATACAAGCTACTTATAATCCCACCACTCAGAGGCAACCACTATTAACATCATACCATTTTATTTCAATTTTGTTTAAAAAAAAATCTGAAAGGAGAATATATAATGATGTTAATGGAGACAATTAGCAAAAAAATAAATAAAGCATATAGAATTCACACTATATGGTACTGATTACTATGAACAAAAATAAAATTAAGGGGAGATTAGAAGTGCTGGAGCAGGGAATAATTTACAATTTTAGAATGGTAAAGTGGTTAGAGAAAGTCCCTGAAAAATAGACATTTGCACAAAGTGCTAAGAAAGTGAAGGAATAAGCCATGTGACTATCTAAGGAAGACCATTCCAGAGACATGAAACAGAAAGAGCAAAGGCAGAATTGTAGGTAGAATGATCTCACAAAGCAGACAGGGTAGCAGCAGCTAAAGCAAAATGAGAACAGAAAACTAGTAGAAGATGAGGTCAAAGAGAGCAAGGGTCTGAGAATGTAGGCCTTACAATATGGGTAATTGTAAAGACTTTTTAACTCTGAGTTTGGAACTACTGAGGGTTCTGAGTACCATTGATGTGATTTAACTTCCATTTTAAAATCACACAGCCTGTGATGCAGAGGTTAGAAAGAGGGAAGAAAGAAACAGAAGGGAAGAAGCAGGAAGATCAGTTAGAACTGTGCTTCAATAATCTAGGTCATAGATGATAACTGTTCAAAATGGAATAGAAATGATGAAGATCACAACAATTTGTCAGATTCTGGATTTATTCTGAGGGCAGAGACAAAATGATATGCTAACAAGTTAGATATGAGATATAAAAGAGACAAAAAAAAGTCAGAGATGACTATGAACAACTGGAGGATAAAATAGCCATTTGTTTAGTTGAAAAAACTTTTAGGAAAAGCAGATTTGAGGAAGGAAGATTGAAGTTCAATTCTGAGTATGCGGAGTTTGAGATTCATGACATTCATGTTATGATACCAAATGGGTAGCTGAATATACAAGTATGGAACTGGGGCGCCTGGGTGGCTTAGTCAGTTAAGCGTCCAACTTTCGCTTAGGTCATGATCTCGCGGTTCATGGGTTCGAGCCGCATCGGGCTCTGTGCTGACTGCCAGCTCAGAGCCTGGAGCCTGTTTCAGTGTCTGTGACTCCTTCTCTCTCTGACCCTCCCCTGCTCACACTGTCGTTCTCTCTCTCTCTCCTAGAAATAATATATATATATATATTAAAAAGAAATACAAGTATGGAACTAAGAGAATGGTCCCAAGATGAAAATATAAGTTTGACAATCATCTGCCTACAGATGAAACTCAAAACTATGGGACTTAATGAGATCAATAAAGGAAGGAATGTGATAGAGATCCATCGATCTTTAGGGAGCTCCTACATGTAAACAAAGTAAGATAGAAATCAGAAAATCAAACTATGAATGAAGCAAACAGTATAATAAATATTTTTCAATATCAGAGGCCATTTCCAAATTCCAGAAATAATCTGGCAGATAAAATGGTGAGAACACAAGTAACCAATAATCTCCTAAAACAAAATCCATGACTTTCAACTGATCCAAAGTGTGATATAAAATTTTTAAAATCCAGTATACATTAAAACTAATTCTTGCTAGCTCCTCATAAACAGGTGATATTTTATTTAAATTAACACACAAAACTGACTGACATACTTTTTAGTGACTAAAGATCAAAGAAAAGTAAATGGGAGTAATTATCTCATCCACAAAAGTGGTCTCCTTGACCAAAGTGTAAAACACAATTTCAGAAGGAGTCCTCTATTTTTCTGTCAACACAAAAAAGAGGAAAAATTTGGTTTAGTTTTCTTTTTTTTTTTTTAATATAGATTTTTTTTTAAATATTTTTATTTATTTCTAGGAGAGAGAGAGAGAGAGAGAGCGTGAGCAGGGGAGGGTCAGAGAGAAAGGGAGACACAGACTCAGAAACAGGCTCCAGGCTCTGAGCTGGCAGTCAGCACAGAGCCCGACGCGGGGCTCCAACCCACGAACCGCGAGATCATGACCTAAGCGAAAGTCGGACGCTTAACCGACTAAGCCACCCAGGCTCCCCTGGTTTAGTTTTCTTAAATAAAAGTGTTTTAGGGAGTATCCAGGACTTTCACTACCAACATTTAGTAAAAACACTGAATGAACAGAATTTAAAAGAAGTCAATGTATTCTAAGTCAAATATCAACTTGAAATGGGAAATCACTGACAATAAGAATAAAATTCTTTTAACATCAAAACACGTGCGTGCTCGTGTGCTCACACACACACACACACACACTCCCACTGACAAACATCGTGCATTAAATATTAACACAAAGTATGCCAATATTCAAGTTAGAACCTATTTATAACCTGACTAACAGGTATTAGTGTTGCTTCCATATGGCATATGTAAGTCTTCTCCCTTCTTCACAAATACTAGTGAGATAAATATGATGTCTTACACTGTATTTGAAACACTTTTTCAATGACTTTTTAAATTATCTCTAAAGGGAATAAATTTATATAAAAAAGGAACTTTAAAAACAATGCCAGAGGAGGGTAGGGACAAAGCTCTTAGAGGTCAACAGTTTTCTGTTGCCATTCTTTATAAATATCCACATAGTATAACAAAAACTGAGAGAATTCTCACCCTCATTATATACATTATAGGTATCTTTTCATTTTTCTTTTTTCTAATTTTTTAAAATGTTTTATTTTTTTAGATCTTACCTATTCTTCATTTTATTTATTTATTTTTTTACAAATAGTTTATTGTCAAGTTGGTTTCCATATAACACCCAGTGTTCATTCCCACATTGTACCCTCCGCCATGTCCATCTCCCCCCCCACTCCCATCAGTCCTCAGTTTGTTCTCAGTATTCAAGAGTCTCTCATGGTTTGTCTCTCTCCCTGTCCCCCACTATTTACCCCCTTCTTCTCCCTCCACAGTCCTCCGTTAAGTTCCTCCTAATCCTCCTATATGTGCAAACATATGGTATTTGTCCTTCTCTGCCTGACTTATTTAGCTCAGCATAAACATGGAAAGATCTTTTCATTTTTCTTACCTGTATGGAAGTAATAGAAGCTGAATGTCCCTGAAGGACTGCAACCGGTGCACAAGTTCGAAGACACCACACCCTTACAACCTTATCACAGCTGCCTGCAGCAATAAGAGTGTTTTCATAGTTAACAGCCATGTCAGAAATTTCAGCAGAGTGCCCTCGAAGTGTAGCAAGGAGACGTCCATCATCTGTTGCCCAAATTTTCACCAAACAGTCATCTGAACCCTATAGTAATACAAAAGGACAAGATTTACAATGAAGTAAAAATTTGCAATCCCCCACCCCAGAAAAAAAAGCCAAAATGAAAAAAGCAGGATTTTTATTAAGTTACTTCTAAGCCTTTACTTTCTAAACTCTTCTGTCCATATAATATGAATCCAGTTAGAAATAGAAATGATGTCCAAATGATGGTAATGGCAAAGCACTGTCCAAACTGACAATGCCATTTGTGAAGAACTCCTCAAAATTACCAATCCTGACAACTCAACCTATTTTTAACTCAGTTTTAAGTGATTTTCCATTAAATATTTCTGCCATTATTTCTATCCTTATGCTTGATGGTCTTTTATCACGACTGCTTGAATATTTTTTCTACAGATACTTAAAAAGTTAACCTGAAGTCTACATGCATTTCTTAGTAAATATGAGTCTTTGTTAAAAATCTCTGCTGAAAATATTATGCTGCACTTCCTACTGAGAATTTCAAAGAGCTTTAAAAATAGCAAAAGCAATTCTACTCTAATGTAATAAATAAGCTATTTAGTAATTATGTTTATAAAACGATAGCCAATTGTCATTCTCATCATGATCATCAACATTCAAATACTTAAGCCATACATTTAGAGTCTTTAATGAACTCCAAGGAGTCATAATTTCTCAAAATGCAAACTACTTCATTTACTGTATCACATAATTTTAAAAAGAAAATTATGAGGGCACCTGGGTGGCTCAGTCATCAGCTCAGGTCATGATCTCACGGTTCATGGGTTCGAGCCCCGCATCAGACTCTGTGCTGATGGCTAGCTCAGGCCTAGAGCCTGCTTCAGATTCTTTGTCTCTCTCTCTCTCTGACCCTCCCCTGCTCATACTGCCTCTCTCTCTCTCAGAAATAAATAAAACATTTTAAAAAATTGTCTTAAAAGATTGTTAAAAAAATTATACCATTAACTACACTTCTATGTTAACTTAGTACTAAAGCAATGACACTAAACCCTTTCTTAGAAATATTAGCATGCTACAATTTTGTACTCAAAAGCACACATGATCTGGTTAATAAAATGCTAAGTGATATAAGTCAGAGAAAGTCAAATGCCATATGATTTCACCCATACGTGGAATTTAAGAAACAAAACAAATGAGCAAGTGGTAAAAAGGGAGAAAGGGAGACAAAACAAGAAAGAGATTCAACTATGGAGAACAAATTGATGATTAATAGAGGGAAGGTCAGTTGTGAGAATAGGTAAAATAGGTGATGGGAATTAAGGAGAACACTTGCAGTGATAAGCACCATGTATGCTATGAAAGCAGATCACTATATTATACACCCAAAACTAATATTACACTATACATTAACTAACTGGAATTTAATAAAAGCTTAAAGAAAACAATTTAAAAAAATAAATAGTACTGAAATTAAAGAAAGATATATACAATAACTAATCTTGGCTACTAACTGTGGAGTACAATTATTCAACTATAAGAATGAAGTAATCATTTTAATTCTGCAGAATGGACACCAATTACACTAAGTTACAAATGGAAAATGCATTTTAATAAATGTTTGTTAAAATGGAAGGAAATGAAATTGAGTAGATAAATTTGTTTCACATAAATTAACCACCTCTGTGTATATAAGGCCTTAAGATTTAATTTGTTTAAATTACAATTCTTAAGGGGCGCCTGGGTGGCTTAGTCGGTTAAGCGTCCGACTTTCGCTTAGGTCATGATCTCGCGGTTCGTGGGTTCGAGCCCCGCGTCGGGCTCTGTGCTGACTGCCAGCTCAGAGCCTGGAGCCTGTTTCAGTCTGTGACTCCCTCTCTCTCTGACCCTCCCCTGCTCACGCTGTCTCTCTCTCTCTCTCTCCTAGAAATAAATAAAACATTAAAAAAAATAATAAAATAAAAAATAAATTACAATTCTTAAAACATTAGAGAAGATATTATACTTCACTCATTTATTTATATAGAATGAAAAAAGACTTTAAATTTCTATTCACCTTTCTTGCATTCAGGTGTCTAAGAAGGATGAATTGCTTCCAAGTATAACTCAGTGCCATGAAATCTACCTTCAATTTTTGTAAATCTCTATCATGGTATAGTATCATAAATTTTAAACTCACTGTAAAAATTCTTCTCCCACTTCGGTCAAATGCTACACAGTAGACAGATGACAAGTGCCCCAGAATTCTCTTATGCATCTTAATGTGCTGGTAAGCAGATGAAGGGAAAATATGGCTGTAGCGACTGCATCCAGTTAATTGCCTGGCAGAGGTGATATTCACTGAAAAATATAAAATAGGAGATTCCTTCTTAAAACTTAAAAGTGAAACCTACATCATGAAATTAAATCAAATGAAATTTTAAAAAATGAAATTAAATGATAAATATTAAGATGAGATAAAACAGGGTATATATACCATTTTACGCTGTGAGAAGTCAAATTCCATTACACATTTCATGATTTTATGAACTCAAGTTTACTAACACAAAGCATTAAGAATATTCTTCTTTTAAATCCCACAAGTCTAATTTTCTGAATGCCTTACTCTCATTTTCCAGTACATTCTTGTAATGCTTTTCTTGGTAAACTATGGTCAAAGACACCATCACCATAAATATATAGGTAAATATTACTATAACATGAAGGAATTTTAGAATAAAGACTATATTTGGTTAAATAAAATACATACTAAAAATTACATAGATTATTTTATGAACTCCTGTCCTACCTCCTCAAATCCATTCACTCCATATGGAGCTGTCTCTAAAATTTCAAGAGTAATAGATTCATACAGTGAAAAAATAGAGGAAGCTATAATAACACATTAAGTTTTAAGTAAAAAACAATCCTTCGTAGGTTTCTCTATAGATTCTCCACTTTTTGGTTTCTGAAACTGTAGGCTCTCCCACCAGTTACAATTCAATTTTTGAGACTGCATCTCCCCAAAGAGACCCCATTAGTATTCTCAGGCAAAAACTGTTAAATCGGGAACAATGATTGAAAACTTCATGCATCTAACAGACACTTCTCCCAAGAGGACATCCAGATGGCCAAGACACATGAAACGATGCTCAGCATCCTTCAACATCAGGGAAATACAAATGAAAACCACACTGAGACACCACTTCACACCAGTCAGTGTGGCTAAAATGAGCAAATCAGAGGACTCTAGATGCTGGCGAGGATGTGGAGAAATGGGCACTCTCCTACACTGTTGGTGGGAATGTAAGCTGGTACAGCCCCTCTGGAAAACAGTGTGGAGGTTCCTCAAAAAATTAACAATAGAGGGGCGCCTGGGTGGCTTAGTTGGTTAAGAGTCCGACTTTCGCTTAGGTCATGATCTCGCGGTTCGTGGGTTCGAGCCCCGCGTCGGGCTCTGTGCTGACTGCCAGCTCAGAGCCTGGAGCCTGTTTCAGTCTGTGACTCCCTCTCTCTCTGACCCTCCCCTGCTCACACTGTCTCTCTCTCTCCTAGAAATAAATAAAACATTTAAAAAAAATTAAAAAAAATTAACAATAGAACTCCCCTATAACCCAGCAATAGCACTATTGAGAATTTACCCAAGGGATACAGGAGTGCTGATGCATAGGGGCATATGTACGCCAATGTTCATAGCAGCACTCTCCACAACAGCCAAAACATGGAAAGAGTTTAGGTGTCCATCAACAGACGAATGGATCAAGAAGATGTGGTTCATCTATACGATGGAATACTACATGGCAATGAGAAAGAATGGAATCTAGCCACGTGTAGCAACATGGATGGAATTTGAGGGTGCTATGCTGAGCGAAATAAGTTAGGCAGAGAAGGATAAATACCATATGTTTGCAAGTATAGGAGGATTAGGAGGAACCTAATGAAGGACCATGGGGGAGAAGAAGGGGAAAAATAGTGGGGGAGAGGGAAGGAGGGAAACCATGAGAGACTCTTGAATGCTGAGAACAAACTGAGGGCAGATGGGGTGGGGGGAGCGGGAGGGGGGTGATGGGCATGGAGGATGGAAATTGTGGGGATGATCACTGGGTGTTATATGGAAACCAACTTGACAATAACTATTAAAAAAATAAAGATATTACTCATAAGAGAAAAAAAAGAAAACTTCATGCATCTTTATAGTGTATACAAATGAGCTTTTACTTCTTAAGACTCCTTTACAAAGAGAACTAATAATTAAAAAGAAAAATTGGAAATGTTTGCAACAAATATGACATAATCTTAATTTTTTAAAATATATTAATCTATCTATAAGAACACCACTAAGATATAATAGATGAGTGGATAAAGGAAATTAACAGATAAATCACAATATAGGAAAACCAAATAAATGAAGTCACAGAAAACATTCAACTATTTTGCCACCTATCAAAAGATATTTAAAGTAATACTGAAGACGAAAACCAAAACGGGAGGCAACGCCATTCCAGACTTTAGCCTCTACTACAAAGCTGTCATCATCAACACAGTATGGTATTGGCACAAAAACAGACACATAGACCAATGGAATAGAATCGAGAACTCAGAATTGGACCCACAAATGTATGGCCAACTCATCTTTGACAAAGCGGGAAAGAGTATCCAATGGAAAAAAGACAGCCTCTTTAACAGATGGTGCTGGGAGAACTGGACAGCAACAGGCAGAAGAATGAAACTAGGTCATTTCCTCACACCATACACACAAATAAACTCAAAATGGATAAAGGACCTGAATGTGAGACAGGAAACCATCAAAACCCTAGAGGAGAAAGCAGGAAACAATCTCCTTCACCTCAACTGCAACAATTTCTTACTCGACACATCTCCAAAGCAAGGGAATCAAGAGCAAAAATGAACTACTGGGACCTCATCAAGATAAAGGAAAAGCTTCTGCACAGCAAAGGAATCAATCAATAAAACTAATAGGCAACTGACAGATTGGGAAAAGACAGTTGTAAATAACATATCAGATAAAGGGCTAGTATCCAAAATCTATAAGAAACTCACCAAACTCCACACCCAAAAAACAAATAATCCAGTGAAGAAATGGGCAGAAGACATGAACAGACATTTCTCCAGAGAGGACATCCAGATGGCCAACAGACACATCCTTCCTCATCAGGGAAATACAAATCAAAACCACACAAATTCCACCCCACGCCAGTCAGAGAGGCTAACATGAACAAATCAGGAGACTATAGATGCTGGCAAGGATGTGGAGAAATGGGCACCCTCCTACACTGTTAGTGGGAATGTAAACTGGTGCAGTCCCTCTGGAAAACAGTGTGGAGGTTCCTCAAAAAATTAACAATAGAACTCTCCTATGACCCAGCAATGGCACTGCTAGGAATCTACCCAAGGGATACAGGATTGCTGATGCATAGGGGTACATGTATCCCAATGTGTATAGCAGCATTTTCAACAAGAACCAAATCATGGAAAGAGCCTAAATGTCCATCAAGTGACGAATGGATCAAGAAGATGTGGTTTATCTATACAATGGAATACTACATGGTAATGATAAAGAATGAAATCTGGCCATTTGCAGCAACGTGGATGGAATTGGAGGGTATTATCCTAAGTGAAATAACTGAGAGAAAGACAGATACCATGTTTTCACTTATAAGTGGAATAGGTGAAACTTAACAGAAGACCATGGGGAAGGGGAAGGGGATAAAAAAGTTACAGAGAGGGAGGGAGGCAAACCATAAGAGACTCTTAAATACAGAGAACAAACTGAGGATTGATGGGGGGGTAGGGGAGAGGGGAAAGTGGGTCATGGGCACTGAGGAGGGCACTTGTTGGGATAAGCACTGGGTGTTACATGGAAATCAATTTGACACTAAACTATATTAAAAAAATAAACATTAAATAAATGAAATGTACAATACGGTGAAAAAAATTGACTCAAAACTTCTAGTCTCTCATTCCAAAAATCTGCTAATTAGCAAAAAAATAAAAAATAAATAAAAAGAAAAGAGAATTGGTCAGAGACCTGAACACTTGAACAAAGACATTTCATCTAAGAGGATATATATACAGTAAATAAGCACTAAGAGCAATGTTCAACATCAGTAGCCATTAATGCAAATTAAAACTACAATGATATATCACATAGACATGAGAAAAGCTAAAATAAAATATTGTGACAATACCAAATACTGCAAAGATGTGGAAAAATTGGATCACTCACAGATTGCTGGTGGGAATGTAAAATGCTGCAGCCACTCTGGAAAATAGTTTGGCAGTTTCTTAAAAAACTAATAAGCATGCAGTTACCATATGACCTACAATTGCACTCTTTGGATTTTGTCCCAGAGAAATGAACACTTACCACAGAAAAAAGGCTTATGTTCCTTCTCTTTCTTTCTCTGACACACACACACACCCCAAGCAAAACAAAACAAAAAAAAAAACACCTATGCACAAATATTCACAGCAGCTTTATTTGTAACTGCCCAAACATGGAATCAACCTAGATGTCCTTGAAATGGTGAACAAATAAACTGTGGTATACTCATACCATGGAATACCAATCAGCAATAAAAAGGAATAAACATTAACACATTCAACAACCTGGATGAATGTCCAGATAATTATGCTGAGTGAAATAAAGTTATATACTATATGATTCCATTTACATAGCATGCTTAAAATGACAAAACTGTACAAAAATGGAGTATGGATTAGTAATTGACAAGACGGGGGCAGTGGGTAGAGACAGGCAGAAGATAGGTGGGTGTGGTTATAAAAGGGCAATATAAGGGACCTTTGTGGTGATTAAATTATTTGCAGTGTAGAGGTGAATACACTAATGATAAAACTGTACAGAAGCTATTATGCAATACACTCAAATGAGTACAAGCAAAACTGACAATATCTGATTAAGATCATAGGCCATCTCAAGCCTTACACTTAAACCAAACTTCTCAGTTTAACACCCTGGCACATTTGCTTATGCTATTCCTTTAGCCTTATGCCTATATCTGCTATTTTACCCTGTCAATATCCTCTTTAATTTTGCAGACAGAGCCTAAAACCACATCCTTTCTTGAAGAAATCTTTCTCCATCACTTCAATCAAAAGAGAACTCTCCAGGGGTACCTGGGTGGTTCAGTCAGTGAAGCATCAAACTTTGGCTCAGGTCGTATCTCATGGCTCCTGGGTTCGAGCCCCGCGTCGGGCTCTGTGCTGACAGCTAGCTCAGAGCCTGGAGCTTGTTTCAGATTCTGTATCTCCCTTTCTCTCTGACCCTTCCCTGCTCACACTGTCTCTCTCTCTCAGAAATAAATAAAACATCAATTTTTTTAAAAGAGAACTCTCTTGGCTAAATGATCAAATCCAGAGACTCTAGATGCTGGTGAGGATGTGGAGAAATGGGCACCCTCCTACACTGCTGGTGGGAATGTAAACTGGTGCAGCCCCTCTGGAAAACAGTGTGGAGGTTCCTCAAAAAAATAACAGTAGAACTCCCCTATGATCCAGCAATAGCCCTGCTAGGAATCTACCCAAGGGATACAGGAGTGCTGATGCATAGGGGCACATGTACCTCAATGTTCAAAGCAGCACTCTCAACAATAGCCAAAACATGGAAAGAGCCTAAGTGTACATCAACAGATGAATGGATCAAGAAGATGTGGTTTATCTATACAATGGAATACTACATGGCAATGAGAAAGAATGGAATCTGGCCATTTGTAGCAACGTGGAAGGAATTCGAGGGTATTATGCTAAATGAAATAAGTCAGACAGAGAAAGACAGATATCATATGTTTTCACTTATAGGTGGATTAGGAGAAACTTAACAGAGGACCATGGGGGAGGAGAAGGGGAAAAATAGTTGGGGAGAGGTAGGGAGGCAAACCATGAGAGACTCTTGAATGCTGAAAACAAACTGAGGGCTGATGGGGGTCGGGGAGAGGGGAAGGGGGTGATGGGCATGGAGGAGGGCACTTGTTGGTATGAGGTCATAATGGCAGAATCCTCATGAATGGAATTAGTATCCTTACAAAAAGGCCTGAGAGGGGCGCCTGGGTGGCTCAGTTGGTTAAGGGTCTGACTTCGGCTCAGGTCATGATCTCATGGTTCGTGGGTTTGAGTCCCACATTGGGCTCTGTGCTGACAGCTAGCCTGTTTCAGATTCTGTATCTCCCTCTGTCTCTGACCCTCCCCTGGTCACATTCTCTCCCCCCACCTTCTCAGAAATAAATAAAACATTAAAAAATTAAAAAAAAAAAAGGCCTGAGAAATCTCCCTTGCCCTTCTTCCATGTGAAGTTGCAGTGAGAAGGTATGATCTATGAACCAGAACGTGGGCGCTCAGCAGACACTGAATCCTCTGGTGCCTTCATCTTGACTTCTCAGACTTCAGAACTGTTAGAAATAAATGTTTGTTGTTTACAGGCCACCAGTCAATGCCAGTTTGTTGTAGTAGCCTGAAAAGGACTGAGGCAATGTCCTACACTATAATCATATTCTGGCATTGCTCAAACCTCCACAAAGAGGAAAATTCTTGGTAGCAAGGTCTGCCCTGAACACTTGGAAAAGGCATTGCTTATATTTGGTATTCAAATATTTGCTAAATTGAATTAAAAACTATTTCTAGAAAGTTGAGTAATTGTGATTACCCTTCAATCTTTCAAAACCATTCAGAACTTAAATTTCATAGTCAATAAGTTTAATATGGAATATTGATCAAGTTTGTAATCTTCTTATAACTTATGTCACTTATGATCCTCCCACCGCCTCTCTAAACCTTGCCCTTCTTAGTTCCTTATATTGTTCTTTACCCTGCCTCACTCTTAATGAAATGCTGATAGTTCATTCAAATTCTGTCCACGGTTCTCTTCTGTCTTCATCCTGCCCCTGCATGGACGCTATCCACCTACTTATTACTGCCAAATATTTTATCTCTAACCTTGTCTTTCATCTTAGCTCCTGGCCCACTCTTTCAACCACCTCATGGACATCCATCCCCGCTACTTGGATTAACACAGATGGAGATTTCCCAAATCAAGTTTATTATACTTCCATCACAAGTTTCTTATATTCTCTCTCCTCAATTTTGTAACTAACATATTATTTTTTACTCTTCCTCTTTTATTCCTTATATCCAACCAAACTGTATTAATCCCACTTCCAAAATTTTGCTTGAAATCAGTTATCTCCATTTCTATTGCCACTGATGCCATACTTATCATCTATACATATTTACAGTAATATTCTTCCCTCGGATTGCCTTGTCTCTTCTAATCTCTCTCCTCTCCAATTTATCCTACTCTCTGCCTCCTGGGTTATCTTTCTAAAATAAAAATCTGATCATGAAATTTTCCTATTCAAATATATCCAATGGTGGTGATGGGCATGGAGGAGGACACTTGTTGGGATGAGTACTGGGTGTTATATGGAAACCAACTTGACAGTAAACTATGAAAGAAAATAAATAAATAAATAAAAGAAAGAAATATCCAATGGTATTTTATCTACAAGATATCTTATATTTGTCTACAAGGTATCTACAAGATAAAATTTAAACGCATTATAGTGTAGAACAGAGGTTGACAATTAAGGGCCATGGGCCAATTTCAGCCCACCACCTGATTTTGTAAATACAGTTTTACTAGAAAACAACTATTCTCATTCATTTACATATTATCTATGGCTGCTTTCACATTGGCACAAAGCTGGGTAGTTGCAACAGAGACCAAAAACTTTTACTATCCAGGAGTGCCTGGGTGGTTCAGACGGTTAAGCATCGGACTCTTGATTTCAAATCAGGTCATGATCTCACAGTTCATTAGATAGAGTCCCACACTAGGATCTGGGCTGACAGCATGGAGCCTGCTTAGAATTCTCTCCCTCTCTTTCTGCCCCTCCCCTATTCATTTCCTTCCATCCCTTTCTAAATAAACACTTAAAAGAAAAGCTTTTACTATCCAGCCCTTTATCCAAAAATCCTATAGACTCCAAGCATTGACAGTTCAGAATAATTGGGCCACTCCCTCCCTTTCTAGTCATGTATCTCACTGCAAACTGCAGTCTCTTACTTTATCAAACAAGCAATTAATTCTCTTCTGAATAATACCACTACTCATTTACAAGGGGCTATAACGTGATACGGGTTGACCTCAAAGTATATTGAATAAAATAGTATTTACCAATTCCCACTATATTTTCTCATGTCTTATCTAAAATACGCATAACAATGTGAAAACTATGATTCTAAACATAAATCACAGATTGGAAACTGAGAGCAAATATGAGGAATATAAATATCTCAAGGACCTATAATGGTTGATAAGAGGTGCTACTATGATAACCAGGAAATATATATAATTTACTTGCCTGAGAATTTTATGGAAAGAGCATTAGATTTATACTAAAGGGCAGGTATGACACAAGTTTAGATATTAAAGTAGTACCTTACTATGGTTGCATGTGCACTAGACAATATTTTCACAAAGATAACTCAAACATCACATCTTTAATCTATGAGTTATTATCATTATAAACAGTATTATCAGCATTTGTGACCCAAAATGATAATTACAAGTAACATCCATATGATATTTTAAAGTTAATAAATTAATTCCACAGAAAAGATTCTGTGAGATTTGAAGGAAAGCATTTTCTTCAATTTGTAAATAAGGAAATTAAAGCCCAGAGAAACTAAGTGACTTATCTAACGTCATAAAGCCAAAATACAGCTAGGCATAGGTTCAATACAGATCTCCTAATTCCAGGTCAATATTCTTCATACTTTTCAACTATATTCTTTAATGAAATTATACAAAATACATTCTGCTATACCCTGAAAAAGTGATTTTAACAGCAAAAATTCTACATTATGTACTTCAATCTTCCCACAAAAGATACTGAACAGTATCAGCAGGAAATCTGTCTCTACTAAAATTGGGTTTTACTGAAAGTTCACTAGACTTAAAGACTATCCTAAAATGGTCATATCAGAGTTCTTAGACCACAAGTCTACTCCGTTTATTCTCTATTTACAGTGGAGAAAAATATGTTTGTATTAAAATTATTTTACACAGACAAGGAACTTTGAACTGGCATCAGAAAGTATTTCTAAGCTGAAACAAATGATTTTCAAGTCAACAGACTAAGAACACACAAAATGTCCTTAAATATAATTAATAACAAATTGCTACATGCCGACTACATTCTTTTAAAAGATTTCCCATTGGGGCACCTGGGTGGCTCAGTTGGTTAGGACTCTGACTTCAGCTCAGGTCATGATCTCCTGGTTTGTGGGTTCGAGCCCCTCATTGGGCTCTGTGCTGACAGCTCAGAGCCTAGAGCCTGCTTCAGATTCTGTGTCTCCCTCTCTCTCTGCTCCTCCCCTGTTCACACTCTGTCTCTCCCCCTCCAAATTAAATAAACATAAATGAATGAATGAATGAATAAATGATAAAAAGATTTACGATAGGGGCACCTGGAGGGTTCAGTCAGCCATGTGACTGACTTGAATTCAGGTCATGATCTTGCAGTTTCTGAGTTCAAGCCCAACACTGGGCTCTCTTGCTATCAGCAGGGAGTTTGCTTTGGAACCTCTGTCTCCCACTCTCTGTCCCTTCCCTGCATAAGTGTCCAAACTCTCTCTCTCTCTCTCTCTCTCAAAAATAAACATTAAAAAATATTTTTAAATAAATAAATGAAATATTTACGATAGAAAAGAGTTACCCACCCAGCATGGACCATCCAAATATATAAGACAATTAATAACAAACATAATGGAACTAGTTGATAATAAGACAATAGGAGACTTTAATCCAAATTACATCAATGGATAGATCTAACAAGGAAACAGTGGCTTTGAATGACACACTGGACCAGACTGAATTAGCAAATATATGCAAAACACTTAATCCTAAATTAGCAGCAGAATACACATTCCTTTCAAGTGCATATAAAGCATTCTCCAGAACAGATCACATCAGGTTTCAACAAGTACAAAAAGATTAAGATTATACCAGACATTATTTTCTGACCACAATGCTATAAAACTAGAAGTCAATCAGAACAAAAAAATATATGGAAAGACCACAAATAAATACATAGAGGTTAAACAATATGCTGCTTAACAATGAATAAGTCAACCAAGAGATCAAAGAAGAAATAAAAAATACATGGAAACAAATGAAAATCAAAACAAACAAATCCAAAACCTTTGTGATGCAGCAAAAGCAGTCCTCAGAGGGAAGTATATAGCAATACAGGTCTACCTTAAAAAGCAAGAGAAATCTTGGGGCTCCCGGGTGGCTAAGTTGGTTAAGCATCCAAATTGGCTCAGGTCATGATCTCATGGTTCGTGGGTTTGAGCCCCACGTCAGGCTCTGTGCTGACAGCTAGCTCAGAGCCTAGAACCCGTTTCAGATTCTATATCCCTCTCCCTCTTTGACCCTTCCCTGCTCATGCTGTCTTTCTCTCAGAAATAAATAAAACATTTTAAAAATTTTTTTAAAAAAGCAAGAGAAATCTCAAATAAACAACCTACCCTTACAACTAAGGGAGCTAGAAAAACAACAACACATGAAGGCTAAAGCCAGCAGAAGGAAGGAAATAATGATGATTGGAGCAGAAACAAATGATATAGAGAAAAAAAAAACACAGAAAAGATCATGAAACCAGGAGTTTGATTCTTTGAAAATATTAATAAAACTGATAACCCCCTAGCCAGGCTTATCAAAAATAAAGAAAAAACCCAAATAAACAAAATAAAAAATGAGAGAGGAGAAATAACAACCAACAGCACAGAAATGCAAAAATATTGGAAGAGAATATTATAAAAAACCATATGTGGGGCGTCTGGGTGGCTCAGTCAGTTAAGCGTTCGACTTAGGCTCAGGTCATGATCTCACAGTTCATGGACTCGAGCTCCGTGTCAGGCTCTGTGCTGACAGCTGGTTCAGAGCCTGAAGCCTGTTTCAGATTCTGTGTCTCCCTCTCTCTCTGGCCCTCCCCTGCTCTCTGTCTCTCTCTCTGTCTTTCCTCTCTCAGAAATAAATAAAACATTAAAAAAAAAATATGACAACAAATTAGACTACCTGGAAGAAATGTATAAATTCCTAGAAACATAAATTGCAAAAACTGAAACAGTAAGAAATAGAAAATTTAAACAGACCAATAACCATCAGAGAAATTGGGTCAGTTATCTATCAAAAAACTCTCAGCAAGTTATAAGAAAGAATGGCTTCACAAGCAAATTCTACCAACCATTTAAAAAAGAGTTAATACCTATTCTTCTCAAATTATTCCAAAAAATAAAGAAGGAAAACTTCTAAATTCATTCTGTGAGGCCAGCATTACCATGATACCAAAACCAGATAAAGACCCCACTAAAAAACAGAACAACAGGCTAATAACCCTGATGAACATAGATGTAAAGAGTCTCAAAAAAATACTAGCAAATCAAACCCAACAATACATTAAAAAATCATTAACCATGATCAAGTGTGATCCTGGGTTGTAAGCGGGGTTGGGAGAGGTGGTTCAACATTCGTAAACCAATCTAGTGACACATCACATTAATTACAAAAAAGGAGAAGAACCATATGGTCATTTTAATAGATGCAAAAAAAATAAAACACATTTGATAAAGTACAACATCCTTTCATGATAAAAACCCTCAACAAGGTAGGTTTAGAGGAGACACCTCAACATCATAAAGACCATATATGAAAAACCAACAGCTAACATCATTCTCAATGGGGAAAAGCTAAGAGCTTTTACTCTACAACTAGGAGCAAGATGGGGATGTCCACTCTCATCATAGTTATCTAACATAGTACTGGAAGTCCTAACCACAGCAATGAGATAACACAAAGAATAGGCATCCAAATAAGCAAGGAAGAAATCAAACTTTCACTATGTATAAATGACATGATACTCTTTATAGAAAACCCAAAAGACTCCGCCAAAAAATACAACTGATAAACAAATCCAGTAAAGTCATAGGATACAAACTCTATGTACAGAAATCTGTGGCATTTCTATACACCAATAATGAAGCAGCAGAAAGAGAAATTAAGGAATAATCACATTTACAACTGCATCAAAAACAACAGGATACCTAGGAATAAACCTAACTGAAGAGATGAAAGACCTAGACTCCGAAAACTACAAAACACTAATGCAAGAAACTGAAGATGACACAAAGAAATGGAAATACATCCCATACCCATGGATTCAAGAACAATGTTGTTAAAATGTTTATACTACCCAAAGCAATATATACGTTTAATGCAATCCCTATCAAAATACCATCAGCATTTTTCACAGAGCTAAAAGAAACAATCCTAATTTGTATGGAAACACAAAGACCCCGAATCACCAAAGCAACCTTGAAAAAGGAAAGCAATGCTGGAGGCATCACAATTCTGGACTTTAAGCTATATTATAAAGCTATAGTAGTCAAAACAGTATGGAACTAGCACAAAAATATTGATGAATGGAACAGAACAGAAAACCCAGAAATGAACTAGTCAGCTAATCTTCAACAAAGCAGGAAAAAATATGCAATGGGTAAAAGATAGTATCTTCAACAAATGGTGCTGGGAAAGCTCGACTGCAACACGGAAAAGAATAAAACTGGACTACTTCCTTACGCTATACACAAAAATAAATTCAAAATGAAATAAAACCTAAATGTGAGACCTGAAACCATAAAATTCTAGAGAACACAGGCAGTAACCTCTGTGACACTGGCAGTAGCAACTTCTTTCCAGATATGTCTCCTGAGGCAAGGGAAATAAAAGCAGAAATAAACTATTAGGACTTCATCAAAATAAATAGCTTCTGCACAGTGAGGAAAACTATCAACAAAACTAAAGGCAACCTAAGAGATGGGATAAGATATTTGTAAATGACATATCTGATACAAGGTTAGTATCCAATACTTAAAGAACTTATAAAAGTAAGTGCCCAAAAAGAGAATAATCCAATTAGCAAATGGGCAGAAGTCATGAATAGACATATTTCCTAAGAAGACATGCAAATGAAAAGATGTTCAACATTACTGATCATCCGGAAAATGCAAATCAAAACTACAATGAGGTACCACCTCACACCTATTAGAATGGCTAAAATAGACAACACAAGAAACAACAGGTGTTGGTGAGGATGTAGAGAAAGGGGAATCTTTTGCACTGTTGGTGAGAATGAAAACTAGTGTAGCTACTCTGGAGAACAGTATGGAGATCCTCTAAAATTAAATATAGAAATACCCTACAGTCCAGCACTCACACTACTAGCTATTTACCCAAAGAATAGTAAAAATGCTAAAACCCAGAGAAACATGCTCTCCTATATTTATAACAGCATCTTCTACAATAGCCAAATTATAGAAAGAGCCCAAATGTCCACTGACTAATGGTTAAAGAAGAAGTGGTGTACACGCACACACACACACACACACACACACACACACACACACAACCATGGAATATTACTCAACCACAAAAAAGAATAAACTCTTGCCATGTGCAATGACATGGATGGAGCTAGACAGTATTATTCTAACTGAAATAAGTCTGTCAGAGAAAGACAAATACCATAATGCTTCACTCATAAGGAATTTAAGTAACAAACAATAAAGCAAAGGGCAAAGGAAAGAGAGACAAACAAAGAAACAGACTCCTAACTATGGAGAATAAACTGATGTCTACCAAAGGGGGAAGTCAGTCGGGTTATTGGTTAAATAGGTGATGGCTATTAAATAGTGCACTTATTGTGATGAGCACTGGATGATGTTTGGAAGTTTTGAATCGTATTGTACACCTGAAACAAATCCCTAGTTAATCCCCACTTCTCTCAATCTGCCTCAGAAGCAGCCACCAATCCAGAGCTAATCCTGGATCATCTCATTTGCTTGGTTTTCTTCAGAGCTTCTCTAAAACTCTCTTCTCATATGTTAATAAATGAGGTATTCTATCTAATCTTGAATGAGTCTCTCTTGGAGCCTCTGATCTGCTCCAGTCTGTACTGGTTGGTCTCTGGGACTTTTGCACAGCTGTCTTGAAGTACGTCCCCATCATTATCCTGGGCATTCCCCTCACCCACCTTTTACTTGGAGCCCCCACTTCTCAGATGCTATGTCATCCTTTTTCTTAGTTTATTCCCATATCCCTGGTCTAGCATATAATTCAGGAGAAACTTTTATGTTATATACATGTCTGAAAAGATATCTGTTCTGCTACATATTTGAATGACAATTTCTAGGTGGAAATCATTTTTCCTCAGAGTTCTTAAGACATTGCAGCATTGTTTTATAGCTTCCAGACATAATTCTTCAGAGGTAATCCAAAATTATAAGACACTTACTTCCCTTCTCCCTCTTATCCAGAGGCCTTTTATGGTTCCTTGTGAGTATATTCCCTCACTATTTAGTCAATAAATCTGATTTTGTCAAACTACAGGGCTGTCCCTGATGGTCTCTAGTTGGTGAGGCTTTAACAAGGTAAATTATTTTTAATTACCCTAGAGATTCAGCAGTTTAGTAGTGACAAAAAACACTACCCTCTCTCCCTTGCCAAAAGAAAACAAAATAAAAACAAAAAACTTCTGGGCTTAAACAAAAATATGAACCATAAGCAACTGTCACTACCAAGATTGAATTCTACTGCTTATATCAAAGGCAATATCTGAGCAGTGATGCTAAGAGATATAATACTTAATCAAATACAGGTAATTACCATATCTGCTGGGAGAAATAGTACATTATTAACTTAGCCTCAAGCTCCAGATAAAACCAAAAGCGTACAAGTCAGTGATATTATCTGATTTTTAATATAAATGAGTCACATAACTCAAACAATTTTACCTGTCACCCACAATCTAATAATGTGCTATGCCTAGTGTTCATGAAATCCTTGTATAATTTTCTACCTTTTCATTTTTAAACTTTAAGACAGATTATATAAGAAAGCAGAATATTTCCAAATCTTCTGTAAATGCCATTGAAAGATAAAATGAATTGTTTTAACCATAGGTCAGGCTAACTTCATATCCGAAGAAAACATAAACAATCCCAAGAGTTTAAATGTGACTCATTACCAGTAAAACCGGAAAACAGTGAGTCTAGCTATTTTAAAGAATAATCTCAACTTGACTTTGCTAGGGCAGCCTCATGAAGGGAATGAAGGACAAAGGATATTACCAAAATCACATTGTAATATGATGCCTATTGTATCAAGAAATGTTCTAAAATCCACTAAAACAACTTCAAAACAATAAAGCAAAGTTCTGAACTTCTAATAGGAAGCTACACACCTACCTCAAAGATAAGCCTCAGAAATGTGGGGGCGGGAGGTGCTTTTAGCAAAAGCTAATAATGACTGAATCAAAAACAGTACCATAGGCTCAGGCAATAACTGCTAACCAATTAACAGTCTTATGGAATTATACATATAAAGCAAAAAGAACTATTTTTCACAAATCAGGCTTCTAATACCACACCCAACACTATCAATATCATCTTTCAATAAAACTATTTTCAGAAAACAAGCTATATTTAAAGAGGGCTAAAATAATATTGGATTAATCTTTTCTCTTTTACAAAAAAGTCACTTGATCAACATTTGTAGTTTTATTTTTCAAAATTTTAATCAGAAAATAAAATGATAGCAAATATGCAGCTTTCTGATTGCTAAAAATGCACTTGAACCTAATGGCTCCTATAAGTAGAGAGGACAATAAACAGAAAATCCTCCTTCAAGAAGCATGGAGATTCATGAAATTCAGTGTCAATTCTAGATTTATAATAGCTAGTAATATATTCTGTGTCAAGCTTGGTTCAAGGATTCCTAAAAAAAGCTGTAACAACTAAACAAATAAAGCACTGAAAGAAGCCAGAAAAAGAGCAAAAACAAATTTATTAAAACTTGAAAACTGTAGTGCTCGCTTCGGCAGCACATATACTAAAACTTGAAAACTGTAGTAAAAGCATACGACAACAGAATTATTTCTTTTTCATGGATTTGATGCTATTATGGATCAAATTATATCTCTGAAACTTAACCCCACAGTATTTAAGGCTGATGCCATTACCACCCCATAACACCCATCCATAGTACAATTTAAATTACACTACCAAGTCCCACACAAGACAATTTTCATTCCTAATCATTAAACGTCTTATTTCTAGGATATTAAATGAGATATAGCAAATAAAAAATATTTTTACTTCCATTCAACCTTTCTGCAAAGTTTACTGAATATACTTTGGGAATAAATATCCTAAATCTTTTACTATCTTCTAAACCATTTAACCTGATTTGGCTAGTATACATAGACGTTTTAGACTGCCTTTTCCAGCACCTAAACAAATCTGAAATTGTTTTATAGCTCACCTTTATGAACTATAAATATGAAGTTCTATTTCTATAAGGCACTGAATAAAATGCATAAAACAAATACTAAAAGATTCTTTAGAATATGTTGGTATATGTGGCTGGGCAAGATGGCAGAGAAGTAGGGAGCTCCGTGCACTGCACTTGCCCCCATATATCACACGGTAAAGATCTGAAGCCATAGGAAACCTTACGGAACCCAAAAGACTGGGAGAAAAAGGAAGCAGAATCCACTGAGAAAGCCCTGTAATGTGAGTGCGAACTGGGAAAGATAAAATAAGGCCGGGATCGGGGACTCACAGGGACGGGAGCGATCCCCCTCTGGGGGGTGTGAGAGGAGAAAGAGTCTGAAACTACTCAAGACACGGTCCCTGTTGCTGGGGAACAGAAAAATCTCCTCTCGGGGCACAGAGGAACTTGCGTGCCAAATCCCTGAGCGCCAGGTCCCCACGCACCAACTCCTCCAGGAGCAGCCACGCACCAACCACTCCTTTGAGCCCCTGGCTGGACCCCTAGAGAAGCCACAGGCAGACCATGCCATTGTGCTCCTGGCTGGCTGGATCCCTGGAGGAGCTACGCACATACTGGGGACCTCCGCGCTCCTGGCTTGGCTGGACCCCTAGAGGGAAGGCGAAGGGCTTAAATCTGAGAGATTTGCCCGCGAGTTCGTGTTTCTGGTGACGAGACACAGAGGGACCCGGTTTCCCGCTCTCCAGTGGGCCCGGCGCGCCCCCCAGGCAAACCCCTGTCCTTCCTCACCAACCCAACCTGGAGGAGAAGGAAGCAGCTATTCTAGCTCCATCCCCAGGGCTAGGCAAGAAGCTTGGAATTGCCCTGAGGGAATCGCCTGCAAGGTTGTGTCTAAGGCAAAGTTAACACTCAAACTCCCCTATGACCCACCAATAGCACTGCTAGGAATTTACCCAAGGGATACAGGAATGCTGATGCATAGGAGCACATGTACCCCAACATTCATAGCAGCACTCTCCACAACAGCCAAAACATGGAAAGAGCCTAAATGTCCATCAACTGACGAATGGATCAGGAACATGTGGTTTATCTATACTATGGAATACTACATGGCAATGAGAAAGAATGAAATCTGGCCATGTGTAGCAACATGGATGGACCTTGAGGGTGTTATGCTGAGCGAAATAAGTCAGGCAGAGAAGGACAAATACCAAATGTTTTCACATATCGGAGGATTAGGAGGAACTTAATGGAGGACCATGGGGAGAAGAAGGGAGAAAAGGGTGGGGGAGAGGGAGAAAGGCAAACCATGATAGACTCTTGAATGATGAAAACAAACTGAGGACTGATGGGGGGGGAAGGGGGTGATGGGCATGGAGGAGGGCACTTGTGGGGATGAGCACTGGGTGTTATATGGAAACCAACTTGACAATATACTATTTGTAAAAAAAAAAAGAATATGTTGGTATACGTTAAAAGAAAAATCTAAAGGAATGACAAAGAATAACGAGGAAGGGAAAAAAATGTTCAATACAGAAATAGAGAAATTATTTTTATTATACTTTACATGATGATACTCATATACTAAAAGCTGCTTTTCTTTCAAATAAACAAATTATTAATCCTAATATTAACACAATATTGACTCATAAATGGACAGAAATGAGAAACTCATATGAGCTATATAAAACCATATCAATGCCTTTAATAGGGATGCTTAAGTTTCCATGTGGCAGCAATTATTCTACTTACACTCATGCAATATTTAGTGAGCACTCACAATGTAACACAAAAGATCCAGAGTATGTTCCAGTTCTAATTATATGCAGGTGTGACAAGAAACCCCTGCTTCTCTCCAGGCACATAAAAGTAATAAGGTTAGAATCAACTTGTTTCGTGCAATTATGTGAGTACAAAAAGACGAAGGGTAAGTGGAGGGAAGGAGGCAACAAAAGCAATGCTGGCAAAGTGTGATCCATGGGCAAGTGATAAGAACTGCATAAAAATAAGAGAGGAAGACAAATATTCCTGGCAGAAACCCAGTCACCTCTGTCAAATAAAAAGTTTATTTCTCTCAATTTCCACTTACATATTAACAAAAGGCAAGTTTTCTACCTTCAAGTGACTTACAGGTTTAAATGTGACATATAACCATAGAATGGCCAACAAGAGCCAATCAATGCTGAATGGAAGCTTATGACAATATATAAATATTAATTTGGCTTTAAAGTTATGCAAGCCTCTTGAGCTGCATACAATACAAATAACAACCCTACTATGTAAATTATAGGACAGTACTATATATCAATTTTCCAAAAAGAAAAAAGAAAAAAAGGTTTGCAAATAGTCTTGACATATCATGCCTATAAGTTTAGAAGTGTAAGCATGCAATTTGTTCCCTGGTTAAATAATGTCAGTCTCAACCTAGAATGAACAAGCCATCCTGCTGCCATTTCTACAGATAATTTTATGAAAACTGTTTAGAATATATTAGAAAAATTTTTTGAAACTTTTACCATGATGGAAAATAACTATAATACTGATTCTTCCAAATATTCATTTCAAATTCACATGAAACAGACTTTGAAATTACTTCTGTACAGAAAAACCAGCTCAGCAATAGAGTTGTGTTTGTGTGAAATTTTACTTTCAAATTTTAGTGTTATACAAAGTTTCCAAAATAAATACTCATCTTTAAAGGAATGAAGAAACAACAATATTTATTGATTACAGTGTAAGATCTCAAATAATAATACAAATATTAATACATATGCTCCAGGATTTTTTTGACTGGCATTAGGTATTAATATTGTTTTGAATTCAGTTCAATTTTCTTCCTTTTATTTAATTTTGACACAATACAAAACCAATCTGATTAGTCAAGCATCAAGCTAATGAAATGGTATGACTGGAACTTAGACTTATAATAATATAAATATCACAAGCATCTTTGCTCTTTCCTTATAGGGATTTGGAAATTCACCCCTGGTAAGCTTAAGTACACATATATTTAAAGTATATTTAAAGTAGTTACTCTATGCTATGCCATACTCCCTCACCTCCATTTCATTAAATTACTAAATAACATCGTCAATTAACTGCACAAAGGATGGGGATATTGAATATCTGAATAAATAATCCAGTATAGTGGAAAGTCCAGCTAAGGTTAAGATTTTATTTTTTTGGCCAAAGATAATTGTGAAACTCAGTAGAAAGAGGTGGCACAATATGATATTTGAAGTGAGTTACTAAAATCAAAACAGGAAAAGCTAGTTTCTAAATACATAAGTGTAAAACATTCCAGGTTGGATTTATAAAATGCATCATTAGTCAATAATTATTACTAACTTATGCATCTATCCAGAAAGCTGCTTACTGGTTTTCATATTGTTCTAGATCTTACTGTCTACTACAGTAGTCAATACCATAAGTGGTTATACATTTTGAAATTACTAAAAATTCTATAAAATTAAGAATAGAGTTCTTCTGGGACGCCTGGATGGCTCAGTTGGTTAAGCGTCCGACTTTGGCTCAGGTCATGATTTCACAGTTCGTGGGTTCAAGCCCCGCGTCAGGCTCTGTACTGACAGCTAGCACTGAGACCAGAGCCTGCTTCAGATTCTGTATCTCCCTCTCTTTCTGACCCTCCCCTGCTCATGCTGTGTTTGTCTCTCTCTCAGAAATAAATAAAACAATTAAGAAATTTAAAAAAAAAATAGAGTTCTTCAGATACAACAGCCACATGTGGCTATGTGCTTATTGTTTTGGATAGCACCAAATAGAACATCTCTATTATTACAGGAAGTTCTACTGGGTAGCACTGTTCTACATAAAATAAAAGGCAAAATAATCCCTAAGAAATAACTGGTATAAACCTAACTATATTTGATAAAATTAAAAGTGGGACATAACTATTTATGATACAAATCCTATGCAAAGTAGAAACAGAAAGGAACATCATCAAATTGCTAAGGGCATCTATAATCATACCTAATAGTGAAAGACTACCTGCTTTTCCCCTAAAATCAGGAACAAGACAAGAATGTCCGGTCTCATCACTTCAATTCACCATTGCACTAGCAGTTCAATAATGCAAGAGAAAGAACTATAAGGCAGGAAAGATTAGAAAGAGAAAAAAATCGATCTGTCTTTACTTGTAGACAACATGATCATCTATGTAGAGAATCCCAAAGAATCTAAAAAAAATGCTATAAGATCTGGTTAGTGAATTTAGCAAGGTCAAATTATAGAAACAAAACAACAAAACCCATTTCTATTTAATATCAACAAACAACTAGAAATTCAAAATTTTAAATCTACAATTTAAAGTAGCATCCAAAAAACCCGTGAAATCCTTAGGGAAAAAAAATCACAAAAGATGTGTAAAACCTGTACACTGGAAACTACAAAATACTGCTGTGAGAAATTATATAAGACCTAAATAAATGGAAAATTATACCATATTCCTGGATTATAAAGTTCTATGTTGTTAAGATGTTAATTTTCTCCCAAATTATCAACAAATTCAATGTACTCCAAAAAAATCCTAGTCATTTTTTGTAGAAATTGAGAAGCTAATTCTAAAATTATACACTATTGGTAGAAATACAAAATGGGATAGCCACTTTCCAAATGATTTGTCAGTTTCTTAAAAAGTTAAACTTATACTTATCATATGATACAATAATCCCATTAACTAGATATTTACCCAAGAGAAATGAAAACTGATGTTCATGCTAAGAGCAAAGACATATGCAAGAAAGTTTATAGCAACTTTATTTATAATAGCCAAAATCTGAAACATCTCAAGTGTCCATCAATTGATGAGCTGACAAACATATATTGGTATATATCCATACAATGAAATACTGCTTGGTAATAAAAAGGACTAAATTACCGATACATAAAATGACATGTATAAATCAAAAATGCATTAGGTCTAAGAAAAATCAGGACATAAAAAAAGGCTACATGCTTATTATTTCATTTAGATGAAATTCTAAATGAGGCAACAGTACAGTAGACAGAGAGATTCGTGGTTTCCAGTTGAGGGAGGGACAGGCTATTAACTGCAATGAGACATGAGGTGACAGAAATTCTACATTATTATTGTGTTAGTAGTTATACAAATGTATACATTTGTCAAAACTCAGACTATACACTTAAAAAGGAAAATTTTTATTTTATATGAATTATACAAAAATATATTTAACTTAAAAAAAGTACTATGGCTAATCTTCTATCTCTGGGGCTCTAAAAGTATAGAGGCTTATACCATGGAAAAATGGTGTGGAAATAGGAAGGCAACTAGTATAACTTATGACAGTTACATACTTCTCTGGGCTTTGGTTTTTTTCTGCTGTAAATGGGGATATATCATTGTTTCCCAAATCTGTTCCCAGGAAATTTTCAGAATGTTACACGTGTTTTGGAAAAGGGCCTCCACTATCAAATTATTTAGGAAATGCTCCTCAAAAGGTGATTCACAATGCATTTAGCATATGGAAGGTTCTCAGTAGCCCTAGATATATTCATTTTTTTCTGTACTTTTTTAAACTCAGTGTTTCCCACATTTATTTGGCCAAGGAACACTTCTATAAAAAAAAAAGGTGTTGCTAAAGTTCTAAGATTGGTTGATTAAACTTTCAATATTACCTTCTTGATTAAGTTTTTATTTACACTGGGAAACTATAAAACTGATTTTAAAGTAGCTATGCAAAACTATACCCTATAATGAGAAAACTCTCAAATCACAAATCTTAAAAGACTTCTTATTCATCTTGCTTACTTTTCTAGTCCACCCCTTTAAGTTTTTACTAGGTTCTGAATTCTAAATACCCTAAACTTAAATATTTTTACTAATATATACTACATGAAATGCATTATGGTTGAATTAACTCCACTGTAATAGCTTCTCTTCAAATAACAGAGTAGATTTAAGAATGTGAAAGCATCAGGGCACCTGGGTGGCTCAGTCGGTTGAGTGTCCGACTTTGGCTCAGGTCATGATCCCACAGTTCAAGCCCTGGGTCAGGCTCTGTGCTGACAGCTCGGAGCCTGAAGCCTGTTTCAGATTCTGTGTCTCACTCTCTCTCTACCCCTCCCCTGCTCATGCTGTCTCTCTCTCCCTCAAAATAAATAAACATTAAAAAAAAATGCAAAAGCATCAACGCCAGGAACACTAAAATTCCTAAGCAATTACTATAATAATAACAAAGTGATCTAAGTCAGAATACAAAGTGTTCACTATACAAAACTGGAAGTTTGAAAGTATATAGTTAAAAATAATTTTTAAAAAGGGAAGGGAAGAAAAGACTAAAGAAAGATGTAAAACCTAATACTCTAAAAGCTGCTCTTCAGCATTTTATACGTGACCACTGAAGGATGTACAAAACATTACAAATAATGTTGATAGTGTAGTGAAAAATATTGTATCTTTGGGGCACCTGGGTGGCTCGGTTGGTTAAACATTCAACTTCAGCTCAGGTCATGATCTCGTGGTTTGTGAACTCGAGCCCCGCATTGGGCTCTGTGCTGGCAGCTCAAAACCTGCTTGGCATTCTCTCTCTGCCCCTGTCCTCCTCATGCTCTCTTTTTCTCAAAATAAATAAACTTAATATATATATCGTATCTTCTGAACATAAATAAATGCATGAATAATAAGAGCTATTTTAATTCATCAATAAATTAATTATGAATAAAGCTTTGAGGGAAAAGTGAACACTGGAAAATTGTACAAAAACTATCCCTGAAAATGAAAAAAATGTCATAAATGCCATGTCCAGTTATACCCAACTCAGTAGTCTTCTTCACCCAGGAACATCCAGGCTATTACTGCTAGTGATGTACACCAAAGTATCCAATTTACTTCAAAAACCCTTATGAATCTTTATCAATAATTTTGTTTAAATAACTTTTAAAATTATTTCTAGCCTAAATTTGTTTAACCTCTTGGGGTAAGTAACTTCTATAAACTTATTATATAAAAATAGTATGCATTTTTTAAAGTTTTTATTTTTCAATTTGAATTTAAAGAATGTTCTCTAAGCACTAGGTACTATATAAAATATTTTTTTAGAAATGGGAGAAAATAGGGAAGCAGAGTAGCAATTACTCATCTAGCTGTATGGTTTTGTACACTGTTTTTAAGGGTTAACTTTTAGTACAAATGGTTTTGTAGCTAGATCTCCTTGGAAACCACTACTAGTATTTCTTTCTAATGGTCTGGTCAGAGACGTCCCAGTAATAATCTAAACGGAACATGTGAATTTTAGTAAACTAAAAATGGGAAGGGTGATTTTTTTTGTTTTAATAAAGACATATAAAATTTAAGACATCATTCTATGTTTAGTAAAGCAGAATGAATTATGTTTTGCTCTGTAAGCTACCTTTATATAGTTCCATGTAAAATCTTGAAGTTCAGCACATAGATATGTAAATAGACATCCATATGGTTAAAAATTCCTATACTATATATACCAGAAAATGCTTCTGCTAAGAAGAAGGAAGTGAAGAGGGAAGGCAGGTAGGAAGGAAGGAACGAAGGACTGATGAAAGAAAACAAAACTAAATCTCAAAACCATAATTATATTTGATTTAAGTAAAAATGCTTTAAAAAGTTGGACCAACCATAAAACTCCTCAAGAATGTAAGCAGTTTGTTTATACTTCAAATTTAATTCTGGTACCTATTTTTGGCATTATAGTGATTTCAGGAAAAAACAAATCAAGAATATGTTTATAGCTCACATGGACATTACTCACCCACATTTGGAGGTTTCACATAATTTACAGGTAGTTCTGGAGGTCTGCCTCTATGTAGAGCTGCAAAAGCAGATCCATTCCATAGTGTACTCTTACAGTCTATACAAAAGGATTCAAGCATTAGTCAAGAAATAGAAGTGTTTTTTTTTTATTGTACCTCAGAGGTAAATGTCTGTTTTCAATTTCATTTGTTGGAATATATTTTTAACTACTAACACCACAATAAAAATCACATGCATATTTTTAAACATGATATAAACTATATTATCACTGGTAAATACCAACACTTTAATATACACCAGGATATTTTACTTCTGTGCTGATCTAGAACTAAAGCTTTTATTATGCATGTATTTGAATCTTATGCAAATATGTAATGGATTAATAATGTTTTAAGTTTTTACTGGTCCTTCTTGATCTTTAGGTTTATACATTTCTACTCATATAAAACTTATAGGTTATGACTATAGCACAAGTATTCCAGGTAAAATCCAGAAAAATTTATACTTGGTGCATACTCACATTATGGGGTACCTGGCAATTGTGCCATAACAGATAACAATACTGCATATCAGATGATAACTGACTATAAATATCTGTGTTTTTTGTATTTGATGTTTATGTCAAAAAACTCTAGCAAATATGAAATATTCTTAATAATTCAACTGTAATACAAAAATATTCTATACTCTCTTGAAAGCTTCCAAATTAACTGACTTGAAGAATTTACTTAAATTATAAAATGAGATGTTTAAAACTGGTATTTTTAAAACCATTTACCTTTGTGAATTAGAATTTAAAAACATTATGCTAATAAAACCAAACACAGAAGTAAACTGGTTGCTAGACCTGAAGTATTTAGTATACTAGAAGACATCCTTAATGGCTAATTTCACATTTTTGTGTTCATAAAATGCTATTTCATGTTTTGGGGAAAACCTTTAAAAGACTGAAAAACAGTGGAGTAAAAAAACTATTACTGAACAGTGACATTTTTTAAAGATTTTTACTTATAAAAATTTTTATATATATGTGAATTTTTACATATCTTTCATTTACTTGTTATAAAATATACATTAGGATGATATAGATTCATAATACTTTAAATATTAAAACATAATGAATTAAGCATTCATACTATACTAATCAGAGCAGTGATCTTTTAATATCTCTACTCCACAGAATTACAAAAAAGATTTTATATTGTTTACTTCTACTGTATTTACTGTTTTACAGCAGAGGGCTCCTTTTATCCCTCTAAGAATTTACTTTTACACTAAGAAAATAAAAATAAGATTGTCAAAATAAGAAAAAGTAGAAAAAATTAGTATTTAGAAAAGCATGGGCACATTTACTTAACATAAAAATAAGCTGTTCTCCACTCCTTCCTCTAAAAACTGAAAATCTTACCTTTGGCATCCCGTAACAGAGATTGCCGACCAACACCTAGTAATGTCTGTACCCCAGGAACACTCTGAGGGATCTCCTTATCTAGTAAGGGACCAATCCGTTCACAAATTTTAAGGAGGTAGTCTGGAGGAATGTGTGCATTGGCTGCCACCTAAAAAGCATAAATAAAACAGGAAAACCAATTTGGTTTAAAAATATAACTAGTCCATTAGTGAACTACTTCATCATGGAACAAAGTGTAATTATTATATACTAAACTAGGAAAATAATATTTTAAATATTTAATACTTCAGCCAAATTAAAGAAACAGCTACAAAAATTAAGCACATCTAAATGATAACATTTAAATGATATGGCACTCAAACTTACTTTTACATGCCTTGATTAAATCATTTGCTTAGCTGTTAATCTTATGAAATAAGTGTTGCAAAACAGCAAAAGTGAGCATGCCTAAAATTAAAGTACAAAGACAACAGGTAAACTCTACTTGTACTTGATTTATTCACTAGTGATGAAGTAATAAAAAATCAGAGGACCTAGATTCTATATAAATGGTAAGAATGCAAAGTTATTACTTGCACCAAATTCTCACCCAAATCCCAAACTTGCTTAATAAAGAAAAATTGGTTTTCTTAAAAAATAGTTAGTTTCCAAAACAGTATCAAATTAATGATTTTATAAATACTACGCTCTAAACAACTAAGCTATATACTCAAAATTCATCGCAACATTAACTCGCTTTTCAAACACACAAGCAAATTTCTGAAGATGGTTAACACAGGTAGACAGGAATAAGACAATGAAACAACAAAACTTCATTTTTTTATCTAAGCTAATGTTCAAGTCCCTGATGTATTTCATAAATACCTAATTACTTAAAGGAGCAAACAGAGGGGCACCTGGGTGGCTCAGTCTGGTAAGCGGGTAAGCATCTGACTCTTGGTTTCAGCTCAGGTCATGATCTCATGGTTTCATTGATTCAGGCCCTGCATCAGCCTCCATGCTGACAGTGGGCAGCCTGCTTGGGATTTTCTCTCTCTCTCTCTGTCCCTCCCCCACTTGTGCTGTCTCTCTCAAAATAAATAAATAACTAAACTTTTAAAAAATAAAGGAGCAAACAGACAACTAGACAATTAAAAATCCTTAGATAAAAAGAACATCTACACTGTCATCTTGACATAAAGGGTGAGGGAGAGAATGAACAATAAAGGTAAATACACACACACACACACGTATGTATTTCTACCATCAATATATTACTACAAGGTCAAGAACAATACAACATAAAAGAATAATTTTGTAAATCATCCCTAATGACCATGAAAGAAGAAATTATGTATGTTCTAGATAAATATTTGTTTAATGGATCAATCAACATACAAAAACCAAAGTAAAGTCTATCTGTAAGAAATATCACCTGAATTCAGAGGAAAAATGTTAGATTCTCCTAACAAGATACCTTTTTTGTTTTCTTAAAAAACATAAGTTGATGAACTACAGTACAACATGTATTTAGAATTCTGGGAACAAGTGATTCTATTGTGATTTTTTAAAACTATTTCCTGCCAATTATCTTTTTTAAATCCCAGCAAAAATTAATTTTAATCTATCAAAATAACTGAGGTCTGGGAATTGTCATGCTACTCAGCAAGATTAATTTCTCACATCTCTAGTTTTGTTTTCCAAGCAAATACCTACATAGAAACCATCTCTCAGTAAAATATACAGGTAATATTAAAGTCAAAGTAGCTGATGATTCAATTCAATCTAAATATCTGTTACCAACAGACATTTAATATCCTAAAATCCTAGTTTGTAATTCATTCTCTCCATATTAGAACATTACCTAAGTATGCCTAAAGGGAAACAGAGAAAATACGTATCTCAAAAGCAAAATACTGCATATGAACATCTGTAATATTTTATGCCTTTCTTCCCCCACCAACACTGTCTCAGATATACTTGGCTTACATTATCATCCATTACTTTTTCATCAAATACACACTATACAAAAGCTTTACATAGGATGGTAGTTTATGTCTTTACTGGCACTTTCCTTTTTTATCAATTTTCTTTGTTTTAAACTGTTACCATCTTAAGAGTCAATCCTTTCCTAGAATTGCAATATAATCCAGAAAATAGGAGTTCTCTAATATGAATTTTTAGAATTACCCTCTTATAGAAAATCTGTCAGGGGCACCTGGGTAGCTCAGTCAGTTAAGTGTCCAACTCTTGGTTCTGGCTCAGATCATGAGTCTGAGACTTGCATCATGCTTCATACCGACAGTGAGGAGCCTGATTGGGATTCTCTCTCTCCTTCTCTCTATACCCCTCCCCTGTTCGCTGTGTGTGTGTGTCTCTCTCTCTCAAAATAAAAAGATAAACTTAAAAAAAAATCTGTCAGAATTATATCTTAACTGACATCTTTTTTAATTTTTTTTTTAATTTTTTAATGTTTTATTTATTTTTGAGAGACAGATAGAGACAGCGTGAGAAGGGGAGGGTCAGAGAAAGAGGGAGACACAGAATCTGAAACAGGCTCCGGGCTCTGAGCTAGTTGTCAGCCCAGAGCCCGATGCAGTACGCAAACTCAAGAACCATGAGATTATGACCTGAGCCGAAGTCGGAGCTTAACTGACTGAGCCACCCAGGTGCACCAATCTTAACTGACATCTTAAGTAGCCTGGTTCCTTCATTTGATAAAACAAATGATTTTCAGTCGATTATGTAAATTTTATACCAATTCCTCAGTTATAATTTTAAAATGCAGAATCATTAATTAAGCAACCAAAAAAAGGCCTTTCTACATCCAAATTCTCCCCTTTGAAGATTTTTTTAATTATAAATTATTAAATAAACTTCACAAGTTTGAACTCCACCCTATACAAATTACAAATTGTTTAATTTCTAAGTGGTCCCATTCAAAAAGTCCATTTCCCTAAAATCAATAAAAATTTGAATATTAAACAACAGTAGAGAAACAGATTCTATCAACAAAACACCAATAACAATACATTTGAGTTTGAACATGCTAGTGTCTCCTTTAAACATTAACAGGCTTCCAAACTGTATCAGCTCATTTCTTGCAATAACAGTTTTTCCAAATCATATTTCAGGACTTATAAGTGGTAGTCGACATTTATTTCAATCCATCTGCTTTGATTAAAGTTGGAATTTTTTAAAGGTGATCTTTTTTGGCATATAAACTCTTATCTACTCTCAGTAATTACTCTTTTAAGTTTTTCTTAAAATTCTATATTAGAATCATGTATGAATATAATGTGATACATAATATAATATAAAAAGTATGTATTAAAATATTCTATGAAATTCACAACATAATATTATAAGCCACTCTCTTCAATTAAAGCTCAAATATTCTAATTTCAATTATCTAACCACATTTTACTCTCTGGAATATAATGGCCAACAAGTGACACAAGTGCTTTGATATTGCAGAAGAAAAGCATTCTCTAAAAACAAAGTTCAAAAGTATACTACAAACTTCTATTGTGTAAAACAGCTCCAAGGAATTAAATTACAGAATGTTTGAATTACAAGGATCCTTATGCATAATTAACCTAACTTTGCATCTTATAGTAGGAAAGAGATGCAGAAGTGAAGTCTGGTGGTCACAATGAAGGTACAGAAATCTGGGTCTCCCTGTCTACTGCTCTTTCAATTACTGTCTTATTAAAGCAGTTAAAAATTATTAAGATAACTAACACAAAGAATGAAAAAAAACTATAAATTCAAATAAACTGAAAGAAATTAAATGAAGCCTTCTTGATAGGAAGACTGGCTGACCTAAAGAGCAAATCTAACAATTGAATTACCACACTTCAGAATTATTATGACAAGTGAGAAGACCAGAGAGTTCACAGAGATGATCCTACTCATCATAATTAGCTAAAAGTAATCCAGCTGGGAAAAGAATAAAATGCAGAAGGTACCTAATTTCAGGGTACAAGGCCTATACCAACAAGCACTACATTTGAAATATTAACTTTCATATAGCAATAACATTTTTACCTTGGCTTTTAGAAAATATAGGATAAGTAACCCAAAAAGACAAATAAAAGAGATAATTGCTTCTGTGTTTTGTTTTCTAAGATCATGATTACACAGATAAAATGAAGAATCAAACTGGGACCATACGTTGAAGAAGTGAAATATAACATTTTATCTGAGATTTTAACTTTTTTGGTGAGGGGGGAGAAGCACGTACAAAAATTAGTCACATGATTTTTTTCTTATATTTAGAGACAGAAAACAAAACAGATTTTGAAAAATATAGCAAGCTTTTAAACACTTCAAATGGTACTTTGAACTCTGGAAGACCGGATTATCCAGTCTCTAAAAATTTTTTTAAATGTTTTTTTATTCATTTCTGAGAGAGAGAGACAGTGTGAGCAGGGGAGGGTCAGAGAAAGAGGTAGATACAGAATCTGAAGCAGGCTCCAGGCTCTGAGCTAGCTGTCAGCACAGAGCCCAAAGCAGGGCTGGAACCCACGAGATCATGACCTGAGCCACAGTCGGACGCTCAACCAACTGAGCCACCCAGGTGCCCCTCAGCCTCTAAAATTTACTAGCTGTTACTGCTTCTGGCAGTGTGATATAGTAGAAAGGACTTCTATTTTAACTTTTTACCATCCATGGTTCCTACTTATGTGACCTGCAAAGTTAATCAGTCTGAGAGCCTGAGCTTCTGCATCTGTAAAACAGAAGTAATGATAACTACACCTCATATGATTTGTAAAACAAAACAAAACAAAAAATCATTCACTCATGCATTCATTCATTCAGGTATTTATTTTTTTTTTAATTTTTTTTTTTTACAAATAGTTTATTGTCAAATTAGTTTCCACATAACACCCAGTGCTCATCCCCACAAGTGTCCTCCTTCATGCCCACCCCTCCTCCCCCCACATCCATCAGTCCTCAGTTTTTGTCAGCATTCAAGAGTCTCTCATGGTTTGCCTCTCTCCCTTTCCCCCACCATTTCCCCTCTTCTTCTCCCCCTTGTTCCTCAGTTACGTTCCTCCTAATCCTCCTATACGTGCAAACATATATTTGTCCTTCTCTGCCTGACTTATTTCGCTCAGCATAACACCCTCAAGGTCCATCCATGTTGCTACACTTCACTCATGCATTCATTCATTCAGGTATTTAAAATAGAGATGTGATGGTAAGATGATTAAATTGTTGCCCTAAGGGAATCCAGTCCCAGAGGGGGAAACAAACTAGTAACTAAAATGAATCAAAGCTACAAATGCCTAGAGGTTAGTACAAAGAGCTAATTAGAAGCAAAGAAATATAGTACCTACTTCAGTTTAGGGGTAGGGGTTCTTGTCCAATTTCACACTTGAAGGCTAAGTGAAAATTCACAAGACAGATAAAGGGAAAGGAAGGCATTCCAGGCAAAGAGAAAGGTACCCCTACCCAGTAACCGTACTTTGCACAGTGACTAATATATAATATCCCTCAATGTTTAAGATTCTCCTCTACAATGCTAAATTTAAAAAAATAAGGCAATAAAAAACTCACAGAGGGGCGCCTGGGTGGCTCAGTCAGTTGAGTGTCCTTCCAACTCCTGATTTCAGCTCAAGTCATAATCCCAAGGTCATGGGATCAAGTCCTGCATCGATCGGGCTTATGCTTCTCTTTCTCTCTGCCCCTTGCGCCCTCTCTCTCTCTCTCTCTCTCTCTCTCTCTCAAACTAAAAATTAAAAATAAATAAATGGAGCTAAAAAAACCTTGCAGAGTACCATCTGATTTTGAAGAGGAAAAAATACACGTACAAAGACTAAATAAAACACAAAAAAATAAGTTTATTTCTCTTGATACTGAAATTTACATTTCACTAAAATATAAATGTTTGCAATAGTCCAATATTATGTCTTAAAGTGTTTGAGTTTTAACGTTTGCTGAATTTGAAGGAGGAAAGGGGAAAAACTGGGCAGAAAAGGAAATAAAACAGGTAGGCTTTTCTACTGTAGTAATACCACTGGTTTGTACAATGGGCTACAAAGTGTTGACTTTGTATCACTTTCTATACAAAATGTTAATCACTGCTCATAGCATTTTTTTTCTATTAGTTTTAAAATTTCCTCAGGAATGAAAGTCAAAAGCAACCCACCTAGGCTTAAGTATTCTCTGGGTTTCAGTACCTCATGAAAGCAAGCACTAAAAGTACTATAACCTTGAGGACAGATAATGTCCAGACATTGACAAGGAGGCCACCCACATTCTAGAAGTTTATCCTTAGAGAAATGTCCAATAAAAGAACTCAGTACCAGCTAGCATAGTAAATAAGCCTAAAAAACATGTATCATGAAACACTTCTATCAAAAGTTATGAAAATCACACAAATAATAACCGAGGGCCAGATCATTATAAAGTACCATGGTAGATGATAAAATATCTTCAACAAGGTGATTTAAAATACAAGAAATTACTTATCAATAATGCATAGGAAATAAGTTCAAGATAAGAAAAGATCAAGCAGAAGGGTTGAGGATCCATGCAAGACATCAGAAAGGCATACCTCCCACTTCAAAAAACAGTGAATACTACGCGAGTATTGTACTAAATTGCCTTTCTTTAATTAATTAAATGCAAAAACACTAAACATCTTTTGACATAACAATAATTTCTTGTTTTAACACAGATGCACTTTATTTTTTTAATAGTTTATTGTCAAGTTGGTTTCCATATAACACTCTGTGCTCATCCCCATAAGTGCCCTCCTCCATGCCCATCACCCCATTTCCCCTTCTCCCCAAACCCATCAGTCCTCAGTTTGTTCTCAACATTCAAGAGTCTCTCATGATTTGCCTCCCTCCCTCTCCCCCCCATATCCCCCCTTCTTCTCCCCCGCAGTTCTCCCTTAAGTTCCTCCTAATCCTCCTATACGTGCAAACATGGTAGCTGTCCTTCTCAGCCTGACTTATTTTGCTCAGCATAACACCCTCGAGTTCCATCCATGTTGCTACACATGGCCAGATCTTGTACTTTCTCATTACTATGTAGTATTCCATTGTATAGATAAACCATATCTTTTTTTAATGTTTTATTTATTTCTAGGAGAGAGAGAGAGACAGCGTGAGCAGGGGAGGGTCAGAGAGAGAGGGAGTCACAGACAGAAACAGGCTCCAGGCTCTGAGCTGGCAGTCAGCACAGAGCCCGACGCGGGGCTCGAACCCACGAACCGCGAGATCATGACCTAAGCGAAAGTCGGATGCTTAACCGACTAAGCCACCCAGGCGCCCCCACTTCATCTTGATCTATTCATCCGTTGATGGATACTTAGGCTCTTTCCATGTTTTGGCTACTGTGGAGAGTGCTGCTATGAACATTGGGGTACATGTGCCCCTATGCATTAGCACTCCTGTATCCTTGGGTAAATTCCTACCAGTGCTATTGCTGGGTAATTAGGGGAGTTCTAGTGTTCATTTTTTGAGGAACCTCCACACTGTTTTCCAGAGGGGCTGCACTAGTTTACATTTCCACCAACAGTGCAGGAGGGTGCCCGTTTCTCCACATCCTCACCAGCATCTAGAGTCCTCTGATTTGCTCATTTTAGCCACTCTGACTGGCGTGAGGTAGTATCTCAGTGTGGTTTTGATTTGTATTTCCCTGATGAGGAGGAATGCTGAGCATCGTTTCAACACAGATGCACTTTAAAACACTCATTTTAGGTTCAATTCTAACATTCACTTTTTAAATACTTTTTTTCCCAATGGTACCATTTTATATGCTCCTCACCTGATAAAAGTATTATGAAAATTAGGTGGTGATTATTAGCTAGCTAAGAAAATATAAATTCTGGAGTCACAGTTCTTTAGATGTCCATTTCCATTCAACTTCTATGTCCTATTTTTAAAATGCAGTAACCAATTCATTTGCACAGCATTTTCAATTAACAAAATGTTTTCTTTCATATTTAACTCATTTGCTTCACACAACCACCTTGTAAAACAGATAGAGGGTTTTATTTTATAAATGAGTAAACAATCCCTGAGAGGTTAAGTAAGTAACTTTATTTGCCCACGGTCACTCAGCAAGTAAATGCTGTCTTTGAGAGTAAATGTTATGGTCTTTTCTACTTACAACTGACAAAATCTTACATTAGAAATGCCAAATAAAGGCATCCCTGAAAATTTGACACAAACACTAAATTGCCTTGAAATTACTTATTTGCTCTCTACCAAAAAATACATTTATTAATCAATCAGTAATCAACACCAGTAAACCAAGAACAAAAACACAAACTAAACTAATATTCAAATTGACAAAGGTCCTTTCAGGACAAAATTTTATAAGGAATATTCACCCAACCCACATTCTTACTCCCTAACAGCAGCTCTGTTCACTTTCTTAACACCATCTCGTGTATTGAGATAACAGTTTTCCTAGGACTAATGATAAATCTCCAAAATGATTTTAGTCATTGAAAGTATGTTCTTAGATCCAAAGTGTGAAAAAAGACAATGATCAATTCAAACAAATAGTTAAAGCCAACATATTATAGAAAGCAAAAGTGTACATGTGGCTCAAGCAAATCAAAAGTGAGGAAAACTAGTTTCCAGCATCGATTGCTCTCTACCATATGACCTGTCAGCATTATATCCACGCTGCGGTTGAGCAGCACATGCCTTTTAGTTTCCCAAAATGCATTCTGTTCGTCCTAACTATGGCTTTGCATCCACGTAGCAGTTAATAAATCACACACACTTAAATTACTTCCACACTTAGAGATGCAGTAACTATGCTCCCAGTAGTCAAAAATCATTCTACTATTCTAATGAACAATTTAACCTATTACTAGTAATTAGAGAACAAGAGCTGGGTAAGGTAAGAAAAAAATATAGGCCTGTCTGGAATTCAAATACAGTGTTTTAAAGTACTTAGTAAGGATCAAATGAGATAATGTGAAAACATTTTTAAACCTGCATGTGTTATATGCAGATTCAAGTTCTTACAATGACATAATCATAGATGTGTATATATATATATATTTTTTAAGATAGTAATGAACATACAATCTTGATAAACTTCCTTTTAATAGTATACAATTGCTTCATGTCTTTTGAATGTAAAATGAAGGTAATATAATCTATGTCACTCCAAATGAAAGCACTAATTAGGGCTTTCAATTCTATAGATGAAAAATGCTGAATAAATGTAAAAATATATACCACACCTAAAGGTAATTACATCTTTGGTTCAGTTTTATGATACAAGTCCCCTTAACTTGATTTATAAATATGAAAACATGCCTTTAAAAAAGTTTCCAAGTCACAATTTCAATATATAAAATTTGTATGTTAACAAAAACTGTTCATTTAAACACACACATACACATACCCTTCATTACTATGTTTATAGTCCCCAATAAAGCTCCAAGGAGGAAGCAATAAACTAGCCAACAATTCAACAGGGTCACCACAAATGAACAGATATCTGTAGTAATTATTTAAATTATGTACCATAAGAGTAACTGTAAGAAGCAAATCTAATTCTATTATGTTGTAAACAAGAGTCAAGCAGAAATGAAAAATGTCCAGATCAAACTTCGATAACACTGACCATGACTTCAAATTTCTCCCTGCATCATTACTTAAAATTCTGAAAGCTAATTTAGAATGTCTTATTTTGAATAACATATTCAAAAACGTTACAGTTCAACATAAACTGACCAACACTTATATACAGGGTCTTTTTTTTTTCATTTTTTTAATGTTTTATTTATTTCTAGGAGAGAGAGAGACAGTGTGAGCAGGGGAGGGTCAGAGAGAGAGGAGTCACAGACTCCGAAACAGGCTCCAGGCTCCGAGCTGGCAGTCAGCACAGAGCCCAACGCGGGGCTCGAACCCACGAACCGTGAGATCATGACCTAAGCGAAACTCGGACGCTTAACCGACTAAGCCACCCAGGCGTCCCATACAGGGTCATTTTTTAAAAGGCACTTCAGATCTGGATATATCAATACTTACCTGCAAGTAGCTTTAACAAAAGAGCACCATAATTGTGTTTCAAATCATCAGTAAAACACTAAATCAGATTTAAGAAAGAAAAAAGGAGGATTTCTAGAATACATAAGTAACAGTAGTAATGAGGTGTTGAAGAAATCCAGCTTATTATCTTAATATTCTTCTGGATAAATCAAGGTAAGGAGCATAGACAAATTTAAGTGAAAGTATATATACAGACAGAAAGGCAAGATTTTTGTTTCATATTGCATGGCTATGCAGTTTTATTTCAGTATTTTGATATTCTTGTATATAATTTTTCACCTCTGCATCATGCATTTTTATTCTTTCCTTTTTATACCCTAGGACATCTTCAGTTTGAAGTACTACTATATAACTAAGAGATCAGATTATACTACTTATAATCACTATAAGTACATATAAGGTTATACTAGTTATTAATACTTTCTCCTAAACTTCAACCTGAAACATACAGCTAAATCAAAGATCACACTGTATAAATCCATTGCTCTAACATCATTTTTAAAAATACCTACCCTAAGGGAAAAAAAATCCATCTCTCCCACAATGAAGCCACACAAAATCAAAAATCAAATGTGAAATACTTTTAATCAGCTATAAAACTGATGCATCTAGCAATCAATCTAACACAGCATATTCAGCTCTCAGCCACTGTATTTCTTTTCCTTCTGTTCAAATTCTCACTCAGCCCTATACCCCATCTTCCCTTACAAAGAAATCTATAGGCAGAGAATAGATCTTTGACTTAAAATAGGACCATACTATCAAAATATAATATTCCTAGAAACACTGGATCCCAGAAAAATAAAAACTTCAGTTTACAATATGAAAAATTAAAAATAAGAGATACACTGTCTATAGACAATGTTCAAACAATAGATGAAATTCTGTGTATGTAAAAATAAAACTATGTAAGGAAATGTGAAAAAACAAACAATATATTTATAAGATAAAGATGAAAATCAGGTGTATGTAGAGATATACATAAACAGATTAACAACGATTAAAACAACTGGTTAAAATTTAAGCCTCACTAATAATAAAAAAAAGAGTTAATCAAATCAACTAGGGTTTATTTTCACCCATTAAAGCCACCTAAAGATTCAAAAAGTATTTTAAAATGCACTCTAAGTACCTAGATGATGACATCATAAATTAGTATTATCTTCAGGAAACCAATTTTACAACATATAACAAAAGCTATAAAACTGAAGAGACCCTTTGACCTGATAGCTCCACTTAAAAAATATAGCCCAGGAAAATAAATCCAAAAAAAGAAAGTAAGAAACAAGACTACTCAACTATACAAAGATATTAATGAAAACCTGGAAGGAAACCAAATGTTCAACTGAATGCTGAGTTAAAACCATAACAAACTTAATGTAACTGAATATTTTCTTATCATTAATATGACAATGACTATTCAAATAAAATTATATCAAGAATGTTAAGAAAATATAAAGCAAAAATGAACATTAACTACGATTATGTAAAAATATGCCCCTATAATGGAATGGTCTAGTAAACTGGATTTTGTTTTGTTTTTTGTTTTTATGTTTGTGTGTGGTTAGTACTGTTTTTAATTAGTTTGATATCTATTTGCTTTTTATCACTGTCAAGTTATTTTTAAAAAGCTTTTTCTTTTTCTAAAAAGCTTTTTCTTTTAATCCTCCTTTTGCTATTTACTTAAAATGGTCTGCTTAGAGATAAATGTAAATGAAAACATCTTCAATACACCTCAGTATAAGACTATCTTCTGAACCACATCAGTCATAAAGTGTTTAAATGTATATTGGTAGGCAGCGTTTTGCCTTTTTTTGGCAGGACTGCAGTCCAACAAAGTCTGACTACAAATTGAATACATTGATAATACACAGAGTTTTTCCAAAATAATTTTTATCCATCTGAAATTTTTTTACCATTAACAGTACAAATGATGGAGTTTATCCATATCACAACTATTACAGCATTTTGTGATTGGCAAAATATAAAATATTTAGTCAGTAAATTAAAATTATTACTAATAACAATTAACGAGGCCTTATTACTGTAATTCAATAAAAAAGAATAGTCAAGCACTAAATCAGCTTAAATATTGGGTTATTAATTCTTTTTATTTATATTTAGAGTCTACCAAACCCCTTTAACTTACTTTAACTTTGACTGATTTTCTTCCATTTGGATCTTAGATGAAGGAAAGATAGCTGAATTTAGATTTCAGTAACATCACCACTTTCTCCTTTAATTTCCTTCCAATTCACTGTACCAGTGGCTAACGTAAGAGGACATCTTCCCCAAACTAAAAAAAGATCACCTTTTTGTGTCAATGCTGAACAGAAGGTGCATGTACACTACGGATTATATTTTTAGGAGAAACAACACAGTCAATGCAATGCCTTTGGTCCTTTACTAAGGTATATTTTAAAATATAATCATTGTTGTCTCCTTCTAAACCTAAGATCCTGTTTCATCAACTATCAAAAAGGTCATAATCCATAGTTGTTTAGTGAAAATGTATCTGCAGAAATGCGATCTAATAATGAATTAATGAGCTATTTTCTAAAATGTGATATATACAACAATTATGCTTTTTTATTCGGTAGTCAATTACCTAAAACCGGCAAATTTTGGAATTCGTTTGACGCTTCCCATTATTTTTAATTGTCTCGTTTTGCTCAATCCAGGGTCGGTTAACTCCCTGAGCCCTCCACTGAACCCCCCAAAAAAAAAAAGACTAAGCCAGGCCTCAGTTCCCGTATTTCAAGCCAGGACCAACCAGAAACCAGTTTTCTTCCACTAATCCGGAACCCTGGGCTGTTACCAACGCTGTCATTGGCCAACGTCAGTCCTTGGTACGTGCCCCAAGATAACCCCCAGGTTTCTCTCCCTTTTCCCCCTACAATGGGCCTTTCTCGATGTTTGTAACATATTCGTAATCCACAAAACGGCATCTCTGATAACTCACATTCTTCAAAGTTTTCGAGCGGAAATAAGCGAGGCCAAGGGGAGGGCAAGGTACCCTTTCTCTGACTGGCAGGGAGGGGGGAAGGGGGACAGTTGTTCTTCGGCCCAGCTCCGAGCTCTAGAGCAGGGTTGGAGGAGGGGTCGGGAGCGGGTTGGAGGAACAAGGTGGGGAGGGAGTGGAGAAAGAGTTGGGTTAAGTTGAAATGAAAACTTTACTCACCAGATCCTCGAAGCTTCTTCGGTGCTCTTTTCCCTCCCAGTCTAAGCGGCGCGGAATCAACTGGGGGCGGGAGAAAAGAAAGGGTGGGGGGTGGGCAAATCATATAGGCCAAGCCTCGGCTCCCAATGAAGCCTACCCAACCTGAGTCCTGGTCCCCGACCCTCTGGCGTCCGTATCTCGAGTTCTGATATCTGTTGCCTCAAAGCTAGTCCAGTGTAGGAAGCAAGAGGCCGAGAGGGAGGAAATCCTGAAAAACCACCTCCCAAGGGCATAAAGAAGCGGCGAGTTAAGACCCCAGCGATATCCGCCCCTTTTGAGGGAAAAAGCCGGTTCACTCCAGTGACAACAGTTATGACTGCCCAGATCCAAGCTTCCCTCCCAGCCCCAGTCCTCCGCCCCTGACTTGCCCTCCCCTTCCTCCGGTCTCACCCCAGCACTCCCCACGTCTTCCCGAAGGGGCTCCGTACCTGATGCTCCTCCAGCTCCTGCACTAGCACCTGAGCAAAAGGGAAACACGAATATGAGGAGCAGCTCGAACCATCAAACCATTACTCCCTCTCCACTTCCAACCCAGCTGCTGACGGCAGGACTAGTCAAGGCCGACCGTTCCCCTCACCCTCAGGGAAACCGCACACCCTGATGCCTCAATTTCCCCATTGGGACCGTTCCCCACGACTCCCAGATCTCCTCCGTCTCACCTGAGCGGATTTGTTGCAGGGTCCGGACTGCAAGAATCTAGCGATCAGGTAATACAGCTCTGTGGAAGAGGGGAAAAAGAGGTTGAGAGAGAGGTAAAGAAAAACTGAAGCTTTTTCAAAAGAAACTGACAGCCGTTGCGGTAAGCTCCCATCTCCTTAGCCCATGGACACAGTTACCCACCGGCTTCGATCTGGGTAGGTGCCGCCGCCATCCTTTTCCCTAAGGGGTTTGGGGGCTCCGCTCCGGAGGAGCTAGCGGGGGCGGGTGGGGGCGCTGCCTCTATTGTGGTGAAGCCCCCATGCCCAGGAGTCCCGCCGCTTCCGCCCCACTCCTCGTCCTAGTTTCGGTCTCTCTTGGATTCATCGCATCACGTTTCGACCCATAGATATTCTAGCCCAAGAGCTAAGGAGGCGGAGGAGGAAGGAGAGAGCTAGCGAGCGCGGGCGAGCAGGAGAGCGAACAGGAGAGCGAGCGCGAGAGCGAGAGCGAGCGCGAGCACGAGCGCGAACAAGCGAGCCTGAGAGAAGAGAGGGGAGGAGCTAAAGTGGCGGAGGGGCAGACGGGGGTAAAGGGGGTGGAGAGAGAGGAGGGTAAAACCTGTGAGAAGGCACTGCAACGCTTGTCGTTTGCCGCTAGGAGCACTAACGCAACCGAGTGTCAGCCGCTCTCCTAGAAGGCCGGCGGTTGCCTAGCTACCGCCCCCGGAAACAGGGGGAGGTGCAAACTGACGGCAGACGCTCTGGCCGACGCCGTAGAACTCCATGGTGGCGTTCTCCTCAGAGAGCTTTTGAGACTGTTTCCCTTACTGTGAGAGCCATCAGACTCTTTCCTGTTGAGGACCATTTTCTCTGGTGTTGTAGTGAAGAACATGTGAGGCGCTGACTTGATTCAACTACTTTCGTCTTTTTCGCCCCGTCACCGAAGAGGCTTTGGGATTATTTTGCCTTTCCTCCACCGAAAATAGGCCAGTCACTGAAGGATCTTGTGACAGACTGAGGAAAAAGAGCCCCTATATCGACGTCACTTGTTTCTCTTTAAAATGTTTTATTTGTTTGTTTGTTTTTGCCAGATTTAAATGGTGTACTTACCAGTCCAGGGTGCAGGGTTCATGTTGTTATAAAGACCAGTTCTAAAACCGATACTGTGGGAGGAGTTTGCCATCAGATAATGAGGCATTTTATTTTTTCCCCCTGCTGAGAGTTTAACACATGCCACGTCTGACTCATTACTGTAGGATAATTTTCAATTGTATTTCAAGTACTGTCAAAGTATTTTACCATGGATTAACCATGGATTTTTATGTATTACATATCTGTATGCAAGGGTAGTTTATGTATTATTACATATCTATGCAAGGTTTGGAACAATGTTTTTGAACACATATAATCTTAAGATTTTAGTACAGTACCGACTTGCAGTATCTGGATACTAAAATCTTAAGTGATTAAAAGATTTGTAGAGTGATTCATACATATGTACTGAACTAAGTCTCCTTCCCTACTTTTCCTTAATATTTTATTCACACTTAAGCCTTAACCCAAAAAAGTAATTAATATAAGCAGAACCCAATGAGACCAGAGATTATGTTTAAGCTGCATGTACTATTTACAAATAGTACAATATTTTCAAATATTCAAATTTGAAAGTTTTACGTTTTTAAGTTTAGGGATGGATTCTTAGGAATTTGGTTTCCTCACTGAGAGTTTAGCCATTGATCACAGTTGACCCAGAATTGCATTACACTGACAGAACCTTAGCCTAGGTTGTTTAGCTCTCTGGCCATTTTTTTTCCCCTTAGAAATAACCACGCAAGGTAATTATTGATACAATAGTTCTGTCTTTGGTGGTTACACATAGTACTTGAAAAATGCCATTAACCAAAAGAAGAAAAATTAGATATTGGAAAGATAAATAAGCGCTAGAGAACTCATTGCAGGTAGTTTAGCAAAACATGTGATTGAATATGTTTTACAAGTCAAGCATAATATATGTAACACTTAACATTTATCAAACCACTGCCATGTACTAAGCACTTTATATACTTCATCTCATTTAATCTATAATCACCCTAGGAGGTAGGTTTCATTGTTATCCCCATTTTACAGATAACAAAAATGAGTATATGATTTTGGACAAGTTACTTAAATTCTGTGAACCTTATTCCTCATGTATAAAATGTGAGGTAATAGTACTTTCTTTTCCCACTTGACAGGAATTGCTTGCTGTAAAAGTAATATGAATATATTTGTGTCATATTTCAAACGTTATAGGACATTGTTATTCCAGTGATCGCCTCAGTATCCGTCTGGGTGCAATCAGGAGGGAAAAGGCACATAGTAATTTGAATAGGGAAAATTTAAGATACAGAATTAGTGATAACAAGACATTGGAGTAATGAGGGATTACCTAGTAAGGAGTAAAGAGAATTCTAACGAATATAGGAATAGCAGATATGTAATAGCAGATGAAATAGCCACTACCCCTAGAGCTTCAACCCCTACTCCCCACCTAGGGCTAAGATCCTGATTTGGTTGAAGAGAATAAAGCCAGCCAGGGCTCATTAAATGGCAAGGAAGTTGCTGTGGTACCTTGCAAGCTGAAACTACAACCTCTGGACATCACTGGAACTCTGCCCTCTGGAACTTTATAGAAGCCTACCCTCTGGGATCAGTCCTCTAGGGTGCCTGAGAAATGTATTCATGGGGAAGTATATCACCAGAAACATATTACTACAAAACCAACAGAGGAAGGGTGCCAGGGGAAAGTGCTGGGTGTGCTACCAAAACAATGCACCACAAGAAGAAGACACTGGAGAAATCTGCAAAAGCTGGAGGAGCCAGCCAGTAAAAATGCCAGAAACAGTAAGCAAAACCCTTTCTTTCTGCACTCTTTCCAGTTCTACCTACTGACAAAGCTTCATTTCTAGCTGGCAAAAGGGAAAATATGTAAAAGTCCCAGATCCGTTTCCACAGAGCGGTCAAAAAGGGAGAATTTAGAGATGATAAGCAACAAATTAATAAACTGGCACACTTTCCTTGCTTTTCTCTCGACTGCAATGACTAGGTTGACAAAAGGAAAGTTTTTAAATGTGTATGTTAACATAAAAAGTGCTTATTTGTTTATTATGACAAGACAAATGCTTTGAATTATTTTGTGTCAAGTAAAGTCACCAGTATTAGGGGCACCTGGGTGGCTCAGTCGGTTAAGTGTCCGACTTCAGCTCAGGTCATGATCTCACAGTCCGTGGGTTCGAGCTCAGAGCCTGGAGCCTGCTTCAGATTCTGTGTCTCCCTCTTTCTCCACCCCTCCCCTGCTTGCTCTCTGTCTCTCAAAATAAAATAAAGACATAATTTTTTTTAAAAAAGTCACCAGTATTAACCTGTGGCCAAAAGCTTAATTAGGAGGGGAAGGGAATTTTCATAAACGAAAGTAAATATGGATTTACAAATAAAAAAATCTGAAATGTTTACCTGATTGGGTGTGTTAAAACTGATTGGATGACTTAAAACAAGACAAATCTGTTCTATCACAATTCTGGAGTTCAGAAATCTAAGATCAAAGTATTGCTAGGACCACACGCCCTCTAAAATCTCTAGGAGAGAATCTTTCTTTACCTCTTCCAGCTTCTGGTGACTCCTGGCATTCCTTGGTTTGTGGCAGCAGAACTCCATTCTTAATCCGTCTTCACTGTATGTGCCTACGTTAAAACTCCCTCCTCTCTTTCTTATAAACACACCAGTCATTGTATTTCAGGTCCACCCTAAATCCAGAATGATATTATCTCAAGAACCTTAATGATTTACATCTTCAAAGACACTATTTTCCAATAAAGCTGTATCCATATATACTGGGGTAGGGAAATGGACATATCTTTTCGAAGAGACATAATTCAAACGACAAAATAATTTATTTTATTCTGTTTCTTATAAAATAACTTTAGGGGCACCTGGGTGGCTCAGTCGGTTAAGTGTTCGACTTTGGCTTAGGTCATGATCTCTCCGGTAAGTAAGTTCGAGCCCCGTGTCAGGCTCTGTGCTGATGTCTCCCTCTTCTCTGTGCCCCTCCCAAACTCACATTCTCCCTCTTCCACTCTTTCTCTCTCTTTCTCTCTAATAAACATTAAAAAAATGTTTTTAAATACATGGCTTTCTGTCCTCATAGTTCTCAGTTGAATGGCTATCTTTCTGAGTGGGACAGGACAAAAGTGTTTCTTGTACTGCCCCCAACTACCTGTTCTTGTGGCTAAGTTCTGACTCAGTCCAGCCAAGATGTGGTGGGCATCATTCTTTCAACCATCCCCCATTTATGGGACAACGCTAGATCTGGGACATGGTGGCACTGAGAATGCTGGGGCCTTGATCACTCTTGCACTGAATTGTGGCACAGGAGATGTATACAGGGAGAGGCAAGGCAAAGAGACCTGAGTCTGCTGCATCCCTCCTACATTGAGCACTCATCTCCAAAAGCTGGGATGTCACAGAGAAGTGTGCCACTTTGCTGGCCCTCAGTACCAGAACTGTAGCTCAGAGATTTTCCACTTGGAAAGAAGGAGGTCTTAGAAGAAAACTGAATCTTTCACCACAGTAACTGACTCTATTTAGAATAGAGTGTGGAAAACTATAAGCCTTAGGGCTCTCTAAACAACAGTGAAGGTAGTGGCAAAGGCAATTGGAATGAAATTGATAGAATCATTTGAATTATAGGCTACACCTAAGACTAGATATTTTTCTGGAGAGAAACAAGGAGAAAAGGCATCTGAAAAGAGCCTTCCTGAGGTCAGAGCAAAACCCAAACACAGATCTAGGGAAATACCCCTTCTAAGGAGCTCAAATTTAACTTCAACAGAGTGTAAGTCAATTTATGCCCTAGGCATATTTTTAAAAATATGTATAGACTAATCAGCAGGCAATTAGTGAAAGTTAAGATATGGGAGTGACCAAGGAAGGAGACAAGGAGAGACTTGCCAATATTAGTGCTGCCAAGGATGAAAGTGTGCATAATCAAGGCAGCGCCCTCTGAGGGGCAATGTCAGAGGCTTTGCAGAGTAGTGTAAACAAGCACATAACAATAATAAGACCTGAGGGAAAGGTGGACCAGTACCCAAGGTTGCTACACTATATTATTTAAAATGTCCAGTCCCATAAGGTGGCTGAATGGATTTAAAAAAAAAAAAAAAAAAACAAGACCCATCTCTTTGCTGCCTACAAGAGACATATTTTAGATCAAAGACACCTGCAGATTGAAAATGAGAGAGGATGGAGAAGCATCTATCATGCAAATGGATGTCAAAAGAAACCTTGAGTAAAAGAGGAAGCTGTCAGTAGAGTAGGAGGAACCTAGGGTCTCCTAGTCCCATGAACACAACAAAATAGCCATCAAATCATCCTAAATACCCCAGAAGTTGACTGGAAGCCTGACAGAACAAACCCCACAACTAAAGGGAGAGAAGAGCCCACACCAAAGAAGGTACGAAGTATGGTTTAAGGGAGAAACAGATTGCTGGTGTTGCAGAGGGAAGGGAGCCATGGTTGAGGAGAAGGGCAAGAAAGAGAGGAGCACACAGGGGAATGCACAATGAGAACACTTTGCCCAAAGCAATTGGCTTGGAAAATGAGAGGGGCTTAATTTCATGACTTCTTGTAACCAGTGGGGCTTAAGGTCTGGAGCTTAAATGGTCAGTGGTCTTAGCTAGGATAGAACCTGGAGGGTGCTGCTGCTCCTGAAGAGAAGGTAGGCAAATAAGCAGAGAGCACATAGCCTGGAAACAGTAATCTGAAGAACACCAGGGACAAACAGTAGAAAGCTTATGCACTCTTCTCAGAGTGCAACCATGAGAGGCAGTGTTCACAGAGACACCTCTGTGGGAAGAAAGGAACTGGTTGGTGCCATTTACCTTCCCCACCTTTCAGCATGAAAACAGAGCCACCTGTAGGAAGCAGCACAGCAGCAACACTAGCTGCTTAAGTGCTTACACCAATCCCCACTACCCTGCACTCCCCTGGGATTGCCCTCCTCAGTCACACTTGCCAAAATCCTGGGCCAAGCCAGCCTCTGAAGACCAGCACAAACCCCTGCCAACACCACTTCTCACAAACAGAGTTCTGAAGGGTTTTAGTTCTTTTTTTTTACAAATAGTTTATTGTCAAATTAGTTTCCACATAACACACAGTGCTCAACCCCACAAGTGTCCTCCTCCATGCCCACCCCTCCTCCCCCCCACATCCACCAGTCCTCAGTTTTTGTCAGCATTCAAGAGTCTCTCATGGTTTGCCTCTCCCCTTTCCCCCACCATTTCTGCCCTTCTTCTCCCCCTTGGTCCTCTGTTAAGCTCCTCCTAATCCTCCTATACGTGCACACATATGATATTTGTCTTTCTCTGCTGACTTATTTCGCTCAGCATAACACCCTCAAGGTCCATCCATGTTGCTACACATGGCCAGATTTCATTGTTTCTCATTGCCATGTAGTATTCCATAGTATAGATAAACCACATCTTCTTGATCCATTCATCTGTTGATGGACACTTAGGCTCTTTCCAGGTTTTAGCTATTGTGGAGAGTGCTGCTATGAACATTGGGGTACATGTGCTCCTATGCATCAGCATTTCTGTATCCCTTAGGTAAATTCCTAGCAGTGCTATTGCTGGGTCATAGGGGAGTTCTATTGTGAGTTTCCTGAGGAACCTCCACACTATTTTCCAGAGGGGCTGTACCAGTTTACATTCCCACCAACAGTGTAGGAGGGTGCCCGTTTCTCCACATCCTCGCCAGCATCTAGAGTTCTCAGATTTGCTAATTTTAGCCACTCTGACTGGCGTGAGGTGGTATCTCAGTGTGGTTTTGATTTGTATTTCCCTGATGAAGAGCGATGCTGAGCATCGTTTCATGTGTCTGTTGGCCATCTGGATGTCCTCTTTGGAGAAGTGTCTGTTCATATCTTCTGCCCATTTCTTCACTGGGTTGTTTGTTTTTGGGCGTGTAGTTTGGTGAGTTCCTTGTAGATTCTGGATATCAACCCTTTATCTGATATGTCATTTGCAACTATCTTTTCCCATTCCGTTGGTTGCCTATTAATTTTCTGGGTTGTTTCCTTGGCTGTGCAGAAGCTTTTAATCTTGATGAGATCCCAACAGTTTATTTTTGCTCTTGATTCCCTTGCTTTTGGGGATGTGTCAAGTAAGAAGTTGCTGCGGTGGAGGTCAAGGAGGTTGTTTCCTGCTTTCTCCTCTAGGGTGTTGATAGTTTCCTGTCTCACGTTCAGGTCCTTTATCCATTTTGAGTTTATTTTGTGCATGGTGTGAGAAAATGATCTAGTTTCATTCTTCTGCATGTTGCTGTCCAGTTCTCCCAACACCATCTGTTAAAAAGGCTGTCTTTTTTCCATGGGATATTCTTTCCTGCTTGTCAAAGATGAGTTGGCTGTATACTTTTGGGTCCACTTCTGAGTTCTCAATTCTGTTCCATTGGTCTATGTGTCTGTTTTCGTGCCAATACCATACTGTCTTGATGATGACAGCTTTGTAGTAGAGGCTAAAGTCTGGGATGGTGATCCCTCCCGTTTTGGTTTTATTTTACAGGATTACTTTGGCTATTCGGGGTCTTTTGTGGTTCCATACAAATTTTTGGATAGTTTGTTCTAGTTTTGAGAAGTATGCTGGTGCAATTTTGATGGGAATTGCATTGAATGTGTAGAGTGCCTTAGGTAGTAATGACATCTTAACTATATTTACTCTTCCTATCCATGAGCATGGAATGTTTTTCCATTTCTTTGTGTCTTCTTCAATTTCCTTCATAAGTTTTCTATAGTTTTCATCATACAGATCTCTTGTATCCTTGGTTAGGTTTATTCCGAGGTATTTTATGGTTTTTTTGTGCAATTGTGAATGGGATCCGTTTCTTGATTTCTCTTTCTGTTGCTTCATTGTTGGTGTATAAAAATGCAACCGATTTCTGTACATTGATTTTGTACCCTGCAACTTGGCTGAATTGTTGGATCAGTTCTAGTAGGCTTCTGATGGAGTCTGTCGGGTTTTCTATGTAGAGTATCATGTCATCTGCGAAGAGTGAAAGTTTGACTTCCTCTTTGCCAATTCTGATGCCTTTGATTTCCTTTTGGTGTCTGATGGCTGATGCTAGGACTTCCAGCACTATGGTAAACAACAGTGGTGAGAGTGGGCATCCCTGTCGTGTTCCTGATCTCAAGGGGAAAGTTCTGAGTTTTTCCCCGTTGAGGATGATGTTAGCTGAAGGCTTCTCATAGATGGCTTTGATGATGTTTAAGTAGGTTCCTTCTATCCCAACTTTCTCGAGAGTCTTTATTAAGAAGGGATGCTGTATTTTGTCAAATGCTTTTTCTGTATCTATTGACAGGATCATATGGTTTTTTTCTTTTCTTTTATTGATATGATGTATCACATTGATTGATGTGTGAATATTGAACCAGCCCTGTAACCCAGGAATGAATCCCACTTGATCTTGGTGGATGATTCTTTTGATATGCTGCTGGATTCGATTTGCAAGGATCTTGTTGAGAATTTTTGCATCCGTATTCATCAAGGATATTGGTGTGTAGTTCTCTCTTTTTGCTGGATCTCTGTCTGGCTTGGGAATCAGAGTGATGCTGGCTTCATAAAATGAGACTGGGAGTTTTCCTTCGCTTTCTATTTTTTGGAATAGCTTGAGAAGAATTGGGATTAATTCTGTTTTAAATGTCTGGTAGAATTCCCCAGGGAAGCCATCAGGTCCAGGGCTCTTATTTGTTGGGAGATTTTTGATCACTGATTCAATTTCTTCACTCGTTATGGGTCTGTTCAGGTTTTCTATTTCTTCCTGTGTGAATTTCGGTAGTGAGTGTGTGTTTAGGAATTTGTCCATTTCTTCTAAGTTGTCCAATTTGTTGGCATATAATTTTTCATAGTGTTCCCTGATAATTGCTTGTATTTCTGAGGGGATGGTTGTAATAAGTCCATTTTCATTCATAATTTTGTCTATTTGGGTGCTCTCTCTTTTCTTTTGGATAAGTCTGGCTAGAGGTTTGTCAATTTTGTTTACTTTTTCAAAAAACCAACTCTTGGTTTCATTGATCTGTTCAGTTGTTTCTTTGGTCTCTATGTTGTTTATTTCTGCTCTAATTTTTACTATTTCTCTTCTACTGGGTTTAGGGCATTCTTGTTGCTCTGCTTCTAGTTCCTTTAGGTGAGCTGTTAGATTTTGGACTTGCGCTTTTTCTAATCTCTTGAAATAGGCCTGGAGAGCAATGTACTTTCCTCTTAGGACTGCCTTTGCCGCACCCCATAGATTTTGAATTGTTGTGTTTTCATTTTCATTTGTTTCCATATATATTTTAATTTCCTCTCTAATTGCCTGATTGGCCCATTCATTCTTTAGAAGGGTGTTCTTTAACCTCCATGTTTTTGGAAGTTTTCCAGACTTCTTCCTGTAGTTGATTTCAAGTTTCAAAGCATTGTGATCTGACAGTGTGCATGGTAGGATCTCTATTCTTTTATATTTATTGAGGGCTGCTTTATGTCCCAGTATGTGATCTATCTTGGAGAATGTGCCATGCGCACTTGAGAAGAAAGTAAATTCCCTGGCCTCAGGATGTAAAGTTCTAAATATATCCGTCAGGTCCATCTGGTCCAATGTGTCTTTCAAGTCCATTATTTCTTAGTGATTTTCTGTCTGGTTGACCTATCCATTGCTGTAAGTGGAGTATTAAAGTCCCTTGCTATTAGCACATTCTTATCTATAAGCTTGTTTCTGTTTGTGATTAATTGTTTTAGATATTTAGGTGCTCCCATATTCGGTGCGTAGGTATTTATGATTGTTATTTCTTCCTGATGGATGGACCCTGTAATTATTATGTAGTGTGTAGGGCTTTAGTTCTGGTAGACGTGGTGACAGGTCTTATTCCATAAACAGACCACAGCACATCTGCCCACACCACGTCTCCTGACCAGAGAGTCCTGAAGGGTCTCAGTTCCAGCAGAAGTAGTAACTTTTCTTATTTCACAAGCAGACCAAAGCACATCTAAGTAAAACTCACCATATATAGACCAGGGAACAAACTCTGTCCAAAGAACGTAAGGAGAACTTCTGTAAATGACAAGCCTAAAGGATACAGCGGCCAAAGCACAAGAGCAGAGGGCATGTAGCATACATACCTGAAGTGCCAGGCTCTGAGCACTATATGACCTCTTATTCATAAAGCCATTATTTCCAGGAGCATGCAACATAAATGCCTATTCTAACACAGATAACAAGGCAGAGACATAGGCAAGATGTGAAGATAGCGGAATGTATCACAAATGAAAGAACAAGATAAGGCCATGGCCAGAGATCTAAGCAAAACAGATATAAGTAACATACCTGATAGAGAATTTAGACAAAGATCACAGGGATACTCACTGTGTATGAGAAGATAGGACATCAGTGAGAATCTTACAACAGAGATAAAGATTTATAGAAGAATCAATCAGAGATGAAGAGTGCAATTAGTGAGAAAAGAAACAATTCAATGAACACCAGGCTAGAAGAAGCAGAAGAACGAATTAATAGCCTAGAATATGAAATACTGGAAAGAAATGAAGATAAACAAAGAGAGAGAGAATTATGCAATATGAGAATAGATTTAGGGAACTCAGCATCTCCATCAAACATAATAACATTTTTATTATAGGAGGGCCAGAAGAAGAGAGACAAAAGGGAGCAGAAAATTCCCTTGAATAAATAATACCTGAAAATATCTCTAATATGGGGAAGGAAATAGACATCCAGATCCAAGAGGTACAGAAGACCCCTATCAAAAAAAAAAAAAAAAAAAAAAAAACAGGCCAACGCCAAGACATATTGGAATGGAATTTTAGAAATATAGTGATAAAGAAAATATTTTAAAAGCAATAAGACAAAAGAAGTCTTTAAATTGCAAATAAAAACACGTAAGTCTAGCTGGAGATTTCCCAACAGAGACTTGGCAAGCCAGAAGGGAGGGACATGAATATATTCAAAATGCTCAATGGTAAGAATCTGTAGCCAAGAATACTCTATCCAGCAAGGCTATTATTCAGAATAGAAGGAGAAATAGAGTTTCCCAGACAAAGAAATACTAAAGGAATTCATAAGCACTAAATCAACACTGCTAGATATATTAAAGGAAAGGAGAGACCAAAAGTGACAAATACAAGAAAGGATCAGAGAAATTCAGCAGAAAAAAAAAAATAAAATGGCAATAAATACACATCTATCAATAATTACTTGGAATGAAAGTGAACTACATGCTCCAATCATAAAGCATACAGTTTATGAGAGGACACAAAAACAAGATTCATTTATATGTTGAGTACAGAGATTAACTTTATTTTATTTTATTTTATTTATTTTTTAAAAAAATGTTTTGTTTATTTCTGAGAGAGAGAGAGAGAGAGACAGCATGAGCAGGGGAGAGTCAGAAGGAGGGAGATACAGAATCTGAAACTGGCTCTGAGCTGGCTGTCAGCACAGAGCCCGATGCGGGGCTCAAACCTACAAACGGTGAGATCATGACCTGAGCCGAAGTTGGACGCTTAACCGACTGAGCCACCCAGGTGCCCCCAGAGATTCATTTTAGACCTAAGTCCACCTGCAGATTGAAAGTAAGGATATTAGGGCACCTGGGTGGCTCAGTCAGTTAAGCGCCCGACTTCAGCTCAGGTCATGATCTCAGGGTTCCTGGGTTTGAGCCCCGCGTCGGGCTCTGTGCTGACAGTCAGCTCAGAGCCTGGAGCCTGTTTCAGATTCTGTGTCTCCCTTTCTCTCTGACCCTCACGTGCTCATGCTGTGTCTATCTCTCAGAAATAATTTTTTTAATTAAAAAAAAAACAAAGTAAGGATATTAATTTAGGGATGAAGATGGTGGAGAAGTAGGGAGATTCGTATTTTCCACCCACATCTCTTAAAAAAGAAGGGCTGAAGCCAAAGGACTCTGAACCCCAAGAGTCTGGGAGGAAAGGAGATGGGGTCTACTAAGAAGACAGCCTCATAGGTGCATGATTACAAACTGGGGAAGATAAAAATGGTCAAGGCCACAGAGGCACGGAGGGGAGGGAGCCCCTCCTGCAGAGAGACAAAGGGAAGAGAAAGAGTGGCTGGGGAAGTGTAGGACTGTATCTGCGGAAGGGAAAAAACCTCAGCCCGGGTCAGAGAGGGATATATCATCCCATCTTTAACTGCAGGGCTTTCAGAGAGAGATCCCATCTCTAACTGCAGAGCTTTATTTGGGCTGGGTAGCCCAGTCCCAGAAGTTCCCTCCAGGTTAGACGGTACCCCAGGGACACAGTTGGCACCAGGAGGAACCAGTCCCCTGCTCGGTCTCCTGCTCTGAAGTGCCTGGCTTGCCGGATTACATTTCGGGCAGCATCAGTAATGCACACGGAGTGAGAGTTTGGAACGCAGCTAGGCATGGGACATAGAAAAAGGCCCACCTTGGCTGCACCCACCACACAGTGAGAACACATCCAAAGGAGTTATTTGGGACACCTGGTTCAAGGAGAAAGGACTGGGGGTTGCGACTTTTCTCCCCACAACCACCAAGGTGGGGCCTCAGGGATCGGGACTCAAGTCCCACAGTGGAGGCGTAACCTACCTACATCAAACCATGCCCTTCTGCACAAGGAAGCTGCTGGGAGCCTGTAGATGCTGTGGAAACAGACAGTTCCTCCCCCAAGACCAACGTTACTGCATTGTCATGATTAACTCTAGATCAATTCTCCCTATTCTGATATATTCTGCCTTTTCTCATTCTTATCCCTCTCCTCCTCTGGGCTGGATATTCTGCTTATAGGCTTGATTAAACAGACATATTTAATCCATCCTCTTGATGCATGTTCTATATCTCCTTCTTTCCTTTCTCTCTCTCTCTCTCTCTCTCTCTGGAATAATCAGAATACATAGATTCTCTGGGTAACATTTTCTTCGTTTCTTTCTCCTTGTCTCCTACAAAATTCTCTTTATTATCTCTCTGGATTAAGCCTTTTAGTCTCTCTGCCTGGTCAATGTTCATTTTCTCTTTCTTACCACCTCTGTCATTTCTCACATTGTATTATGTTCTACCATCAGCACTGCCTCCACCATGCTTTTTATTTGTAGATGGGATTTCTGGTTTTATGCTTTTACACTGTCCTTTGGGTTTTGTGTTTTCTTATTATTATTATCGGTTTCCTTGTTTGTTTGATTTGTTTGTGTGTTTGTGTGTTTTTATTTCCTGTTTGTCTGTTTTCCTTTCCAGGGCTACCTCAAGGAACAAAACAAAGCACACATGGTAGAGAGTCCAAAATATCACTACAAGTACTGAAATAAAATAACCAAAGTCACAACAAGAGAGACCAAGGGACAGACACACTTAAAAAAACACTTCCAGAATGACTAGGCCCTGGGCAGTCTACGAGCCTCCTTTAATATAGCAGTACTCGCAAGTAGAGAGCACATAAGCTTTTAAAACTTACAAGAGACAGAAGGCAGCCAAAATGAAGAAACAGAAGAACACTCCTCAAAACAAATTCCAGGAAGACGTGGCAGCTAAAGAATTGATTGAAACAGATATAAGCAACATAACTGAAAAAGAACTTAGAACAATAATCATAAAATTAATGCTGGGCTTGAAAAAGGCATAGATAACAATAGAGACGCTATTGCTACAAAGGTCATGGATCTTAAAAATAGTTATGATGGGGCGCCTGGGTGGCTCACTCGGTTAAGCTTCTGACTTTGGCACAGGTCATGATATCACGGTTCGTGGGTTTGAGACCTGCATCAAGCTATGTGTTGACACCCAGCTCAGAGCCTGGAGCCTGTTTCGGATTCTGTGTTTCCCTCTCTCTCTGACTCTCCCTGCTCTCGTGGCCTCTCTCTCTCTCTCTCTCTCTCTCTCTCTCTCTCTCAGAAATAAAAAAAAATTTTTTTAAATGTAAAAAAAAAAGTTATGATGAATTAAAAATAGGTGCAAAATAAAATGGAGATGGCTACTGCATGGATTTAAGAGGCAGAGAGAATAGGTGAATTAGAAGATGTAATTATAGAAAAAGAGGAAGCCAAGAAAAAGGGAGAGAAATTGAGCAAAGAGCACAAAAGGGGAATTCTAGAACAGAGTGATGCAATCTAATGGAACATATCCGTATCATAGGAATTCCATAAGAAGATAGAGAAAGGGGCAGAAGGGAGTACTTGAATAAATCATAGCCAAAAACTTCCGCCATCTGGGGAAGGAAACAGACATTGAAACACAAAAGGCACGGAGAACTCTCCTCATATGTAACTGGAATTGATCTTCTGCATGATATATCACAGCGGAACTGGCAAAATATAAGGGTAAAGAGAGAATATTGAAAGTATCTAGGGATAAAAGGGCCCTAACGTACAAAGGGAGACATATCAGGGTGGTGGCAGACCTATATACTGAAACTTGGCAAGCCAGAAAGGAATGGTAGGAAATCCTCAATGTGATGAACAGAAAAAAAAAAAAAATGCAGCCAAGAATGCTTTATCCAGCAAACCTGACATTCAGAATAGAAGGAGAGATAAAAGTTGTCCTAAAACAAATGAAAATTGAAGGAATTCATTAGCACTAAACCAGCCCGACAAGAAATCCTGTGGGGGACTCTATGAGGGAAAATTTGCAGGGAACACAAGGTACCAGAGATACCACCACAAGCAGGCATCATACAGAGAACACAGTGACTCTAAACCCATATTTTTCAATAATAACACAGAATTTAAATGGACTAAATGCTCCAATCAAAAGATATAGGGTATCAGAATGGATTTTAAAAAAACCCAAAATCCATCTATCTGCTGTCTGTAAGAGACTCATTTTAGACCTGAGGACACCTTCAGATTGAAAGTGATGTGATCGACAAATATATATCATGCTACTGGAAGTGAAAAGAAAGCTGGAGTAGGTATACTATCAGACAAACTGGACTTTAAAGACAGTAACAAGGGATGAAGAAGGGCATTATATAGTAATTACAGGATCTATCCATCAGGAAGAGCTAACATTTTTAAATATTTAGGCAACGAATATGAAAGCACCCAAATACACAAAACAATTGCTTACAAAAACAATCTTACTGATAAGAATGTGCAAATAGCTGCGGATTTTAATACTCCACTTACACCAATGGATAGATCAACAAGACAGAAAATCACAAAAGAAACAATTAAGCTGAATGACACATTGGACCAGATGGACTTGACAGATATATTTAGAATTCTGCATCCTGAGGCTAGGGAATTCATTTTTTTCTGAAGTATGCATGGCACATTCTCCAATATAGATCACATACTGAGTCATAAAGCAGCCCTCAATAAATATAAAAGAATTGAGATAATATCATGCACACTTTCAGATCACAATGCTATGAAACTTGAAATCAATCACAGAAAAAAGTCTGGAAAACCTCCAAAAATATGGAGGTTAAGGAACACCCCATTGAAGAATGAATGGGCCAATAAGGCAACTAAAGAAGAAATATAAAAATATATGGGAAGATGAAAATAAATACAACAAGCAAACTCTTTTGGAGACAGCAAAGGCAGACCTAAGAGGAATTCATTGCAATTCAGGCCTATTTCAGGAAACTAGACAAAGCACAAATACAAAATATACAGTGCACCTAAAGAAACTAGAAGAAGAGGAGCAAGAACACCTCAAACTCAGCAGAAGAAGAGAAACAATAAATATCAGGGCAGAAAGAAATACTATAGAAACCAAAAAACAGTTGAACAGATCAATGAAACCAAGAGTTGGATTTCTGATAAAATAACAAAATTGAAAAACCTCTATCCAGGATTCTCAAAAAGAAAACAGAGAGAAACCAAATAGACAAAATTTTGAATAAAAATGGATATATTACAACAAATCCTTCAGACATACACAAGCAATTATCAGGGAATACTATGAAAAATTATATGCCAATAAATTGGACCAATTAGAAAAATTGGACAAATTCCTAAACACACACTCACTACCAAAATACACACTGGAAGATATAGAAAATCTGATCAAACCCATAACTTTCTAAAAATTGTGAAATTGTGAAAAAATTGAATTAGTTTTCAAAAATCTCCAAAAATTAAGAGTCCTAAACCAGATGGCTTCCCAGGGGGATTATAGCAGACATTTTTTTTTAATAGTTTCAATAGTTTATTGTCAAGTTGGTTTCCATATAACACCAAGTGCTCATCCCCACAAGTGCCCTATTCCATGCCCAAAACACCCCTTCATTTGCCCCCTCCATCTGCCCTCAGTTTGTTCTCAGCATTCAAGATTCTTTCATGGTTTGCCTCCTTCCCTCTCCCCCACTATTTTCCCCTTCCTCTCCCCCATGGTCCTCCGTAAAGTTCCTCCTCCTCCTCCTTTATGTGCAGACATATGGTATCTGGCCTTCTCTGCCTGACTTTTTCGCTCAGCGTAACACCCCCAAATTCCATCCATATTGCTACACACAGCCAGATTTCATTCTTTCTCATTGCCATGTGGTATTCCATTGTATAGATAAACCACATCTTAATCCATTCATCAGTTGATGGACACTTAGGCTCTTTCCATGTTTTGGCTATTGTTCAGAGTGCTGCAATGAACATTGGGGTACATGCGACCCTATGCATCAGCACTCCTGTATACCTTGGGTAAATTCCTAGCAGTGCTATTGCTGGGTAATTAGGGGAGTTATAGTGTTAATATTTTGAGGAACCTCCACACTGTTTTCCAGAGGGGCTGCACCAGTTTACATTCCCACCAACAGTGTAGAAGGGTGCCCGTTTCTGCACATCCTCGCCAGCATCTAGAGTCCTCTGATTTGCTCATTTTAGCAACTCTGACTGGCGTTAGGTGGTATCTCAGTGTGGTTTTGATGTGTATTTCCCTGATGAGGAGGGATACTGAGCATCATTCATGTGTCTGTTGGCCATCTGGATATCCTCTTTGGAGAAGTGTCTGTTCATATCTTCTGCCCATTTCTTCACTGGATTGTTTGTTTTTTGGTTGTGGAGTTTGGTATGTTCCTTATAGATATTGGATACTAGCCCTTTATCTGATATGTCATTTGCAACTCTCTTTTCCCATTCCATCGGTTGACTATTGATTTTCTTGATTATTTCCTTTGCCGTACAGAAGCTTTTAATCATGATGAGGTGCCAATAGTTCATGTTTGCTATTGATGCCCTTGCCTTTGGGGATGTGTCAAGTAAGAAATTGCTGAGGTAGAGGTAAAAGAGGTTGTTTCCTGGTTTATCCTCTAGGGTTTTGATGGGTTCCTGTCTCACATTCAGGTCCTTTATCCATTATGAGGTTTTGTGTGTGTGTGTGTGTGTGTGTGTGTGTGTGTGTGTGTGTGTGTGTATGGTGTGAAAAATAATCTAGTTTCATTCTTCTGCATGTTGCTGTCCAGGTCTCCCAACACCATCTGTAAAGAGGCTGTCTTTTTTCCAGTGGATACTCTTTCCTGCTTTGTCAAAGATTAGTTAGCTGTGTACTTTTAGGTCCAAATCTGAGTTCTCAGTTCTATTCCATTGGTCTATGCGTCTGTTTTTGTGCCAATACCATAGTGTCTTGATGATGACATTTTTGTAGTAGAGACTAAAGTCTGGGATAGTGATGCCTCCCGTTATGGTTTTCTTCTTCAATATGACTTTGGCTATTCGGGATCTTTTGTGGTTCCGTACAAATTTTAGGATCGTTTGTTCTAGTTTTGAGAAGTATGCTGGTGCAATTTTTTTTTTAATGTTTTTTTTTTTTTTTTTTTTTTAGGAGAGAGAGAGAGAGACAGCGTGAGCAGGGAGGGTCAGAGAGAGAGGAGTCACAGGCTGAAACAGGCTCCAGGCTCCGAGCTGGCAGTCAGCACAGAGCCCGATGCGGGGCTCGAACCCACGAACTGCAGATCATGACCTAAGCGAAAGTCGGCCGCTTAACCGACTAAGCCACCCAGGTGCCCCATGCTGGTGCAATTTTGATTGGGATTGTATTGAATATGTAGATTGCTTTGGGTAGTAACGACATTTTAACTATATTCATTCTTCCAAATCATGAGCATGGAATGTTTTTCCATTTCTTTGTGTCTTCTTCCTCAATTTCCTTCATTAAGTTTTCTAAAGTTTTCATCATACAGATTATATCCTTGTTTAGGTTTATTCCTAGGTATTTTATTTATTTATTTGTTTATTTATTTATTTATTTATTTATTTATTTATTTATTTGCAGTTGTGAATGCGATCAGTTTCTTGATTTCTCCTTCTGTTGCTTGATTATTGGTGTATAAAAATGCAACTGATTTCTGTATGTTGATTTTATACCCTGCAACTTTGCTGATTTATTGGATCAGTTCCAGTAGGCTTCTGGTGGAGTTTGTCGGGTTTTCTATGTAGAGTATCATGTCGTTTGCGAAAAGTGAAAGTTTGACTTCTTCTTTGCCAATTCTGATGCCTTTTACTTACTTTTGTTGTCTGATGGCTGATGCTAGGACTTCCAGCACTATGTGAAACAATAGTTGTGAGAGTGGACATCCCTGTCGTGTTCCTGATCTCAGGGGGAAAGCTCTCAGTGTTTCCCCATTGAGATTGATGTAAGCTGAGTGCTTCTCATACATGGCTTTTATGATTTATAGTAAGTTTCTTCTATCCCGACACTCTGGACGGTCTTTATTTAAGAAGGGATGCTGTATTTTGTCAAATGCTTTTTCTGCATCTATTGACAGGATCATATGGTTTTTATCTTTACTTTTGTTGATGTGACGTATCACATTGATTGATTTGTGAATATAGAAAGAGTCCTGTAACCCAAGAATGAATCCCACTTTATCTTGGTGTATAATAATTTTTATATGTTAATGAATTCGATTTGCAAGGATCTTCTTGAGGATTTTTGCATCTGTATTCATCAGGGATATTGGCCTAAAGTTCTCTTTTTTGGTGGATCTCTGGCTTGCGAATCAAAGTGATGCTCGCTTCATAAAATGAGTCTGGAAGTTTTCCTTCGATTTCTATTTTTATGAATAGGTTGAGAAGAATGGGTATTAATTCTGTTTTAAATGTCTGGTGGAATTCCCCAGGGAAGCCATCTGGCCCAGGGCTCTTATTTGTGGGAAGATTTTTGATAACTGATTCGATTTCCTCACTCGTTATGGGTATGTTCAGATTTTCTCTCTCTTCCCATGTGAACTTTGGTAGTGAGTGTGTTTTAGGAATTTGTCCATTTGTTCTAATTTGTCCAATTTGCTACCGTATAGTTTTTCATAGTATTCCCTGATAATTGCTTGTATTTCTAAGGGGTTGGTTGTAGTAAGTCCATTTTCATTCATGATTTTGTCTACTTGAGTGCTCTCTCTTTTCTTTTTCCGAAGCCTGGCTAGAGTTTTGTCAATTTTGTTTATTTTTTCCAAAAATAACTCTTGGTTTCATTGATCTGTTCAACTGTTTCTTTGGTTTCTATATTGTTTATTACTGTTCTGATTTTTATTATTTCTCTTCTGCTTTTGGGTTTGTGGTGCTCTTATTGCTCTCCCTCTAGGTCCCTTAGGTGAGCTCTTAGATTTTGCACTTGTGCTTTTTCTAATTTCTTGAAATAGGCCTTGAGTACAGTGTACTTTCCTCTTAGGACTGCCTTTACCGCATCCCATAGATTTTGGATTGTTGTATTTTCGTATTCAGTTGTTTCCATTCATTATTTAATTTCTTCTCTAATTGCCATATTGGCCCCTTCATTCTTTAGTAGCGTATTCTTTAACCTCCATGTTTTGGAGGTGTTCCAGACTTCTTCTTGTGATTGATTTCGAGTTTCATAGCATTGTGATCTGAAAGTGTGCATGGTATGATCTTAATTCTTTTATATTTATTGAGGGCTGCTTTATGACTCTGTATGTGATCTATCTTAGAATATGTGTTTGTGCCCTTGAAAAGAAAGTGTATTCCATACTTCAGGATGTAGAGTTCTAAATATGTCTGTCAGATCCATCTGTTCCAATGTGTCATTCAACTCTATTGTTTCTTTAGTGATTTCTGTCTAGTTGATCTATCCATTGCTGTCAGTGGAGTATTAAAGTCCCCTGCTATTATCACATTCTTATCTATAAGATTGTTTCTGCCTGTGATTAATTGTTTTAAATATAGGTGCTCCTATATTCGGTGTGTAGACATTTATAATTGTTAATTCTTCCTGATGGATAGACCCTGTAATTATTATATAATGCCCTTCTTCATCCCTTTTTACTGTCTTTAATGTCCAGTTTGTCTGATATAAGTATAGCTATTCCAGCTTTCTTTTGACTTCCAGTAGCATGATAGATATTTCTCCATTCCCTTACTTTTAATCTGAAGGTGTCTTACAGTCTAAAATGCATTTCTTGCTGACAGCAAGTAGATGGATTTTGGTTTTTTATCCATTCTGCTACCCTATGTTTTCTGAAATGAGCTTTCAGCCTATTTACATTCACTATTATTATTGAAATATATGGGTTTAGAGTCATTGTATCGTTTGTGGGATTCATGCTTGTGGTAGTGTTTCTGCTACCTTGCATTCCTTGCAACAATTTCCTCATAGAATCCCCCTCGGGATTTATTGTAGGGTTGGTTTGGTGGTGGCAAATTCTTTCATTGTTCGTTTATTTGGAAAGACTTTTATCTCTCCTTCTATTCTGAATGACAGGCTTGCTGGATAGAGGATTCTTGGCTACATATTTTTTCTGTTCGTCACATTGAAGATTTCCTGCCATTCCTTTATGTCCTGTCAAGTGTCAGTAGATAGGTCTGTCACCACTCTGATAGGTTCCCTTTGTATGTTAGGGCTCTTTTCTCCCTAGCTGCTTTCAAAATTCTCTCTTTGTCCTTATATTTTGCCACTTTCACTATGATATGTCATGCAGAACATCAATTCAGGTTATGTCTGAGGGGAATCTCTGTGCCTCTTAAATTTCAGCATCTACTACCCTCCCGAGTTTGGGAAAGTTCTCTGCTATAATTTGTTCCATGATTCATTCAGCACCTTTCCCTCTCTCTTCCTCTTCTGGGATTCCTATGATGCGGATATTATTCTGTTTGATAGTACCGCTGAGCTCTTGAACTCTTCTTTCATGTTCCTGGATCAGTTTATCTCTCTTTTTCACAGCTGCCTTTTTTTCTATAATGTTGTCTTCTAAATCACTTATTCTCCTTTCTTCTAGGAGACATTTGAAATAGAATTAATACCCATTCTTCTCAACCTATTCAAAAAAATAGATATCGAAGGAAAACTTCCTGACTCATTTTATGAAGCCAGTATCACTTTGATTCCCAAGCCAGACAGAGAACCAGCAAATGAAGAGAACTACGGTCCCTTATTATTGATGAATATGGATGCCAAAATATCCTCAAGATACTTGCAAATCGAATTCAATAATACATAAAAAGAATTATACACCATTATCACGTGGAATTGATTCTTGGGTTACAGGGCTGGTTCAATATTTGCAAATCAATCAATGTGATACATCGTATTAAGAAAAGAAAAGACAAAATCCATACGACCCTTTCGATAGATGCAGAAAAAGCATTTGACAAAATACCGCACCCGTTCTTTATAAAGACCCTCAAGTAAGTCAGGATAGATGGAACTTACTTAAACATCATAAAAGCCATTTATGAAAAGCCCACAGCTAATATCATCCTCAATGGGTACAAATTGAGAACTTTCCCCCTGAGATCAGGAACACGACAGGGATGTCCATTCTCACCACTGTTGTTTCATATAGTGCTGGAAGTCCTAGAATCAGCCATCAGATAACAAAAGTAAGTAAAAGGCATCAGAATTGGCAAATATTAAGTCAAACTTTCAATTTTCGCAGATGACATGTTACTCTACACGGAAAACCTAACAGTCTCCACCAGAAGCCTACTAGAACTGATCCATGAAATGAGCAAATTTGCAGGGTACAAAATCAATGTACAGAAATCAGTTGCATTTTTATACACTAATAATGAAGCAACAGAAAGAGAAATCAAGTAACTGATCCCATTCACAATTGTACAAAAAACCATAAAATACCTAGGAATAAACCTAACCAAAGAAATAGGTGATCTGTATGATGAAAACTATAGAAAATTTATGAAAGAAATTGAAGACACAAAGAAAGAGAAAAATATTCCATGCTAATAGATCTGAAGAATAAATATTGTTAAAATGTTATTGCTACCCAAAGCAATCACACATTCAATGCAATACCAATCAAATTGCACCACCATTCTTCTCAAAACTAGAACAACTATCCTAAATTTGTATGGAACCACAATAGACCCCGAATATCCAAAGTAATTTTGAAGAAGAGAACTGAAATGGGAAACATCACAAATCCAGTCTGTAGCCTCTACTACAAAGCTGTCATCATCAAGACAGTATGGTATTGGCACAAAAACAGACACATAGACCAATGAAATAAAATAGAGAATCCAAAAATGTATGGCCGACTAATCTTTGACAAAGTGGGAAAGAGCATCCAGTAGAAAAAAGACAGCCTCTTTAATAGATGGTGCTGGGGGAACGGACAGCAACGTGCAAAAGAACGAAACTAGACCTCTTTCTTACACCATAAACAAAAAGAAACTCAAAATGGATAAAGGACCTAAATGTGAGACAGTAAACCATTAAACCCTAGAGGAGACTTCAACTTCCTCGACTTCAACTGCAGCAATATCTTCCTCAACACATCCCACAAGGCAATTGCATCAAGAGCAAACATGAACTATTGGGACCTCATCAAGGTAAAATGCTTCTGCATAGCAAAGGAAACAATCAATAAAACTAATTGGCAACTGAAGGAATGGGAAAAGATAGTTGCAAATGACATATCAGATAAAGGGCTAGTATACAAATTCTATAAGGAACTCACCAAACTCCACACCCGAAAAACAATCAAGTGAAGAAATGGGCAGAAGACATGAACAGACACTTCTCCAAAGAGGAAATCCACATGGCCAGCAGACACATGAAATGATGCTCGGCATCCCTCCTCATCAGGGAAATACAAATCAAAACCACACTGAGATACCACCTCACGCCAGTCAGTGTGGCTAAAATGAACAAATATGGAGACTCTAGATGATGGTGGGGGTGTGGAGAAATAGGCACTCTCCTACACTGTTGGTGGGAGTGTCAACTGGTAAAGCCCCTCTGGAAAACAATGTGAAGATTCCTCAAAAAATTAACACTAGAACTCCCCTATGTCCTAGAAATAGTACTGCTAGGAATTTACCCAAGGGATATAGGAGTGCTGATGCTTATGGGCACATGTACCCCAATGTTCATAACAGCACTCTCAACAATAGCCAAATCATGGAAAGAACCTAAGTGTCCATCAACTGACGAATGGATCAAGAAGATGTGGTTTATCTATTCAATGGAATACTACATGGCAATGAGAAAGAATGAAGTCTGGACATTTGTAGCAAGGTGGATGGAGCTGAGGGTGTTATTCTGAGAGAAATAAGTCAGGCAGAGAAGGACGGATACCATATGTTTTCACTTATAGGTGGAGGAACAGAGGACTATGTGGGAGTTGAGATGGAAATATCATTGGGGAGAGGGAGGACAGGAAACCCTGAGAGAATTTTGAATACTGAGAACAAACTCTGGGCTGATGGGGGGTGGGTGGAGGGGAAATCAGGGATGGGCATAGATGAAGTCACTTATTGGGATGTGCGCTGGCTATTATATAGAAACCAACTTGACAATAAACTCTTTAAAAAATGAAGGGGCAGGGACGCCTGGATGGCTTAGTCGGTTAGGCATCCGACTTTCGCTTAGGTCATGATCTCGCGGTTCATGGGTTCGAGCCCCGAGTCGGGCTCTGTGCTGACTGTCAGCTCGGAGCCTGGAGCCTGTTTCGGATTCTGTGTCTCCCTCTCTCTCTGACCCTCTCCTGCTCACGCTGTCTCTCTGTCTCCTAGAAATAAAAAAAAAAAAAAACATTAGAAAAAATGAAGGGGCAATCTAACAGGGATATATAACAATTGCAAATACTTACGCACTCAAAACAGAACACCAAAATGCATGAACTAGTTAATAACAACATAAAGGAACTAATTGATAGTATTATAGTAATAGTATGGGATTTTAACACCTCAAATACATCATAGAACAAACTGACTAAACAGAAAATCAACCAGGAAACAATGCATTTGAATGACAAACTGGTACAGATTGATTTAACACATATATTCAGAATATTCCATCCTAAAAGATACAGAATGAATTTTTCTTTAAATTGGACATGTAATATTATCCACAATAGATCATATAATAGGTCACAAAACAATCCTCAATGTATTGTAGAAAATCAAAATTATACAATACACCTTTTCTGTCATGAAAGTTATGAAAGTAGAAGTTAATCACAGACAGTCCTGGAAAGACCACAAATACACGGAGCACAAATAACATGCTACTAAACAATGAATAGGGCAACCAGAAAACCAAAGAATAAATTGTAAAAATACATGGAAACAAATGAAAATAGAGTGTATCAAAACCTTTCAGAAGCAGCAAGTTCACTCCCAAGAGAGATAGTGATAACAATATGGGCAGACCTCAAGAAGCAAGAAAAATATTGGGGCACCTGCCTCAGTCGGTTGAACATCCAACTTTGGCCCAGGACTTGGAGTCGTGAGTTCGAGCCCCACGTTGGGGTCTGTGCCCTCAGCTTGGTGCCTGGATCCTTCCAATTGTGACTCCCTCTCTCTCTGGCCCTCTCCAGCTCTCTCTCTCTCTCTTTCTCTCTCTGTCAAAAATAAATAAAAACATTAAAAATTTTTAAATCAATAAATAAAGAAGCAAGAAAATTCTCAAAGTAACCTTACACTGAAAGGAGCTAAGAAAGGAACAACAAATGAATCCTAAACCCAGCAGAAGGAATGAAATAATGATTAGATAAGAAATAAATGTTACAGAAACTAAAAAACAATTGAACAGATCAATAAAGCCAATAGCTGGTTTGATTAAAAAATCAATTAAATGGATAAACCTGTAGCCAAATGTTTCAAGACAAAAAAGAGAAAGGACCTAAATGAATAAAATCACAAATGAGAGAGGAAAAATAACAACCACCACAAAACTCAACAGTATAAGAAAATATTATAAAACATTATATGCCAATCATTAGAAAACCTAAAAGAAGTAGATAAATTTCTAGAAACATATAAAGTAGCAAAACTGATACATAAAGAAAATAGCAGCAAAGAAGTTGAATGATTAATAGAAGTCCAGGGCCTGATGGCTTCCCAGGTGGACTCTACCAAGCATTTTTCTTAATTTTTAATTTTATTTAAATCCAAGTTAGTTAACATAGAGTGTAATAATGACTTCAGGAGTAGAATTTAATGATTGATCACTTACATGTAACACCCAGTGCTCATTCCAACAATTGCTCTTCTTAATGCCCATCACCAATTTAGCCTATATCCCTACCCAACACCCCTCCAGCAACCCTCAGTTTGTTCTCTGTATTTAGGAGTCTCTTATAGTTTGCCTCCTTCTCTCTTTTATCTTATTTTTTTCCTTCCCCTATGTTCATCTGTTTCATTTCTTAAATTCCATATATAAGTGAAATCATACAATATTTGTCTCTTACTCTAATTGACTTATTTAGCTTAGCACTATACACTCTAGTTCCATCCACATTGTTGCAAATGGCAAGGATTCATTCTTTTTGATCACTGAGTAATATTCCATTATATGTATATAAACCACATCTTCTCAATCAATAAATCAGTCAATGGACAGCTGGGCTATATCCATAATTTCTCTTTCTTTAAATGTTCATTTATTTTGTAACAAAGAGAGAGTATGAGCAGGGGAGGTGCAGAGAGAGGGAGATGGAGAATCCCAAGAAGGCTCTGCACTGACAGCACAGAGCCCAACATGAGGCTCGATCCCATGAATCATGAGAGCATGACATGAGTCAAAATCCAGAATTGGATGCTTAACCAACCGAGTCAACACAGCAATCCTCCATGATTTTTTTTTATAGCGCTGCTATAAACATTGGGGTGCATGAGCCTCTTCAAATAAGCGTATTTATCCTTTGGATAAATACCTAGTAGTGCAAACAATGGATGTAAATTAGCTCTATTTTTAATTTTTTGAGGAACCTCCATACTGTTTTCCATAGTAGCTGCACCAGTTTACACAGTCACCAACAGTGCAAAAGTGTTCCACTTTCTCAACATCTTCACCAACATCTGTTGTTTCCTGAATTGTTCATTTTAGCTATTCTGACAAGCGTGAAGTGGTATCTCATTTTAGTTTCTATTTGTATTTCCCTGGTGATGAGTGATGTTGAGCATCTTTTCATGTGTCTGTTAGCCATCTGGATGTCTTCTTTAGAAAAATATCTGTTCATGACTTTTGCCCATTATTTCCCTGGATTATGTGTTTTTCGGTGTTGAGTTTAATAAGTTCTTTATAGATTTTGGACACTCACTCACCACTTGCAAATAACTTCTCCCATTCTGTTGGTTGCATTTTGGTTTTTTGATTGTTTCCTTCACTGTGCAGAAGCTCTTTATCTTGATGAGGTTCCAATAGTTAATTTTTGCTTTAGTTTCCCTCCAGAGACACGTCTAGTAAGAAGTTGCCATGGTGGAGGTCAAAGAAGTTGCTTCCTGTATTCTCCTTAGAATTTTTATTGTTTCCCGTCTTAAATTTAGGCCTTTCATCCATTTTGAATTTATTTTTGTGTATGCTATAATAAGGTTGTCCAGGTTCATTCTTTTGCATGTTGCTGTTTAGTTTTCCCAACATAATTGGCTGAAGAGATTGTCGTTTTTTCTATTGGATATTCTTTCCTGTGTTGTCAAAGATTAGTTGGCCATATATGTGTGGGTCCATTTCTGGGCTCTCTGTACTTTTCCATTGATCTCTGTGTCTGTTTTTGTGCCAGTACCGTACCATCTCTATGATTACAGCTTTGTAATATAGCTCGAAGTCTGAAATTGTGATCCCTCCAGGTTTGGTTTTCTTTCTTAACATTACTTTGACTATTCAGGGTCTTTTCTGGTTCCGTATAAATTTTGGAATTGCTATTCTAGCTCTGTGAAGAATGCTGGTATTATTTTGATAGGGATTGCATTGAATATGTAGATTGCTTTAGGTAGTATTGACATTTTAACAATATTTATTCTTCCACCCCATGAGCATGGAATGTTTTTTCATTTCTTTGTGTCTTCTTCAATTTATTTCATAAGATTTGTATAGTTTTTAGCATATAGATGTTTAACTCTTTGGTTAAGTTTATTCCTTGGTATTTTATGGTTTTTGGTGCAATTGTAAATGGGAGCAATTCCTTGATTTCTTTTTCTGCTGCTTCATTATTGGTATACAGAAATGCCACAAATTTCTGTACATTGATTTTATATCCTGAAACTTTGCTGAATTCATGTATCAGTTTTAGCAGTTTTTTGGTGGAGTCTTGGGTTTTCCATGTATAGTTGCATGTCATATGCAAAGAGTGAAAGTCTCACTTCTTCTTCTTTTTTTTTTTTTTTTTACCAATTTTAATGCCTTTTACTTCTTTTTGTCTGATTGTTGAGGCTAAGATTTCTAACACTCTGTTGAACAACAATGGTGAGAGAGGACATCCTGTCATGCTCCTGCATTAGGAGGAAAGCACTCAGTTTTTCCCCATTGAAGATGATACTAGCTGTATGTCTTTTGTATTTGGCCTTTATGATCTTGAGGTATGTTACTTCTATTACTAGTTCTTTGAGAGCTGTTATCAAGAATGAATGCTGTATTTTGTCAAGTGTTTTTTCTGCATTTATTGAGAGGGCCATGTGGCTTTTGTCCTTTCTTTTAGTAATGTAATATACCATATTGATGGATTTATGGATATTGAACCAGCCCTGCTGCCCAGGAAGGAATTCCACTTGATCATGGTGAACAATTTTTTAAATGTATTGCTCAAATCTTTTTCGGAATTTTTTGCATCCATATTCATCAGGGAAATTGCTTTGTAGTTCTCCCTTTTATTGAAATCTTTCGTTTTGGAATCAAGGTAATGCTGGCTTCATAGAATGAGTTTGGAAGTTTTCCTTCCATTTCTATTTTTTGGAATATTTTCAAAGAATAGGTATTAACTCTTTTTTAAATGTTTGGTAGAATTCCCCTGGAAAGCCATTTGGCCCTGTACTCTTGTTTGTTGGGAGATTTGTGATTACTGATTCTTTTTTTTTCTTTTTTACTGGTTATGGGTCTTTTCAAATTATCTATATCTTCCTGTTTCATTTTTGGTAGTTTATGTTTCTAGGAATTAGTCCATTTCTTCCAGATTGCCCAATTTATTGACATATTATTGCTCATAATATCCTCTTATTACTGTTTGTATTTCTGTGGTGTTAGCTGTGATTTCTCCTCTTTCATTTGTGATTTTATTTATTTGGGTCTTTTTCTTTTTGATAAATTTGGCTATAGGTTTATCAATTTTGTTAATTCTTACAAAGAACAACCTCTGGTTTTGTTAGTCAGTTTTGCTTTTTTATTTTGATATTATTGACTTCTGCTCTAATCTTTTTTATTTCTCTTCTTTTGCTGCTTTTGGGCTTTACTTGTTCGTTTACCAGCTCCTTTACGTGTAAGGTTAGGCTGCGTAATTGAGACATTTATTCCTTCCTTAGGAGAGTCTGGATATATACTTCCCTCTTATGACCACCTTTGATGCATCCTAGACATTTTGGACTGTTCTGTTTTCATTTTTATTGGCTTCCATGTACTTTTTAATTTCCTCTTTAATCTCTTGGTTAACCTATTCATTCTTTAGTAGAATGTTCTTTAATCTCCAATTATTCATGGTCTTTCTTGTGCTTTTTTTCTTGTGGTTGATTTCAAATTTCATAATGTCGTGGTCTGATAGTATTCATGGTATGATATTGATTTTTTGCACTTGTTGAGAGCTAATTCGTGACCTAGTATGTGGTCTATTCTGGAGAATGTTCTGTATGCACTCGAGAAGAATGTGCATTCTTATGCTTCAGGGTGAAATGTTCCAAATATATTTGTTAAGTCCATCTCATCCAGTGTGTCATGCAAAGCCATTGTTTCCTTGCTGATCTTCTGCTTAAATGATCTGTCCATTGCTTTAAGTGGGGTGTTGAAGTCCCCTAGTATTATGGTATTATTATGAATAAGTTTTTTGTTTGTGATTAATCAATTTATATATTTCTCACCTTCAAGTTGGGGGCATAAATATTAACAATTATTAAATCTTCTTGGTGGATAGTCCCCTTGATTATGATATAATGCCCTACTTCATCTCATGTCAGTCTTTGATTTAAAATCTAGTTTTTCCAGGGGCGCCTGGGTGGCTCAGTAGGTTGAGCACCGGACTTCGGCTCAGGTCATGATCTCACAGTTCGTGGGTTCGAGCCCTGCATTGGGCTCTGTGCTGACAGCTCAGAGCCTGGAGCCTGCTTCGGATTCTGTGTCTCCCGCTCTCTCTGACTCTCGCCTGCTCTCTCTCTCTCTCTCTCTCTCTCTCTCAGAAATAAATAAAAACATAAAAAAATAAAATAAAATCTAGTTTTTCTGGGGTTCTTGTGTGGTTCCATTGATAAGCATCTGACTTGGCTCAGGTCATGATCTCATGGTTTGTGTGTTCAAGTGCCAAATTGGGTGAGCAGGAGCCCTGCTTTGGGTCAAACACAATCTCTGCTTCAGGTGAGGCCTGATTCTCTCTCCCTCTCTTCCTCTTGTGGATTTCTCTCTTTCTGTCTCTCACTCACTTGAGCCCTCCCTTTCTCTCAAAAAAAAAATTAAAATAATATAGTTTATCTGATATAAATATGGCTACTAGAGCTTTCTTTTGACCTTCATTGGCATGATAGATGGTTTTCCATCCCCTTACTTTCAATCTGCAGGTGTCTTTACATCTAAAATTAGTCTCTTCTAGGCAGCATATAGATTTTTTTAAATTCATTCTGATATCTTATTTCTTTTGATTGGAGCATTTATTCCACTTATATTTAGAGTGATTATTGAAAGGTATTAATTTAGTGCCATTGTGCTGCCTGTAGCATTGGTGTTTCTGGTGATGTTACCTGCTCCTTTCTAGTCTTTGTTGCCTTTGGTCTGTTTTGTTTTGGTTGTTTGTTTTACTCCAGAGTTCCCCTTAAAATTTCTTGCAGGGTTGGTTTAGTGGTCAGGAACTCCTTTAGTTTTTGTTTGTCTGAGAAACTCTTTATCTCTCCTTCTATTTTGAATTATAGCCTTCCTGGATAAAGAATTCTTGGCTGCAGATTTTCCTGATTAAACACTTTGAATGTATCCTGCCACTCCCTTCCGGCCTGCCAAATTTCTGTGGATAGATTTGCTGTAAATCTGATCTGTCTTCCCTTGTAAGTTAAGGACTTTTTCCCCCTTGCTGCATTCATAATTCATTCCTTGTCTGTGTATTTTGTGAATTTGACTACGATATGCCTTGGTGATGGTTAGTTTTTGTTGAATCTAATGGGAGTTCTCTGTGCTTCTTAGATTTTGATCTGTGTTCATCCCCAGATTAGGAAAGTTTTCAGCTATAATTAGCTCACATATACCTTCTTCCCCCTTTTCTCTCTCTTCATCGTTTGGGACTCCAATGATTCAAGTGTTATTCCTTTGTAGTAAGTCACTGAGTTCTGTAAGGCATGTATCATGATCTTTTGCCTTTATTTCCTTCTTGTTCTTCTGCTTCAGCATTTTCTATAATTTTATCTTCAATCTCACTGATTCACTGTTCTGTGTCATCCATCCTTGCCATCACAACAATTCGGGACTGCATCTCGGTTATAGCATTTTAAATTTGGGCTTGAGTAGATTTTAGTTCTTTTATCTCTGAAGAAAGGGATTATTGGAGCACCTGGGTGGTTCAGTCAGTTAAGTGTCCATCGATGGCTCACTTTGGATCTCACACTTCATGAATTCAAGTTATGCATCAGGCTCTGTGCTGACAGTTTGGAGCCTGGAACCTGCTGCAGATTCTGTGTCTCCTTCTCTTTCTGCCCCTCCCCCCTTAAAAATAAATAAACATTAAAAATTTTTAATTTTTTTTAATGTTTTATTTCTGGGAAGAGAGAGACAGCATGAGCAGGGGAGGGTCAGAGAGAGAGGGAGTCACAGACTGAAACAGGCCCAGGCTCTGAGCTGGCAGTCAGCACAGAGCCCGATGCAGGGCTTGAACCCATGAACCGCGAGATCATGACCTAAGCGAAAGTCGGACGCTTAACCGACTAAGCCACCCAGGCGCCCCTAAAAATTTTTAATTTTAAAAAAGTAAGGGATTTTCTTGTGTCTTGTATGCTTTTTTTCAACCCCAGCTAGTATTCTTATAATGATGATTTTAAATTCTGGTTCAGATATCTTACTTATATCTGCATTGATTAAGTCCCTGGATTTCATCTCTGCCCGTTCTTTCTTTCGGGGTAAATCTTTTGTCTTTTCATTTTGGAGGAAGAAAAAAATTGTAAAAATAAAAATTAAAAAATTAAACACAGAAGAAAAGTATCAAATAAAAGATGCTAGATCTTAGGTTTATTTCAGTCTTCTTATTGAAAGAATCTTGGTAGAATAGAGAGAAAGGAGAAAGGATTGGAAAGAAAAGTTTAAAATATTTAAAACTTAAAAACTTAGATAATAAAATAGATTAAAATAAAGAAAATAAAATAGAATAAAATATTTTTAAAAATTAAAAAAAATTTGGCCTTTCTGTGTCCAAGAAATAGAAAAAGAAAGAAAGCAAAAATAATAATGTAATTTAAGGAAAAACAGAAGCAAGGAAATGAACAAATAACTGAACCAGTAAACAGAATGAAACACGAATGAAGTTACTTCCAGTTTCACCTAGAGCTGAAAATCTAAAGTACACTGTATTCCGTAGACTAAGCAGATTTGTGCTGGACTTCTAGGGCATGTGCCTGGAGGGTGTGGCTGGGCAGAGCTTGGTGTAACAGCTTTGTTCTCCAGTTGGTGGCACTGCTTAGCTTACCAAGGTGGATCTATGTGTGCATGTGTGTGCTTGCAGGAGGGGTGAAAATAACCTCACCCAGCTCCCTAATCTTTGGTGCAGGAACTTTGTGTCCTCACCAACACACGATCAAGTAACCCTCCTTTGTCTCAGGCCTCAATCCACCCCCTGCCTCTACCCTGCCCGTATCGAAACTGTCTGCCTGCCAGGTGGTGCTTATTTCCAGAGTTTTATTTCCGATTGCACTGTGTTTCAAAACCCCCACACTTCAGAGATCCCCCGTGGCTTGGACTCATGCTGATTCTCTGGGGGAGGGTTTTGCCAAGCAATGGGCAGATGCTGGCTTGCGACAACACAGTTGCAGAGGTTCAGAGGTTATTTCAAATCACAGCACACAGTTAGTGATAGGTTCAGCATCCCTTCTTAATAAAGAACCTCAAGAAAATCGGGATAGAAGGAACTTATTAATTATCATAAAAGCCATGTATGTGGAGCCCTCAGCTAATATAATCCTCAACGGGGTAAAATTGAGAGCTTTCCCCCCCGAGTTCAGGAACACGACAGGGATGTCCACTCTCACCACTGTGGTTTAACATAGTGCTGGAAGTCCTAGCATCAGCCATCAGACAACTAAAGGAAATAAAAAGCATCAGAATTGGCAAAGAAGTCAAACTTTCACTTTTCGCAGACGACAGGATACTCTACATAGAAAACCTGACAGACTCCACCAAAAGCCTACTAGAACTGATCAAAGAATTCAGGAAAGTTGCAGGGTACAAAATCAACGTACAGAAATCGGTTGCATTTTTATACACGAACAATGAAGCGACAGAAAGAGAAATGAAGAAACTGATCCCATTCACAATTGCACACACACACACACACACACACACACACACCAAAAAAAACCCATAAAATACCTAGGAATAAATCTAACCAAGGACATAAGAGACCTGTATGATTAAAACTAAAGAAAACTGATTAAGGAAATTGAAGAAGACACAAGGAAATGGAAAAACATTCCATGCTCATGGATTGGAAGAAGAAATATAGTTAAACTGTCATTACTATCCACAGCAATCTACACATTCAATGCAATCCCAATCAAAATTGCACCAGCATACTTCTCTAAACTAGAACAAACCATCCTAAAATTTGTATGGAACCACAAAAGCCCCGAATAGCCAAAGTCATATTGAAGAAGAAAACCAAAATGGGAGGTATCACCATCCCAGACTACAGCCTCTACTACAAAGCTGTCATCATCAAGACAGTATGGTATTGGCACAAAAACAGACACATAGACCAATGGAATAGAATTGAAGACTCAGAATTTATACAGCCAAAATTATACAGCCAACTAATCTTTGACAAAGCAGGAAAGAGTATCCAATGGAAAAAAAGACAGTCTTTTTAACAGATGGTGTTGGGAGAACTGGACACCAACATGCAAAATAATGAAACAAGATCATTTTCTCACAGCATGCAGAAAAATAAACTCAAAATGGATAAAGGACCTGAACGTAAGACAGGAAACCATCAAAACCCTAGAGGAGAAAGCAGGAAATAGCCTCCTTAACCTCCACCGCAGCAATTTCTTACTTGACACATCTCCATAAGCAAGGGAATCAAGAGCAAAAATGAACTCTAGGGACCTCATCACGATGAAAATCTTCTGCACGGCAAAGGAAACAATACCATTAAAGTAATAGGCAATCAACGGAATGGAAAAAGATAGTTGCAAATGACATATCAGATAAAGGGTTAATATCCATAATCTATAAGGAACTCACCAAACTCCACACCCGAGAAACAAACAATCCAGTGAAGAAATGGGCAGAAGACATGAACAGACACTTCTCCAAAGAGGACTCCTAGATGGCCAACAAACACATGAAACGATGCTCAGCAACCCTCCTCATCAGAGAAATACAAATCAAAACCACACTCAGATACCGCCTCACGCCATTCAAAGTGGCTAAAATGAGCAAATCAGAGGACTCTAGATGCTGGTGAGGATGCGGAGAAACAGGTACCCTCCTACACTGCTGGTGGGAATGTAAACTGGTGCAGCCCCTCTAGAAAACAGTGTGGAGGTTCCTCAGGAAACTAACAGTAGAACTCCCCTATGACCCAGCAATAGCATTGCTAGGAATTTACCTAAGGGACATAGGAGTGCTGATGCATAGGAGCACATGTACCCCAATGTTCATAGCAGCACTCTCCACAGTAGCCAAAACATGGAAAGAGCCTAAGTGTCCATCAACAGATGAATGGATCAAGAAGATGTGGTTTATCTATACCATGGAATACTACATGGCAATGAGAAACAATGGAATCTGGCCATGTGTAGCAACATGGATGGACCTTGAGGGTGTTATGCTGAGCGAAATAAGTCAGGCAGAGAAGGACAAATACCAAATGTTTTCACGTATCAGAGGATTAGGAGGAACTTAACGGAGGATCATGGGGTAGAAGAAGGGGGTAAATAGTGGGAGAGAAGGAGAGAGGCAAACCATGAGACTCTTGAATGCTGAAAACAAACTAAGGACTGATGGTTGTGGGGGGGGCAGGGTGGAGATGGGCATGGAGGAGGGCACTTGTGGGGATGAGCACTGGGTGTTATATGGAAACCAACTTGATAATAAACTATTTGTAAAAAAAAAAAAATTTTAAAAAGAACTCGCAAGTACTTCTACACTATAAACTTTCAAGACAAATACTTTTTAAAAACTCCACTTTTTCACCTTGTCTTTTGATTTGAGTACTTAGTCCATTTATCTTCAAAGTAATTATTGATAGGTATATATTTATTGACATTTTGTTACTTTTTAAATAGTTGTTTTTATAATTATCTCTGTTACTTTCTTGTTTCTCTTGTCTTTGTAGTTTCGCAGTTTTATTTAATAGTTTTAAAAAATTTTTAATGTTTTTATCTTATTTTTGAGAGTCAGAGAGCGTCAGCTTGAGCAGCGGAGTGTCAGAGAGAGAGGGAGATGCAGAATCTGAAACGGGCTCTAGGCTCTCAGCTGGCTGTCAGGACAGATCCCGACGTGGGGCTTGAACCCACGAACCGTGAGATCATGACCTGAGCCGAAGTCGGACCCTTACCCGACTGAGCCACCCAGGCGCCCCTTTCACGACTTTATTTAGTGACATTCTTTGATTTCTTTTTCTATTTATTGTGCATGTATTATAGCTTTTTGATTTGTAGTTACTATTAGGTTCATGTATAACATCATATGCATATAGCAGTCTATATTAAATTGTTTGTTGCTTAAATTTGAACGTTTTCTTTTCTTTTTCCTTTGCTTTCTTCTTTTTTGTTGTTGTTGTTATTTTTAAGTAAGCTCTATGCCCAAAATAGGACTTGAACTCATGATCTTGAGGTGAAGAGTTGCATGTTCCACTGACTAATCCAGCCCAGCACCCCAAATTTGTGCCCTTTCTAAAAGCACTTTTTTTAACTTTCCCTCATGTTTTATGTATATGATATCATGTTTTAAATCCTTTTATTTTTGTGAATGCCTTTCCTGATTTTTATAAATATAATTGATTTTACTATTTTTGTGCTTTAATCGCTCTACTGGTTTTATAAGTGATTGATATATTATTTTTATTTTATGATTTCATTTTTCTGTGCATTTTTTTCTTTTTATATTTTTTCCTCCTGATTATGGCCTTTTATTTCCATTCAAAAAATTCCCTTTAAATGTTTCTTAGAAGACTGTTTTAATGGTGATGAACTCCTTTCATTAGTGTTTGTCTGGGAAACTCTTTATCTCACCTATTATGAATGATAACTGTTGGGTGGAGTATTCTTGGTAGCAAGTTTTTTTGTTTGTTTGTTTTAGTACTTTGAATATATCATGCCATTCCTTTCTGGCCTACAAGGTTTCTGCTGAAAAATCAAGTGACAGCTGAATGGGGTTTCCCTTGTATGTAACTGGCTGATTTTAAAATTCTCTCTTAATCACTACTTTATAACATTTTAATTATAACGTGTTTTGCTGTGGTTTGGTTATTGATTGCATCTCCCTCCCTTACCCATTTTGATGTGGCCTCTTCTCTAGTATTAACTGTAGAGTGTCTGTTCTGGTAGACTTGAGGTCATTTTCTGAGTTACTTGCCCTGATGCGGCTGCTATCATTATGTGTCCATGGGATGAAGTGTGCTTAAGAATCTTCTACTCCATCATCCTCCAAAACCCCCAAGAAACGGTTTTTATGTGGTTCACATGGACTCACCTACCACAGGGTTCAGTGCAGAGGCAATCAACTGAAACACGCATAGCATTTCTGTGAAAAAGGCCCAACTGCTTGTCTTGGAGCTTTGGTGTGAGGGGAAAGCTTCTGGTTTGGTACACAGTTAAGGGCTTACTGAGGTGCTTTCTAGGGATAGAGGCCAGTGGGCACCATCTTCACACTAACCCTCTTGGTCTGGGTATCTGGTGTCAGTGAAAGAAGTCTATTAGCTTATCTTTATAGCTGTGGTGTAAGAGGTTGGCTTCTAATTAAACACACATCTATAAGCTCACTACATTTTCCTCGAGAGGCCAAGAGGTTGTTGAGCACCTTAATCATGCTTTGCATCAGGCTTACCCGAGGTTGTCAGTGTCTCTGAGAAAGGAGCTTATGTATATGTTTTGCACCTTGGTTTTTGTGGCTGACACCCAAAGGACACACCTCTTGATAGTCTGGATTTGGTAATCAGTGAAGATTTTGTTTACAGTTTCAGTGAGATGGTAACAAAGAAAGAAACCGTTTTCAATGTACTATCACCCCCAAGGCTCATTGAAGATACAGCAGGCAGAAACTCCCAGTTTCTGTGCCCCAGTTTAATCTTAAGAGAGATACGTTTCCTTAATTAAATGCTGCTTCCTCAAGTAATCTCAGTATCATGGTGGCATGAATCATTTATTTTATTTACCTGCTTTAATTTACAAATAATTGGATATCAATAAGCAAAAAATTACCTCTGCACAGCACACCAGGACACCTGAAAGATTCATACACCTGTGCACCACTAAGTGGGTAGATTGGACAGTGGATGAAGCTGTGGCGTAAGAGAAGGAGTAATAAAGCTTGTAGCAGCTGAGGAAGTAATGGCAGTGAAGGCAGCGGCAGGTCTGGCACTAGGTCAGATTGACCTTTATGACAGAGAAGGTGGGGAGTGAAGGTGATAAATGGGGTCTGCCTGGACCTGTTGTTCTGTCTGAAGAGAGAACACAGTGACTAGTAGGAGGGAAAGGAAATGGAAGTAAGCAAAGATAACTAAAGGAAAGTGTCTCCTACTGGCTTCCCTGAAATTCTAGCAAAAGAACATCCCAAAGTATTCTAGGACCACCTTGACTCAAGAATCCACTTACTGGGCCATGGGCACACTCAAAGACCCCAGCGCTAAGTATATACCCCCCTCTCACACCCAGGCTCTACTGCCACACTTTTATTTTCTCCACCAGCTTTTATACTTCCAGCCTTAGCAGCAAGTCAGCTCTGGCAACAGAAACTCAAAACTTGTGCTATAGTGCCACCTTATGGAAAACAAAAGGAAAGTTCCTAATTACCAACTTGCTGAACTGTTAGAATCAAAGTACAGACATACCGCAAACCATGAGAGACCCTTGAATGCTGACAAAAACTGAGGACTGATGGATGGGAGGGGGGGATGGGCATGGAGGAGGACACTTGTGGGGATGAGCACTGAGTGTTATGTGGAAACTGATTTGACAATAAACTATTTGTAAAAAAATAAAAATAAAAATAAAGAAATAACCAGTGTCAGAGCTCAAAACAAAGTACAGACATACCCTGGAGATGTTGCAGTTTCTGTTCAAGACCACTGTAGAATAGCTAGTCAAAAAATTTTGTTTTTTGTTTTTAGTGCATATAAAAGTTATATTTTCTCTGTACTGTATTTTATTAATTATGCAATAGCATTATGCTTGTAAAAACAATGTACATACCTTAATTAAAAATACTTTTTTTGGTAAAAAATGCTAACCGTTATCTGAACTTTTAGCAAGTTATAATTATTGATCACAGGTAACAATAACAAATAATAATAATAACTTCTTAAAGTTTATTTTGAGAGAGATTGAGAGAGAAAGGAAGGGGCAGTAAAAGAGAAAGAGAATCCCAAGAAGTCTCTGCACTGTCAGACACTGTGTCCCTGACACAGGGCTCAAACTCACATATTGTGCTATCACACAAATCTGAAATCAGGAGTCAAATGCTTAATCGACTAAGCACCTTGTTGACCCAATAATGAAAACTTGTGAAATATTGTGAAAACTACCACAATGTGACACACAGACATGAAGTTAACAAATGGTTTTGAAAAACTGGTACTAATAGACTTGCTCAATGCATGTTTCCCACAGCCTTTCAATTGTAAAAAACAACAGTATCTGTGAAGCACAATAAAGTGAAATGGAATAAAATGAGGTATGCTTAAACAAAGCTTTGCTTAAATAAGGAAGGTGTTTGGTATTTCAAATGCAATGGAAAGGACACGTTTCATCAAACCTCATGAAAAAATCATGTCAATAAGGTATCACATAAAGAAAATGATGATTTTCCAGGAACCAAATCCAAACACACGGAATATTGCAATCTAACTAATAAAGGATGCAAAATGGCTGTTAGAAAAAAATTCAAGGACGTACAAGAAAACTTAAAAAGGCAATGCAATGATATCAAGAGTAAAATAAACAAACAGAAGTACTTTACCAAGAAGTTGAAATTTTAAACAAACAAACAAACACAAAAAACCCCACATAGAAAACCTGGAGTTAAATAAAAAACTGAGATGCAGAATGCATTAGAATGCATTGGAATTATAGCAGATCAGATGGAAGAGAGAATTAGTGAGCCTGAAGTCAGGAATTTACGAATGGTTCTGGAGGAATTGGAAAGAGAATTATGGTTTTTAAAAAGTGAAATCCTAGGAGCTATCAGACTACATTAGAAAAGTCAACATAAGAATAATGGAAATTGCAGAAAGAGACAAAAGGAAGAAAAGGGTAGATAATTTCTTTAAAAATATAATAGGGAAGAAATTCTCAAACCGGGGAAAGGAACCGGATATACACATCGACTGAGATAGAGCACGTTATTGTCTTCCTGCAAAGACCTTCTCAAAAATGCATTATATTAATACTGTCAAAAGTCAATAGTAAAGAGTTTTAAAGGCACTTGGGTGTGGAACGGAGAGATAGTAACCTACAAAGAAACCTCCATTAGGATATCAACTGATTTTTTAGCAGAAATCTTACAGGCCAGGCACAAATGGAATAACATATTCAAAATAATGAAAGATAAAATCTCCCAGCCAACAATACTCTATCTAGTAGTTTTCCCTCAGATATGAAACAGAAATAAAGGCTTTTTCAAGAAAACAAAAGCTTAAGGGCTTCACTACAACCAGACCTGCTTTACAAAAAATATTGAAAGGAGATTTTCAAGCTGAAATAAAGAAAAAAGTACACCGAATTCTGATTAAAGTAATAAATAGAATTGTAAATCTGTAATTTTTCGAATACCGTATTAAGCTCTTTTTTAAATAGCTTATTGTCAAGTTGGTTTCATATAACAAGTGCCCTCCTCCATGGATATTACCTCCCTTTCCTCTCCCCAATCCCCAACAGCCCTCAGGTTGTTCTCAGCATTCAAGGGTCTCTATTGGTTTGCCTCCCTCCCTCTCCCCAACTACTTTTACCCTTCTCCTCCCCCGTGGTCCTCCGTTAAGTTGCTCATAATCCTCCTATACGTGTAAACATATGGTATCTGTCCTTCTCTGCCTGACTTATTTCGCTAAGCATAACACCCTCTTGTTCCATCCATGTTGCTACACATGGCCAGATTTCATTTTTCTTCATTTCCATGTAGTATTCCATTGTATAGATAAACCACATCTTGATCTACGCGTTCGTTGATGGACACTTAGGCTCTTTCCGCGTTTTGCCTATTGTTGAGAGTGCTGCTATGAACATTGGGGTACATGTGCCCCTATGTGTCAGCATTCCTGTATCCCTTGGGTAAATTCCTAGCAGTGCTATTGCTGGGCCATAGGGGAGTTCTAGTGTTAATTGTTTGAGGAATCTCCATACTATTTTCCAGAGGGGTTGCACTAGCATACATTCCCACCAGCAGTGTAGGAGGGTGCCCGATTCTCCATATCCTTGCCAGCATCTAGAGTGTCCTGATCTGTTCATTTTAGCCACTCTGACCGGCTTGAAGTGGTATCTCAGTGTGGTTTTGATGTGTATTTCTCTGATGAGGAGGGATGCTGAGCATCGTTTCATGTGTCTGTTGGCCATCTGGATGTCCTCTTTGGAGAAGTGTCTGTTCATATCTTCTGCTTATTTCTTTGTTTTTCGGGTGCGGAGTTTGGTGAGTTCCTTATAGATTTTGGATACTAGCCCTTTATATGATATGTCATTGACAACTATCTTTTCCCATTCTGTCTGTTGCTTATTCGTTTTATGGATTGTTTCCTTTGCCGTGCAGAAGCTTTTTATCTTGAGGAGGTCCCAGTAGTTCATTTTTGCTCTTGATTCCCTCGCCTTTGGGGGTATGTGAAGTAAGAAATTGCTGCGGTGGAGGTCAAGGAGGTTTTTTCCCTGATTTCTCTTCTAGGATTTTGATGGTTTCCTGTCTCACGTTCAGGTCCTTTATCCATTTTGAGTTTATTTCTGTGTATGGTGTGATAAAATAATCTAGTTTCATTCTTCCCCATGTTGCTCTCCAGTTCTCCCAGCACCATCTATTAAAGAGGCTGTCATGTTTCCATTGAATACTCTTTCCTGCTTTGTCAAAGATTAGTTGACCATACATTTGTGGGTCCAATTCTGACTTCTCTATTCTATTCCATTGGTCTGTGTGTCTGTTTTTGTGCCAATACCATACTGTCCTTATGGTTACAGCTTTTTAGTAGAGGCTAAAGTCTGGGATTGTAACATATTAAACTCTTAATTATAGGATAGTAATTAAAAGAGCATTAAAAATAATGAAACTGGGTGGCTCAGTCAGTTAAGCATCTGACCTCAGCTCAGATTATGATCTCATTGTTCACTAGTTCAAGCCCTGCATTGAGGTCCCTTTTGTCAGCGCAGAGCCCAATTCACTTCAAATCCTCTGTCGCCTTCTCTCTCTTCCCCTTCTCTCTCCCTCTCTCTCTCTCTCTCTTTCTCTCTCTCTCTCTCTCTCTCTCTCTCTCTCTCTCTCAAAAATCCAATTATTCAGCAAAGTTGCAGGGTACAAAATCAACGTAGAGAAATCGGTTGCATCTTTACACACCAATAATGAACCAACAGAAAGAGAAATGAAGAAACTGATCCCATTCACAATTGCACAAAAGTCCATAAAATACCTAGGAATAAACCTAACCAAGGATACAAGAGATCTGTATGATGAAAACTATAGAAAACTTATGAAGGAAATTGAAGAAGACACAAAGAAATGGAAAAACATTCCATGCTCATGGACTGGAAGAAGAAATAGAGTTAAACTGTCATTACTACCCACAGCAATCTACACATTCAATACAATCCCAATCAAAATTGCACCAGCATGCTTCTCAAAACTAGGACAAACCATCCTAAAATTTGTATGGAACCACAAAAGACCCCGAGTAGCCAAAGTAATACTGAAGAAGAAAACCAAAATGGGAGGTATCACCATTTCAGACTTTAGCCTCTGCTACAAAGCTGTCATCATCAAGACAGTATGGTATTGGCACAAAAATAGACACATAGACCAATGGAATAGAATAGAGAACTCAGAGCTGGACCCAAAGGAATACAGTCAACTAATGTTTGACAAAGCAGGAAAGACAATCCAATGGAAAAAAGACAGCCTCTTTAACAGATGGTGTTGGGAGAAATGGACAGCAATATGCAGAAGAATGAAACCAGATCATTTTCTCACACCATACACACAAATAAACTCAAAATGGATAAAGGACCTGAACATGAGACAGGAAACCATCCAAACCCTAGAGGAGAAAGCAGGAAACAACCTCCTTGACCTCCACCGCAGCAATTTCTTACTTCACACATCCCCAAAAGTAAAAGAATTAGAGCAAAAATAAACTATTGGGAATTCGTCAAGATGAAAAGATTCTGCACGGCAAAGGAAACAATCCATAGAACTAATAGGCAACTGACAGAATGGGAAAAGATAACTGCAAATTACATATCAGATAAAGGGTTGATATCCAGAATCTACAAGGAACTCACCAAACTACACGCCCGAAAAACAAACAACCCAGTGAAGAAATGGGCAGAAGATATGAACAGACACTTCTCCAAAGAGGACAACCAGATGGCCAGCAGACACATGAAACGATGCTCAGCATCCCTCCTCATCAGAGAAATACACATCAAAACCACACTGAGATACCACCTCACGCAGGTTCGAGTGGCTAAAATGAGCAAATCAGAGGACTCTAGATGCTGGCGAGGATGTGGAGAAACAGGCACCCTCCTACACTTTTGGTGCGAATGTAAACTGGTGCAGCCCCTCTGGAAAACAGTGTGGAGGTTCCTCAAAAATTAACACTAGAATTCCCCTATGACTCTGCAATAGCACTGCTAGGAATTTACCCAAGGGATACAGGAGTGCTGATGCATAGGGGCACATGTACCCCAATGTTCATAGCAGCACTCTCAACAATAGGCAAAACGTGGAAAGAGTCTAAGTGTCCATCAACGGACGAATGGATCAAGAAGATGTATTTTATCTATACAATGGGATACTACATGGCAATGAGAAAGAACGAAATCTGGCCATGTGTAGCAACATGGATGTACCTTGAGGGTTTTATGCTGAGCAAAGTTAGGCAGAGAAGGACAGCTACCATGTTTGCACGTATAGGAGGATTAGGAGGAACTTAACGGAGGACCATGGGGGAGAAGAAGGGGGGAATAGTGGGGGAGAGGGAGAGAGGCAAACCATGAGAGACTCTTGAATGATGAGAACAAATGAGGACTGATGGGTGTGGGGGGAGGAGGGGGGAGATGGACACGGAGGAGGACACTTGTGGGGATGAGCACTGGGTATTATATGGAAACCAACTTGACAGTAAACTATTTGTAAAAAAAAAAAAAGAAAGAAAGAAAGAAAGAAAGAAAGAAAGAAAGAAAGAAAGAAACATTAAAAAATAACTATAGTTATGTTAAATGTAATTGTTTGCATAATTTCTCTTTCCTTACTTCATTACTACTGTATAGACATACAAGACTTAGGTATATTTTGTATTCCACAACTTTATTCAAGTTTTGAGAAATTTTAGTAGAATTTTGGTGTAGTCATTAGGGCTTTCTATATATGTAATATAATTTTATTTGTAAATAGTGAATGTTTTAATTCTTCCTTACCAATTTGGATGACTTTTTTCCTCCCCCATCTGATCGATGTGTATAGGACTTGCAGCACTATGTTGACTAAATGGTGAGAGTGCACATCCTTGTCTTATTCCTGATCTTAGAAGAAAAGTTCTCAGTTTTTCACCGATATTAGCTGTGGGTTTTTCATATATGGTCTTTATTGTGTTGAGTTATCTTGCCTTTAGCCCTATTTTGTTGAGTTTTTATCATGAATGGATGTGCTTTGTAAAATGATTTTTACTAATCTATTGACATGGTCGTATGATTTTTATTCGTTCCCTTGTTAATTTGGTATATCACATTGGTTGATTTGTGAATATTGAATGATCTTTGTATCCTCTAAGTAAATCTCACTTGGTAATGGTGAATGATGTTTTCTATGTATTGTTGGATTCAGTTTGCTAATATTTTGTTGAGGATTTTTGCATCTATGTTCATCAGAGATATTGGCCTGTACTCTTTTTTTGCAGTGTCTTTACTTGTTTTTCCTATCAGTGCAATTCTGACCTCAAGGAAAAGTTTGTAAGGATCATACAGTAAAATAAGGGCTATACACAACGAACACATAGCTAACACTGTACCTAATGGAAAATAATTGAAAGTATTTCTTCTAAGGTCAGGAAGAAGACACGGATGCCGACTTTCACCACTGCTATTTAATATTGTACTGGGAGTCTTAGCTAAAGCACCTGGGTAAGGGTAGGAAATAAGGTATTTAAATTGGAAAAGAAAAGAAATAAAATGATATAAAATTGAGATGATCATATTATTTTTACCCTTTCTCTGGTTGATGTGAAATATCATATTAATTGATTTGTGAATATTGAACCACTGCTGCATCCTAAGAATAATTCCCACTTATCATGGTGAATGATTTTTTAATTGCATTGTTGGATTTTGTTTGCTAATACTTTGTTGAGGAGTTTTACACCTATGTTCATGCACTTTTCTTTTTCTTTTCCTTTTTTCTTTTTTTTGGGGGGGGCTATCAGTGTAATGCTGGCCTCAAACAATAAATTTGGAAGCTTTCCTTCTTCTTCTAATTTTTGGTATAATCTTAGAATAATAGGTAATAACTCTTCTTTAAATGTTTTGTAGAATTCATTTGTGAATCTATCTGGTCCTGAACTTTTGTTTGTTGGGAGATTTTTGATTACTTATTCAATTTTATTTCCAGTAATAAGTTTGTTCATTTCTTAAATTTCTGATTTAGTTTAGGCCTATGTTGCTATAATCTTCCCTCTTAGAACATTTTTTTCCGCATGGCAACGTTGTTTTATTTTTATGTTGTCATTTCATTTATCACCGTCACCATGTTTGTATTTTTTTAAATGGTTTATTGTCAAGTTGATTTCCATATAACACCCAGTGCTCATCCCCACAAGTGCCCTTCTCCATGCCCATCTCCCCTTTCCCCTCCCATGGTTTGCCTTTCTCCCTTTCCCCCACCGTTTCCCCCCTTCTTCTCCCCCATGGTCCTCCATTAAGTTCCTCCTAATCCTCCTATACGTGCAAACGTATGATATTTGCCCTTCTCTGCCTGACTTATTTCACTAAGCATAACACCCTCAAGGTCCATCCATGTTGGTAAACATGGCCAGATTTTATTCTTTCTCGTTGCCATGTAGTATTCCGTCGTATAGATAAACCACATTTTCTTGATCCATTCGTCCGTTGATGGACAATTAGGCTCTTTCCATGTTCTGGCTATTGTGGACAGTGCTGCTATGAACATTGGGGTACAAGTGATCCTATGCATCAGCATTCCTATATCCCTTGGGTAAATTCCTAGCAGTGCTATTGCAGGGTCATAGGGGAATTCTAGTGTTAATTTTTTGAGGAACCTCCACACTGTTTTCCAGAGGGGCTGCACCAGTTTACATTCGCACCAAAAGTGTAGGAGGGTGCCCATTTCTCCACATCCTCACCACCATCTAGTGTTCTCTGATTTACTCATTTTAGCCACTCTGACTGGCATGAGGTGGTATCTCAGTGTGATTTTGATGTGTATATCCCTGATGAGGAGGGATGCTGAGCATCGTTTCATGTGTCTGTTGGCCATCTGGATGTCCTCTTTGGAGAAGTGTCTGTTCATATTTCTGCCCATTTCTTTGTTTTTCGGGTGTGGAGTTTGGTGAGTTCCTTATAGATTTTGGATATTAACCCCTTATTTGATATATCATTTGCAACTATATTTTCCCATTCCGTTCATTGCCTATTAGTTTTATGGAATTGTTACCTTCGCCGTGCAGAAGCTCTTCATCTTGGTGAGGTCCCAATAGTTAATTTTGCTCTTGATTCTTTTCCTTTTGGGGATGTGTGAAGTAAGAAGTTGCTGAGGTGGAGGTCAAGGAGGTTGTTTCCTGCTTTCTCCTCTAGGGGTTTGATGGTTTCCTGTCTCATGTTCAGGTGTTTTATCCATTTTGAGTTTATTTGTGTGAATGGTATGAGAAAATGATCTAGTTTCATTCTTCTGCATGTTGCTGTCCATTTCTCCCAACACCATCTGTTAAAAAGGCTGTCTTTTTTCCATCGGATATTCTTTCCTGCTTTGTCAAAGATTAGTTGGCTGTATACTTTTGGGTCCACTTCTGAGTTCTCGATTCTGTTCCATTGGTCTATGTGTCTGTTTTAGTGCCAATACCATACTGTCTTGATGATGACAGCTTTGTAGAAGAGGCTAAAGTCTGGGATGGTGATCCCTCCTGTTTTGGTTTTATTTTTCATTATTACTTTGGCTATTCGGGGTCTTTTGTGGTTCCATACAAATTTTTGGATTTTGTTCTAGTTTTGAGAAGTATGCTGGTGCAATTTTGATTGGAATTGCATTGAATGTGTAGAGTGCTTTAGGTAGTAATGACATCTTAACTATATTTATTCTTCCTATCCATGAGCATGGAATGCTTTTCCATTTCTTTGTGTCTTCTTCAATTTCCTTCATAAGTTTTCTATAGTTTTCATCATACAGATCTCTTGTATCCTTGGTTAGGTTTATTCCTAGGTATTTTATGGACTTTTGTGCAATTGTGAATGGGATCAGTTTCTTCATTTCTCTTTCTGTTGTTTCATTATTGGTGTATAAAAATCCCACAAATTTCTGCACATTGATTTTGTACCCTGCAACTTTCCTGAATTCTTGGATCAGTTCTAGTAGGCTTCTGGTGGAGTCTGTCGGGTTTTCTATGTAGAGTATCATGTCATCTATGAAAAGTGAAAGTTTGACTTCTTCTTTGCCAATTCTGATGCCTTTTCTTTCCTTTTGTTGTCTGATGGCTGATGCTAGGAGTTCCAGCACTATATTGAACTACAGTGGTGAGAGTGGACACCCGTGTCATATTCTTGATTTAAGGGTGAAAGCTCTCAGTTTTTCCCCATTGAGGATGATGTTAGCTGAAGGCTTCTCATAGATGGCTTTTATGATGTTTATGTAGGTTCCTTCTATTCCGACTTTTTCTACAGTCTTTATTAAGAACGGATGCTGTATTTTGTCAAATGCTTTTTCTGCATCTAGCGACAGGATCATATGGTTTTTATCTTTTCTTTTGTTGACGTGATGTATCATATTGATTGATTTGAGAATGTTGAACCACCCCTGTAACCCAGGAATGAATCCCACTTGATCGTGGTGGATAAATCTTTTTATGTGCTGTTGGATTCTATTTGCAACTGTCTTGTTGAGGATTTTGTATGGGTATTCATCAAGGATATTGGCCTGTAGTACTCTCTGTCTCCTTGGTTTTTTTTGTTTTTTGTTTTGTTTGTTTGTTTGTTTGTTTCTGGATCTCTGTCTCGGGAATCAGAGTGATGCTGGCTTCATAAAATGAGTCTAGGTGTTTTCCTTCGATTTCTATTTTTTGGAATAGCTTGAGAAGAACTGGTATTAATTCTGTTTTAAATGTCTGGTAGAATTCCCCAGGGAAGCCATCAGGTCCAGGGCTCTTATTTGTTGGGAGATTTTTGATTACTGATTCAATTTCTTCACTCGTTATGGGTCTGTTCAGGTTTTCTATTTCTTCCCGTGTGAATTTTGGTAGTGAGTGTGTGTTTAGGAATTTGTCCATTTCTTCTAAGTTGTCCAATTTGTTGGCATATAATATTTCATAGTATTCCCTGATAATTGCTTGTATTTCTGAGGGGTTGGTTGTAATAAGTCCATTTTCATTCATAATTTTGTCTATTTGGGTGCTCTCTCTTTTCTTTTTGAGAAGCCTGGCTAGAGGTTTGTCAATTTTGTGTATTTTTTCAAAAAAACAACTCTTGGTTTCATGAATCTGTTCAATTGTTTCTTTCGTCTCTATGTTGTTTATTTATGCTCTGATTTTTATTATTTCTCTTCTTCTACTGGGTTTAGGGCATTCTTGTTGCTCTGCCTCTAGTTCCTTTATGTGAAATGTTAGATTTTGCACTTGCGCTTTTTCTCATTTCTTGAAACTGGCCTGGAGTGCAATGTACTTTTGTCTTAGGACTGCCTTTGCCCCATCTCATCGATTTTGGACTGTTGCGTTGTCTTTTTTTGTTGTTGTTGTTTCCATATATTTTTTAATGTCTTCTCCATTTGCTTGATTGGCCCATTCATTCTTTAGTACGGTGTTCTTTAATGTTGTGGACGAAATGACACAAAGACAAGACACACACAAAAGACAGACACAGACACAACTCCGGCCGGAGGAAGAATTCTACCCAAGCCCCTCTTGCGGTTTATTTTATACCCCGGTAACTGGATACAAACTGAAATCTACAAGATGCATTCCTTTACCAATTAAGGGCAAGTAGCCAAACACATTTCAAGGACAGGGGGAGCAAAGGGAAGAAGCGACCACAACATGTTTACTAAGAGGCCTGATCAGAATTCCAGCCTCCTCCTTAGTTCTAAGGAGGGCATGTTCCCTTGTGTGCAAGCGGATCATTAAACTTGGATATTGTGTGCAGGCCTCTTGACAGAACATCCTGTTTGCAGGCATGCTTTGCCCCGGCAGAGAGCCCCGTGTGCAGGCACATCCCCGAGTCCCTAACCACGCTTTCTTGTGGTCACTGTCGGGCTCCCACATCTCCCCCTTTTTTCTGAGAAGCGGGAGCAAACTGTAAGGCAGCGAGAACGCGTTGTTTATCTTTTTTTAGTTGTTGCCTTCTTCGCCAGCACCGGAAGACTAAAATAATAACACAGCATAAAAGTATTATGAATAAAGTATTCACGAGAACAGTTCCAATCAGGGCAGACACATGTCCAAGAGGGTTCAAATTATTCATCCCTTTCTGTAAATCCCTTAACAGATCGGACCCAGCAATGTCAGGTAGTGTTTTGCTAAATGTAGACAAAATTTGCTATTCTAACTCCATAATTTCCTTAGTTAGGTTTTGATGCCCTGTTAATGACCATTTCACCTTTTCCCAACCTTCACTCATGTTAAAAGGCACAGAGGTTATACATAATTGAGAGGAGTTCCAATCACATTTCAATACACTTTTTGTGGATAAGACAGTTAATTGATCCCCAAGCCACGAAACAGTATGTTGAAGATTGAGTACATCAGTTGCAAGTTGTGCATCCAGATCTCCTTGTTGTTGCCATAATCAATGAGAGTCTTTATGCCATTCCCGTACAAAGCCTGCTGTTTAGAATCCTTGAGGCAAAGCAAGTCCAGCCACAGCAGCGGTTGCAGTAACTGCAGCCACTGCAAGAACCAAAGCTATGATTAGTCCAAGCATGCGTCGGGACCAGTGATGCAAGGTCTGTATAGCAGTCACCAAATGAGATAAAGCAAGAGTCCGACCAAGGTCTTGTCAAATTTACAGGCAACCGTACTTCGGTACGAGTTTTAACATCACCAATGAAAAATTAGTTATTGATTTGGGTTTCAAAATTTTTCCACTATGACTGATTTACACATTGTGTTAAATTACAATGATTACATGATATAAATCCCTCTGTAGCATTCCAAGTCCAATTTCCATACAACAATGCAAAGGGGTATTTTAGACAAGCCGTAGCATAATAGGATTTATTAACATGCAAGTTAACATGAAAGGGACCTGAACTGTCAGTCTTATTCAAAGTATAGTTTCCTACCATATACTGAGATTCCCTGAAACTTCCCATAATTTCCAAAATTCCCTTGAAAGTGGGGATACCCTAACAATTGCAACTGAGGGGGAACGAGTGCAAATTGCTGCCATTTTACAGTTTCATTACCGTTACCCATTAAAGTACCATTAATTCGATGCCATTTAAAAGTTTTGTTGGACCATTTTTCAAAAATTTGACCATGATCAGGGCTCCAATCTACAATAACAAATCCAGAATAATTCATGACCTTAAAAGGCCGATGACCTCGGCATCTTTCCCATTCCAAAGATTCTAGAGGAGGAATAAAAAAATAAGAAGGGCATAATGTTATAAAGGTATCAGGATGGTGACTCATTGGCATCGTAGAGGTGTTGAATCCCCTGGTGGAAACAAGCACAGTAAAGACAGCAGGATGATACTTATTATATGTTATACCCCAGGTATTACAAGAGTGATGATTATGCTTTCTTGTAGAGAGGCCAAAGGCATGTCCTCCGATGCACAAGGGGAGGCCCTCCACTGCAACAGTAACATTACTTATGTTATATTGATTAGTATGATGATGCAAATGCTTAATTCCTTGACACGCGGGTGGTGGGGAGAAGGCAGTTTCATTGGTGCATACCTGTACTTCAGGTTCACCCCAAGAGACAGCTCCCACAAGAGGAGGACTAGGAACATAAGCCCAATAAGTCTATTCTATCGCTTGCGCATACATTACCTGACAGGTAACCACAGCCATCGTATCCTCTTCTTTCCTTCGAAAATGCAATTCTGCTGCTGATAGATTTTCTTTGCTCCAAATATTCAGGAAATTTAAAGTGAGTAAGGTTTTATTCAAGATGTCTTTTGGTTTCATAAATGTCTCCTGTTCCCCCTTTTTTATTTTTTCAATATACTCACATAAAGTACAATTAGCTCTTTCAATAATAGCTTGTCATTGACTATTATAAGGGATGCCAAAAGTATGAATTACATGATATTGGGATTAAAAATGAGCTAATTTTGTAGATTGGAAGGTGGGTGCATTATCAGTTTTTAATTCAGTTGGGACCCCCATATCTGCAAAACGAGATAATACATGAGTAATAACAGCATCAGCCTTTTCAGGAGGTAATGCAGTAGCCCATTGGAAATGTGTGCATGTATCTATAGTATGATGGAGGCATTTTTCTTGTCCAAAGGATGAAATAAAAATTACATCCATTTGCCATACCTGATTTGCTTGCAATCCTCTTATGTTGACACCTGGTGGGGTAAATGGTAAGGTAAGAGGTGCACAAATAGAACAAGAGCGAACAATATTTTGAGCTTGTTTTCGAGTAATACCATAAGATTTTTTAAATCCTTTAGAGTTAGTATGTTGCAAATGATGCTCTTGTTTTGCTGCTTCTATAGGATAAAGCAATGTATCAATTACAGCATTCCCGAATGACAAGGGTCCAGGAACAGCGGAATGTGCACGGATATGGGTAAAGAAAATTAATTCTGAACGCCGCAGAAGCGATCGTTGTGCCTTTTAAAACAATTTGTCAATATCTGTTTTAAGAGTTATAGGCAGTGAAACCTGAGGAAGCTGCAAACAAGAGAGAACAGCATACCGAGAATCTGAAACAATGTTAACAGGGAGTTGAGGAAAGGCTTGCAAAACGAAGTAAATAGCCCACAGCTCAACAGGCTGCACAGAGCAAAACGAACGGGGGAAGGCTTAAGAGGCAAGTTGACAGCAGGAGGCAGAGAAAGAGAATTCGCTGTTTGAACTTTTGTGAGCTTATTAGACAGAGGAGAAGACTGAAGGTTTGTTAGGCAGTCTATATCAGTCTGGAGAAGACAAGGAACTTCCCCGAAACAAAAGGAGTTTCGGCAGCTGCTTGGGAATATTCCTTAAAGTCCCCGTCCTGAGGTCAACCAGCCACAGTTGGCTGCGATTGTAGCCATTAATCTGGGAAAAGAATGAGTGAGAAGCCCTCAACATTTACTCGAAAGAGGAACAGAGAACAGGAGAGAGTTAACATCCCCTTCAGTCTAAATGTTTTCAGCCAGACCAATAAGGTCCGTTTTATGAGGTTTTTCCGGATATTGGTTGGGCACTCTTTTAGTGAGGCAATGTCACCAAGACAGACAAAGGGTTGGGGGTGCCCTCTCTAATGAGGAGACCAGTCAGATGTCAGTTTGGTCGTGTCCCAAAAGAACTTAAGGGAAGCTTAGCCGTAGTGGTCTCAGCTTTGGAAACTATTCCGATGCCACCATAGACTGTATGCCATTTACCACAAAATCGCAGCCAGGCACAGTCAGGCTCCATAGGCTTTTTGAGACCTTAAGGGTGCCCACCCGCGGACCCACAGAATCAAACCCAGCAGGCAAGCCAGACCAAATTGCATAGTCACATCTATCTATCTATCTATCTATCTATCTATCTATCTATCTATCCTAGAGGTTACTAGATTCCCTCTCACAGAAATTCTACAGATAAGACTAACAATGACAATGACAAACAGGACAAAACAGATACAGAAGTGGCCACAAAACAGGTTTATGAGTTTGCTGAAGGGCCAACCGACGTTTCGGTGTGCCCTGGGGGAGGGAGATAGCTGCGTCCAGGTTTTCATTTAATCCCCCAGACAGAAGCACATATGCGTTTAAGGATCCAGATGATAAGTTGATTTACCTCATTTTTTCTTAGTAACAAAAATGGGAGTATTCCATGGACTATTGGAAGGCTCGGTATGTCCTTCTTTTAGCTGTTGTTCCATAAGCTGTATTCCTGCTATTTTTTGAGAAGGGCCATTGTTCTACACAAACAGGAGTATCTGACTTTCAAGTTACTGGGTAGTAGCAACAGGAACAATGGCCAGATTGTGTTCTCGAGCTCTGATAGTAATTGCTCTAAGGCCTCGAGCTTCATTTTTGGTAATAGCCACTGCTCAACCCATTTAGGAGTATTAATTATCCATTTTAATGGGAGTACCTGAAGATCTTGAGCAGTGGCCACTAGTTTTCCGACGGAATGGTTACAGAAGCCCCCATAGGAGAGAGAAGATCCCTTCCCCATATATTAATAGGTATACTAACAATATAAAAAAAGCTGCTTTTCCATTATGGAACTGGCATTGTAAAGGACGAGCACTTTTCCAAACATCTGCAATGGAGCCCAATGCTTTCAACATTAGAGGGCTTTTTTCTTTGTTCCAATCCCGGGGCCACTGTTGAGAGGAAATGACTGAAACATCTGCCCCTGTGTCTATTAACCCTTCAAAGTTCCTTCCCTGTATGGTCAAGGAAAGAACGGGGTGAGAATACTTAATAAGCATCTCCCAAAATATATGTTACCCAGTACTTCCAAAACCTCCTGACCTTTCATTAGGAAGAGAAGAAAAAGGAAAATAAGACAAGAGAAGTATTTTTGCTATATGTTCTCCAGCCAACAATGAAAGTGTAACAGAAGTGGAAACCATAATTAAAATTTCTCCAACAAAATCAGAGTCTATAACTCCAGGAATTATGGTTAGGCCTCTTAAAGCTGCGCTGCTGCGGCCCAATATTAAGCCAAAGGTGCCTTTAGGCAATGGGCCAAATATGTTTGTTCTTAATTTATAAATGCCACCTCCTGGAGACAAAAGAACATTTTCAGCGAGAGGTAAATCAGCAGCCGCACTCCCTGAAGTTGCAGAGCATAAATCTGACACCATTAAAGGTTTGGCTATTCCTGATGTAGCAGTCATCTCTAAGGGTTGTTGGAAAACAAAGGGGTTACTTGAGGAGTGGGAGGCGTAGCCAATTGAGTCCCCGGCATTGTTTTAACAATTTCCGCCCTTGGAGGGCTTCATAGCCTGAGCCAGAGCAGTGGCAAAAACAGCAGCATTATGTTCAATTTCTCCCACTCCCGGACAAGCTCTAATATATTCAGCTATAGAAGCTCCCTGCCCTTTATA
>JAESUZ010002592.1:0-140114 GCA_017311185.1 Proteles cristata cristata
TAGCAATCCCATTTCTGGGTATGTAGTGAAAACACTAATTTGAAAAGATATATGCAACTCCATATTTTCTGCAGCATTATTTTAAAAAAACTCCATATATTTGGACAAAAAATTTTCTAAATGGAATAAAGAAAAAATAAATTACATATAATTATTAGTGAATGATGTATATTGGATGGTAGACTGTAACTGTTGTGATACTTCAACTGATGTAATACAATGTGTGCAATAAGAAATAAAATAACAAAATATTAATATATTAGGAATACAATTCAAGAAGTTAGAAAAGACTATGCAGCAAACCAGAAGAAATTACAAGAAAGGAAATAAATATCAAAAGAGATTAATAAAATAGGAGACAAAACTTTAAAACACTTAATAAAGCCAAAATTTTATTTTTTAAAAGCTTACAAAACAGGCAACAGTTTGGTAAGCTTAAATAAGTGAAAAAAGAATCAAGACCTGAGTAACCATTATTAGCAACAAAAATAGGGACATTACTAAATAAATATCCATATTTTTTTTACAAATAGTTTATTGTCAAGTTGGTTTCCATATAACAAACAGTGCTCATCCCCACAAGTGCCCTCCTCCATTCGCATCTCCCCCCTCCCCCACCCACCCATCAGTCCTCAGTTTGTCCTCAGCATTCAAAAGTCTCTCATGGTTTGCATCCCTCCCTCTCCCCCACTATTTCCCCCCTTCTGCTCCCCCATGGTCCTCAGTTAAGTTCCTCATAATCTTCCTATATGTGCAAACATATGATATTTGTCCTTCTCTGCCTGACTTATTTCGCTCAGCATAACACCCTCGAGTTCTATCCATGTCGTTACACATGGCCAGATTTCACTCTTTCTCATTGGCAGAGATTCCGTTGTATAGATAAACCACATCTTTTTTTTTTTTTTTACAAATAGTTTATTGTCAAATTAGTTTCCACATAACACTCAGTGCTCATCCCCACAAGTGCCCTCCTCCATGCCCACCCCTCCTCCCTCCCCACATCCATCAGTCCTCAGTTTTTGTCAGCATTCAAGAGTCTCTCATGGTTTGCCTCTCTCCCTTTCCCCCACCATTTCCCCCTTCTTCTCCCCCTTGTTCCTCCATCAAGTTCCTCCTAATCTTCCTATACATGCAAACATATGATATTTGTCCTTCTCTGCCTGACTTATTTCGCTCAGCATAACACCCTCAAGGTCCATCCATGTTGCTACACATGGCCAGATTTCATTCTTTCTCATTGCCATGTAGTATTCCATGGTATAGATAAACCACATCTTCTTGATCCATTCGTCCGTAGATGGCCACTTAGGCTCCTTCCATAACTTGGCTATTGTTGAGAGTACTGCTATGAACATTGGGGTACATGTGCCCCTATGCATCAGCACTCCTGGATCCTTCGGGTAAATTCCTAGCAGTGCTATTGCTGGGTCATAGGGGAGTTCTATTGTTAAATTTTTGAGGAACTTCCACACTGTTTTCCAGAGGGGCTGCACCAATTTACATTTCCACCAACAATGTAGGAGGGTGCCCGTTTCTCCACATCCTTTCCAGCATCTAGAGTCCTCTGATGTGCTCATTTTAGCCACTCTGGCTGGTGTGAGGTGATATCTCAGTGTGACTTTGATTTGTATTTCCAAGATGAGGAGGGATGCTGAGCATTGTTTCATTTGTCTGTGGGCCATCTGGATGTCCTCTTTGGAGAAGTGTTTGCTCATATCTTCTGCCCATTTCTTCACTGGATTGTTTGTTTTTTGGGTGTGGAGTTTGGTGAGTTCCTTATAGATTTTGGATACTAGCCCTTTATCTGATATGTCATTTGCAACTATCTTTTCCCATTCTGTCGGTTGTCTATTAGTTTTATGGATTGTCTCCTTTGCCTTGCAGAAGCTTTTAATCTTCATGAGGTCCCAACGTTCATTTTTGCTCTTGAGTCTTTTGCCTTTGGGGATGTGTCAAGTAAGAAGTTGCTGCGGTGGAGGTCAAGGAGGTTGTTTCCTGCTTTCTCCTCTAGGGTTTTGATGGTTTCCTGTCTCACATTCAGGTCCTTTATCCATTTTGAGTTTAGTTTTGTGTATGGTGTGTGAAAATGGCCTAGTTTCATTCTTCTGCACTTTGATTCCAGTTCTCCCAGCACCATCTGTAACAGAGGCTATCTTTTTCCATGGGATATTCTTTCCTGCTTTGTCAGAGATTAGTTGGCTGTATACCTTTGGGTCCAATGCTGAGTTCTCAATTCTATTCCATTGGTCTATGTGTCTGTTTTTGTGCCAGTACCATACTGTCTTGATGATGACAGCTTTATAGTAGAGGCTAAAGTCTGGGATGGTGATGCCTCCTGTTTTGGTTTTCTTCTTCAATATTACTTTGGCTATTCGGGGTTTTTGTGGTTCCATACAAATTTTAGAATAATTTGTTCTAGTTTTGAGAAGTATGCTGGTGCAATTTTGATTGTAATTGCATTGAATGTGTAGATTGCTTTGGGTAGTAATGACATTTTAACTATATTTATACTTCCAATACATGAGCATGGAATGTTTTTCCATTTCTTTGTGTCTTCTTCAATTTCCTTCATAAGTTTTCTACAGTTTTCAACGTAGAGATATCTTCTATCCTTGGTTAGGTGTATTCCTAGGTACTTTATGTTTTTTTTGTCCAATTGTGAATGGGATCAGTTTCTTGATTTCTCTTTCTGTTGCTTGATTTTTGGTGTAGGAGAATGCTACTGACTTCTGCACGTTGATTTTGTACCCTGCAACTTTGCTGAATTCTTGGATCAGCTCTAGTATGCTTCTGGTGGAGTCTGTTGGGTTTTCTATGTAGAGTATCATGTCATCTGCGAAAAGTGAAAGTTTGACTTCTCTGCCAATTCTGATGCCTTTTATTTCCTTTTGGTGTCTGATGGCTGATGCTAGGACTTTCCAGCACTATATTAAACAACAGTGGTGAGAGTGGACATCCCTGTCGTGTTCCTGATCTCAGGGGGAAAGCTCTCAGTTTTTCCCCGTTGAGGATGATGTTAGCTGAGGGCTTCTCATAGATGGCTTTTATGATGTTTAAGTGAATTCCTTCTATCCCGACTTTCTCTAGAGTCTTTATTAAGAAGGGATGCTGTATTTCGTCAAATGCTTTTTCTGCATCTATCAACAGGATCATATGGTTTTTATCTTTCTTTTCTTGATGTGATGTATCACATTGATTGATTTGCAAATATTGAACCAGCCCTGTAACCCAGGAATGAATCCCACTTGATCTTGGTGGTTCATTCTTTTTATGTGCTATTGGATTCATTTGCAGGGATCTTGTTGAGGATTTTTACCTCCATATTCATCAATGATATTGGCCTGTAGTTCTCCTTTTTTTGCTGGATCTCTGTCTGGCTTGGGAATCAGAGTGATGCTGGCTTCGTAAAATGAGTCCGGACGTTTTCCTTCGATTTCTATTTTTTGAAATAGCTAGAGAAGAATTGGTATTAATTGTGTTTTAAATGTCTGGTACAATTCCCCCAGGAAAGCCATCAGGTCCAGAGCTCTTATTTGTTGGGAGATTTTTGATCACTGATTCAATTTCTTCACTCGTTATGGGTCTGTTCAGATATTCTATCTCTTCCCATGTGAATTTTGGTAGTGAGTGTGTGTTTAGGAATTTTCCATTTCTTCTAAGTTGTCCAATTTGTTGGCATATAATTTTTCATAGTATTCCCTGATAATTGCTTGTATTTCTGAGGGATTGGTTGTAATAAGTCCCTTTTCATTCATAATTTTGTCTATTTGGGTGCTCTCTCTTTTCTTTTGGATAAGTCTGGCTAGAGGTTTGTCAATTTTATTTTTTCAAAAACCTAAGTCTTGGTTTCATTGATCTGTTCAATTGTTTCTTTGGTCTCTATGTTGTTTATTTCTGCTCTGATTTTTACTATTTTCTTCTCCTACCTGGTTTGCGTTGCTCTTGTTGCTCTGCCTCTAGTTCCCCTAGGCGAGCTGTTGGATTTTGCACTTGTGCTTTTTCTAATTTCTTGAAATAGGCCTGGAGTGCAATGTACTTTCCTCTTAGAACTGGCTTTGTCGCATCCCATAGAGTTTGGATTGTTGTATTTTCATTTTCATTTGTTTTCATATATTTTTAAATTTCGTCTCTAATTGCCTGATTGGCCCATTCATTCTTTAGTAGGGTGTTCTTTAGCCTCCATGTTTTTGGAGGTGTTCCAGACTTCTTCCTGTGATTGATTTAAAGTTTCAAAGCATTATGATCTGAGAGTGTGCATGGTATGATCTCAATTCTTTTATATTTATTGAGGGCTACTTTATGTCCCAGTATGTGATCTATCTTGTAGAATGTGCCATGTGCACTTGAGAAGAAAATGAATTCCATGGCCTCAGGATGTAGAGTTCTCAATATATCTGTCAGATCCATCTGGTCCAATGTGTCATTCAAGTCTGTTGTTTTTTTAGTGATTTTCTGTCTGGTTGATCTATCCATTGCTGTAAGTGGAGTATTAAAGTACCCTACTATTAGCACATTCTTATCTATAAGATTGTTTCTGTTCGTGATTGTTTTAAATATTTAGGTGCTCCCATATTTGGTGCGTAGACGTTTATTATTGTTAATTCTTCCTGATGGATAGACCTGTAATTATTATATAATGCCCTTCTTCATCCCTTGTTTGTCTTTAATTTAAAGCCCAGTTTGTCTGATATAAGTATAGCTACTCCAGCTTTCTTTTGACTTCCCGTAGCTTGATAGATATTTCTCCATCCCCTTACCTTTAGTCTGAAGGTATCTTCCAGTCTAAAATGCGTTTCTTGTAGACAGCAAAGAGATGGATTTTGTTTTTTAATCCATTCTGCTACCCTATGTCTTTTGATTGAAGCATTTAGCCCATTTACACTCAGTGTTATTATTGAAATATGTGAGTTTAGAGTCATTGTGTCCTTTGTGGGATTCATACTTGTTTTGGTGTTTCTGGTATCTTGCATTCCTTGCTACACTTCCCTCAGAGAGTCCCCCTCAGGATTTCTTGTTGGGCTGGTTTAGTGGTGACAAATTCTTTCAATTTTTGTTTATTTGGAAAGACTTTGATCTCTCCTTCTATTCTGAATGACAGGCTTGCTGGATAGAGGATTCTTGGCTTCATATTTTTACTGTTCATCACATTGAAGATCTCCTGCCATTCCTTTCTGGCCTGCCATGTTTCATTGGATAGGTGTAACCACTCTGATAGGTTTTCCTTTGTATGTTAGGGCCCTTTTCTCTCAAGCTGATTTCAAAATTCTCTCTTTGTCCTTATATTTTGTCAGTTTCACTATGATAGGTCGTGCAGATGATCGATTCAAATTACGTCTGAGGGGAGTTCTCTGTGACTCTTGAATTTCAACTTCTACTTCCCTCTCCAGGTTGGGGAAGTTCTCTTCTATAATTTGTTCCAGGACTCCTTCAGCACCTTTCCCTCTCTTTTCCTCTTCTGGAATTCCTATGATATGGATATTGTTCCGTTTGATTGTATCGCTGAGCTCTCGAACTCTTCTTTCATGTTCCTGGATCCGTTTATCTCTCTCTTTCTCAGTTTCTTCTTTTTCTATAATAGTGTCTTCTAAATCACTTATTCTCCTTTCTGCCTCTTCAGTCCGTGCATTGGACACCTCCAGTTTATTATGTATCTCATTTATCCCATTTTTAAATTCACCGTAACTATTTTTAAGCTCCATATTGTTTGTAGCCATAGTTTCTCTGATGTACTCCATGCTTTCTTCAAGCCCGACGATTAATTTTATGATTATTGTTCTAAATTCTTATTTGGTTATGTTGCTTATATATGTTTTGAGCCGTTCTCTAGCTGTCATTTCCTCCTGGAGTTTCTTTGGAGGAGAGTGCTTCCATTTCGTCATTTTGGTTAGCTTTCTATCTCTTGTTAATTTTAAAAGCTTGTTGTACACATGGCCCCTGCGAGTTCTGCTGTATTAGAGAGGGTTCTCTTGACAGTTCAGGGCCTGTCTGTTCTGGAAGTGTTCTTTGGATGGTGTCTCTTGGTTTCTCTTGTTGAGTATTTGGTTATTTTGTTTCCCTAATGGTAGTGGTATTTGGGACTCTCCACCATGTGTAGTTTGGCTTGTTTCTAAAGGCAGCCTTGGAAAAAGAAAACAGGCAACCACAGAGGAAATACAGGTACACAAATGAACAGACAAAACCAATAAACATGCAAACCCAGGTTCAGGTAAAAAACAGCAACAACAACAACAAAACAGCTATCTGGAGGGGATGGGCGTGGCTTGGTGTAGGCAGGTCTTGTCTCCACTGTGTCACCTGGCCCCCCTGAGGCCCCTCCTTGGTGGTTGTGGGGAAAAGAATGGCGTCGCTCCAGTCCCTTCTCAACCAGGCATTGCAAATCATTTCTTCGGTCTGATCTCCCTGTGCTGAGGATATAGCCAAGGTGGGCTGAGTTCTATGCCCCACACCCCACCTATTTCCTTCCAGGTCCCAGTCAGAGGGCTTTGTTATACTGCTCTGAACAGTCCCCAGGTTGCTGCTTCCTTGTTGCCTGGGGGTTGAGTGGAGGGTGGGGGAAATGTTGCGGTCTCAGATCCGCAGGGTCAAGCAGGGATACAACCCTAGTGTGTTCAGGGAATGTAGCAACTTCAGGTCCATAGAGTCCACATTGCTGCTGTGCGGACGCCGCTGCTTTAACAGGCCACTGTGGCATGCTGCTGCTGCTTTACCGGGCGCTGGCACCCCTTCACCGGGTCGCCATCGCCACCGCTGCTTCAGCGGGCCGCTGTTGCAAGCACCGCCGCAGCTTCACCGGGCGCCGGGACCGCCTCCGCAGGTGTTGCTGCCCTTTCACCGGGCAGCCGCCGCCATGTATGGTGCTGGGCGCAAGGCAGTTCAGTTTTTCCTGGTGCCTTCTGGGACCAGGGCACCTAGTTTAAAGTCAGCACCCCAGCCAGAGCTAAAAAAACAAACAAACAAACATTGTCTTTCCACGCTGAGGTTTTCTCTCTTCTCCAGGGATGGTTCTATGAGCAATCTCAGTTTTTCTTTCCTTTTCCCTGGACTCGAGGCAGCTCACCACCACTCGTAGGTTAATCACTCACCGCAGCTGCACGCAAGCAGGGTTCCCTCCCCTCCTTCTGTATCTCTGGGTCCCGTCCAGCTTTCATCTTCCCCAGTTCGCACTCACGCACTTATGAGGTTTCCTTCCCAGTGTACTCTGTCTCTTTCTCTTCCCAAACTCCTGCGGCTCAGTGTCCTACGACTTCAGGTCTTCTCTGTTTGAGAGATGAGTGCAGGCGAAATGTACAGGGCTCCCTACTTCTCCGCCATCTTGCCTCTCTACCAGACCTAAATATTCATATTTTTAAAATGGTAAGAAAATGCTACAAAATATTTTATGCCAATCAGTATGAAAACTCTGATTAGATAGACAATTCTGTGGAAAAATACAAATCAACACAATTTTATTCAAGAAGAGGTTGAAAACATGAGTAAGGCCATTAGACAGTGAAGAAATTCAATCAGTAACCAACACTTCTGCCATCAAAGTTACCAATCCCACATTCTTGTGAAGGCAAGTTTTATCAAACTACTAAAGAACAATCTCTACATTATATAAAATATTCCATAGAATGGAAAAAGATGAAAGGTCTACCAATTCATTTGATGAATTTAATAAAACTTTGGTACCAAAGCCAGACAACTTGTTAAAAAGATGAAAAATTATATTTCAATCTCACTTTTGGTGTCAAAAGTCCTAATTAAAATATTAGTTAATTGAATGCAACAAATGTATTAAAAAGTACAATATGATCAAATGAGCTTGATTTCAGGAATTAAGGGATAGTCTAATTTTAGAAAATCCATTACTTCAAGTCACAACTTAAGCTGATCAAAGAAAAAACAATATGTACTTACCTCAATGGATTTTAAAAACTTAAATGAAATTCAGTATCTCTTTATGGGCAAAAAAAAAACCTCTCTAAACAAGTTAACAATCGAGGGGAAAGTTTAATCTGACAAAGGATATCTACCAAAACATTCAATAAACATTATACTTAATGTAGAAACTTTAGAAACATTTTCATCAGAGCCATGATCAAGAGGAGGATACCCACTCTCCAAATTACTATCTCATGTTGCATTGGAGAGATCATTGTCAATTCAATAAGACAAGAAATAGAAATAGATTTAAGCACTGGAAAAGAAGAAAGTATCATTATTCATGAACTGACTAGCTACACAGAAAACCAAGGAGAAATTTCAGACAAATTATTTTAACTTTTTAGGGAATTAATCGATGTTGCTGCATAGAAGGCATTTTTAAAAAAATCAATAACAGTCCTATAACAGTAGCAAAAATAATTTGAAAAAATAATTTTTTAAAAAGTTACCATTAACTGGCTAAAATAGAAAAACCCATAATGCCAAGTGTTGTTGAGGATGTATTATTACTTGGATACATTGCTGGTGGGAATGCAAAAATGGTATAGCCACTTTATAAAACAATGGACAATTCTATTAAGTTAAACGTAGACTTACAATGTGACCCAGCAATTCCACCCTAGGAATTTGCCCAAGAGAAATGAAAACATGTTTACACAAGGACTTGTCATGTGATTGTTTGTGATAGCTTTCTTTATTACAGCCAAGACCTGGAAACAATCATGAGCCGGTGAATGATCAACAAACTGGTACATCCATACAGTGAAAGGAAACTACTGATCCAAACAAAAACATGGATAATTTCGAAGACAGTACGTGGAGTAAAAGGCACAAAAGACTATATATTATACAATTCCATGTATACGAAATTCTTGAAAAAGTTATATTATTTTGACAGGAAACATTAGTGGTTGCCAAGGACCCAGTGTGGGTGGAAAAGACTTCAAGGGGAATAAGGAAACTTTCTGGAGTGATGGAAGTGTTTTGTTTTGTGTCTTAAACGTAGTGATAGTTACACAACTGTATACATTTGTCAAAACTCATATTATAATTGGTGAACTTTATTGTTTGTAAATTATACCCCATAAAGCTAGTTAAAATAAAGCTATGATTTGCAACAACAAGCAACACTATTAAGTAAATAAGTGTAAATCTAACAAAAGATGCTCATGGTCCTTATGGAAAATATTGTCAGCACTATTGAAGGACATAAAAAGTTTAATAAAGGAAGATATATATCATTTTACATGTAGGAAACCTCATTAACTTAAAAATGTCCATGGTCACCAAAATTAATCTATAAATTCAATGGAATTCCAAACAAATTTGCAAAAGAATTTTTCATGGAACTTAACAACTTCATCCTAAAATTCATATGAAAAATTAAAGGACCAAGAATATTCAAGACAATTATAAAGAAGCCTATAGATGTCAAGACTTAGACAACTAGAGTAATTAAAAGAGTAAAGTATTTGTGTAGACAGAGGAAAACATATTGGTTGGAAAAAATAGAGACCCACATACAAATATAAGAATATAGGTAACCTTAACATAACCTTGATAGATGACAGAACTGGCATTGTAGATCATGAAAGGAAAGGATGGATTAGTCAAGAAGTGATATAAGAATAATTGACTGTTTACACTGGAACAAATAAAATTAGTTTCCTAATTGTATCATATACATAAATAAATTCCAGATAGATTTAATAACTAAATATTTTAATTTTTAAAACATTTTAAAAGACATTTAGAATACTATATGGTATGGAGGTAGGAAAGGATTTCTTGAATAAGACACAAAAATCCACAAATAGTACATGATGGATGAATTTGACCACATCAAAAAACCCTCTACCTTTCTATGTTATATTATAATAAACAAAGTTAATAGGAAACTGACAGACCTGGAGAAGACATCTGCAACATATACCAGATACATACAGATAACAAAAATGACTACCTGTAGTAAAAAGAAAAAGAAAAACTAACAATGGACAAAATATTATTGGATGATGCACAGAAGAGAAAACCTGAATGACAAGTATATATAGGAAAACATGCTTTTATCCTCGCTAATAATCAGGGAAATGCAAATTAAATTAGAATAGAGATACTACTGAGTAGACATCAGAGTACCCCAAAGAAAAACATCTGCTAATACTAAACGTGAGGAAATAGATACTGTTATACACTGTGTGTGGGAATGTGTGTTTGTACACCCATTTTAGAGAGCAATTTGGTAGTGCCTAGTGAATATGAAAATATGAGTATACTCTGAACCAACAATTCAGCTATTACATACCTTAAAGAAATATGAGGGGTCCCTGAGTGGCTTAGTTGGTTAGGTGTTCGACTTCAGCTCAGGTCATGGTCTAACAGTTCGTGGGCTCAAGCCCCGCATGGGCTCAGAGCCTGGAGCCTACTTCAGATTCGTTGTCTCCCTCTCTCTCTGCCTCTCCCCCCACCCGTTCTCTGTCTCTCAAAAACAAATAAATGTTAAAACATATTTTTAAAAAAGACAAAGAAACATGAGAAATATATTCAAGGATATTCAGTGCAACATTGTAATAACTAAAATTTATTAACAAAAAATGTACCTCCTTTTCTAGACCAAAAGAGTTTTAGATTTTTAATTTATAAGAATCTTTCATCCTTTTATTAGTTCATCCAGTACAACCTCAAAACAGGGATCTGAGAAAAATAATTCCAGCTACAGGACTCTTCTTTTTAGCAAGTAAGGTATAAGGAAAACCAAACTCACAGTATTCCATATAACAAAGAATAAGTTAGAGCAACCGTGAGTAAATGTATAAACAGGAACAGGTGTGAATAAACGAAATGTAAAGTGGGGTGAAGAAAGCAAGTTTCAAAAAGTTATGATGCCATTTGAGCAAAATTTAAAACAAACAAAATATTACCACATGCTGTTATGGATAAATTCATATGTAGTTAAGAGGACCAATACATAAACATGGAGGATGTACATCAACTGTAGGATAATACAGATGCCTCTGGGGCTCAGGAGAAATGGGGTTGGGGACAAAAGGTATTTTCACTGTACTGGTAATGTTTTATTTCTTAGAAAACAAGCTCTCTGACAAAAATAAATAAATAATGGCTTACCCATATGCCAGAGCACTATGCAAATGTTACGATGAATGAGACTGATTTATGTGTGCAGATACAGAAAGATCTCCAAGATAAATTTAAAAGCTCTGTAGAATTCTTATGCATTGTGCAATATCTTTTGAGTAACTATGAAAAATGGAAATGTATATAAATGCTGGTATAAGCATGCAAAATTTCTGGAGCATCCACAACTAACTGTTTATAGTAGTTGCCCCTGGGGAGGGAAACTGGTGGTCTGGAGTTGAAGGAAATCTTAGTTAATCCTGCTTTGTTTGCCATACACAAATAATGCATTGTTCATTAAACTTAGTTTTTGAAAAAGTTGCAAACTTGAAATCAAAGAACTGATGACTTGTGTGATCTTTAGGTTAGTATTCTTTCTGTATTGAAGATTACATAATATTTATTGGATCTTCTTTTAATAAAACTTCCTGCTGGGCCTTTGTGACAGAAAGGCTGGCAATTAAGGAAGTGGTGTCACTTTGGTGAGCTGTCCAGCTAAAAGATTTTTTTTTATTTCCCTCAAGGCTAAGAGCTATATCTGAGACATCTTTGCACCTGCCCCCAAAACTAGTACAGGCCCTTGCCTGTGTTAGTAAGTTATACCCATATATCTATTCCTTCATTTGTTCACTCATCTATTCATGCAACAAATGTTATTAGAGAACAAGTTTCACTGCAAACAAAATTTTTAAGTAGTTTGTACTTTAACATGTTTCTCTGGGATTTCTCTGGGATGGTCAGGGATTTGAGACTGCTGTTGTTTCTTTGGGAAATATGAATTTATATTAAAGAACCAAGTCACACATGAACTTCAGGTTTATGATCCATTTGGATGTTTGTAACTACTAGGAAAATTATTTTCCTCCACAAATTACTTTTGATAAATTTGAATGATGGTGAAAGCAGAATATTGTCTTAGTGAAAATGACAATGTTGTTAATATTGTCTGAAGCCATTGGCCGTCCTTTTCCAATGACCACCATCCTCTCCTGAATTGAGATAACCCACTCCTCCCTGAACTTCCTGTCTTGAGTCCCTTCCTTCACTTCTAATTTATCATTTGCATAGCCACTCAGAGTATATAGCTTTCTAAAATACAAACATGACTTTGCTGCTTCCCTATTTAAAAACTCTTTAATGGCTTCTTTTTGACTTCAGGATAAAGTCCACACTCTTTAAGATGGTGCACAGGGACCTCCATCTTCTGTGCCTGCCTATTTCCCTACCCCCTCCCCTGCCACTTCTTAGTGGCATGTGTTATGCTCTCTGACTAAACTCCACCCCATTATTGGCTTCAAATACTTCTATTCATCCTTCAAAACCCAATGCATTGTAAAGATTAATGAAATAATAGATGAAAAAGTGCTTTGAAAGAAACCAAAAAATCCCAGTGCATATGGTGGGCCCTCCAATAGACCTTCATTCACTGTCACTAGTTCCTCCACAAACTGATCCAAAAACTCTTTTCTCTGTGCTATAATTACATGTTATACTGAATCTTATGGTTGCATTCATGATGTTGCAGTTTCATCACTTTCTTTACACATCTGTCATTTCCACTAGTCAGTGAACTCCAAAGTCATGAGTTCAGTTTTCCAGCCTTTCTTCACCTTTATATCCCCAACATTTAGAGTACTGCTTGACAAAGAGGGACCCAATATTGTTTGTGACCTTCAAAACCAAGGGATGACAATGATGGTGGCCTGAGATACCAGGCAATGGTCCTGTCTCTGGAAGGGCTCTGTTTTATATGACGTTTACATAGCATCATAGGATGTTCACATAGCCATTAACAAACTAGAAAGGGGACTCACTGAGTGCTATACAAAGAGGTTTAACTTGGGGCACCTGGGTGGCTCAGTCGGTTAAGCATCCGACTTCGGCTCATGTCATGATCTCACGGTTCGTGGGTTTGAGCCCTGCGTCTGGCTCTATGCTGACAGCCAGCTCAAAGCTTGGAGCCTGTTTCGGATTCTGTATCTCCTCTCTCTCTGACCCTCCCCTGCTCACGCTGTCTCTATCTCTTTATCTCAGAAATAAATTTAAAAAAGAAAACATTTTTTAAAAACGTAAAAAAAGAGGTTTGACTACTTCCAACCAACATTTTTCTGTATAACCTGGAAAGCAGATAAAGCATAAAGAACCAGAACTAAAGAAACTTTCTCAGGAGGCTAGATCCAATCTGTTCAAGGATGGGAAAATAACAAGGTAACTGTTTTAAAAGACTACCTTTGACAGCTTGTGTAAGAGTACTTTTAATTTGATTATAAAAACCAAACTATAACAGTTGTGCTTTTAATTAGAATGTAGAATCACTTAAGGTTGACTGATAGCTCTGGGGGAAGAAGATTTAGAAGTTTTCAAATTATATTCAATGATGTAAAAAAGTAAGAGTCTTACTTCCACCTTTAGTAATCCAGATATCTTTGAACTTAAAACTGTCCTCAAATTCTATGATCAGCAACATCATTCGTGCTTCTCAAATATGATATTAGCACAGCGCATGTAGATTTCAAGTTGAAAAAGGCTTTCCCACACATTTCATTTGAGTCACACAACAGCTCTGGGGGGGTCAGCAGGGAAGCGACGATTGCCCCCATTCAAAGTAGAAAAAAAACAACAACAAGATTCAGGAAAAGGCAAGTGATATACCAGATTACACATGCAGTGGGAGATCCAGATCTAGAACCTAGATTTTCTGTCACTAGTTCTACTACTTTTCACATTGTACTCCACAAACTACTGCTTACTGCTTCCAGTAGCCTCTGGAGGCTGGCCTAGATGGACTGTGGCTCTGACCAATGTGACATGTCAGATACTTCAATATCCAATTTCACACCACTTAGTTAGCAGTCACTGAATGGAAGTTCAGGATATCATGAGAAGCAAACATTGATCTTTCAATTAAAAAGCAAAACACCCTTGGGAGCCAAACTTAAAAATAATTGGTTTTCTTGTTTGAACTGTATCTTACCAGTCTCTGCAGAAGGTTAGGAGTGTTTAAAGACAGATACATTGGCAAGCATTATGCTCTTTCTAAACCCAAAGGAGGTAAAAATGCTTTGGTCACAACCACCTGAAAACTAAAAGTGCCTTTGTGTGATGAACTCTTAGTTCTTCCTTGTGGAAGGCTGGTGAGCCCCAGGGAAGTTAGAGAGAAAAGTATAGTCGTGCAGAGTTGAGAGGTTGGAGCGCTATGATTCATAAGGTCCTAGTGAATCTTTTTAAAGGATATATAATAATATATCTGTCATGCTGTTGCTGGATCTACTGGTAAAACAACAATAGTAGTGGTACAGCACACCAGCTACCTGTCTTAGCAACTCATTTTGGTTTCCAATAAGTATTTTGGGCTCCATGTGTACAGGTGAAACCAAAAGACAGGCTCTGAGGCAGCAAAGAAAACATTTCTACCATGTAATCTAAGGATGGCTTAAGTTTCCAAACTGAAGTGGAAGGAAAATGGTGAGGTAATTATCTTGGTAATCACTGTCAACATCCATCTTTATACCGTCTCTTCTTCTGAAAGATGAACTTTCTTTATTGCTTGAAGGTCATGCCTCCACTTGTGTATTTCCCCATGCCATCTCCTCTAACCTCCTCTGAGACCCTCCTTGCTCCATCACATATCCCTTTACATGTCGTTCATATTTCCTTCTCTCTGGACTTAGACTCTTTGGTTAGAATCTTGGTCAAGTTTTTCCTTTACTAAAAAATAAAATCAAGAATAAATATGAATATCTTCTGTCAATCCTCTTTTCTGTTTTTTTTTGTTTGTTTGTTTTTTGTTTTGTTTTTTGCTCTCTCCCTTTCCTTTACTTCACCCAGTCTTTTTGAAATAATAGCCCATAATTGTTGTTTTTACTTTTAACACCTTCCCCCATCTAAGTGCAGTCAGCCTTCTTGCCTCAGAACTCCAATATTCGTTGCACCCTCTTTACTAACAATTGTGATGGGTTCTTTCCTCCCTTACATCCTGTGGTATCACCTTCTTGGTTTCTCCCACTTCTCTGACCCATTTAAAAAATCATTTTCTAGTCTTTCTTTCTCCAAAAATTGGTGTGCTCCTCCTCTCTTCCCTGTCTTCAGCCCGTTACTCATTTTGCTCAGTGTTTCTGAAATCAATGGTCAACAAGATCCTCAGGTTTCTGGTCCTTTACTCACATTATTCCCTCTTCCTGGAATGCCTTCCCTCTCTTCTTCTAAGAAGGTATTACTTTGTTGGACACCCAACATAGCTCTGATACAGTTTACTTAATCCTGTCCTCCAAACCCCTTTTTGCTAAAGCAGGGATTTTTTACATATCCATCATGGAAATCTGCCTTAATTTCTTCATTTTTTGTTCAGCTTCAATGATGGCAATCTCCATATGACTCCTATTATCCACTTATCTGACAAAAACTCCTGACTCATAATATAATTAGCATCTTGTAAATTTATATTTACAGCAATCTGCCTAAGATTAACTTTTTATCTCCAGAAGGAACAGTTATAATTGAAATACACATACAATGCAATAGTGAAGTAATCATTTTCTCAGTTTTTTCATCTGAAAAATCAGTAGAGATAAATCAAAGACCTACTCCCAAATACCTGACAAGATAGTTGGGAGTATTAAAAATGATGAAGAACCTAAAAGTTCTTTGAAAGGTATTAAGCCCCCTACATGTAAATTACGAAATTGAAGGTAAGTTTTTCTTCAGGTATTTACATATTTCACATAAGGGCATGGCACTAAAGGAAGATGAAAAGAGAGCAAAAAGTATAAGAGCATGCTATAATGGAAGGAGCAAGAACTGAAAAATGAGGCCTCGGTGTCCATTCCTGCTCTGTTATTGGCTAGATCTGAGATGCAAAAAAAGACACCTTACCTGCCTGGAACTTCCTTCTCAGTTACAAAATTAAAGTGTTATTCGGATGATATTTTTAAGGTTCTTTCTGTCTTTAATAATCCATGGAAAGAAGGGGGAGAGACTTAACACTTATCATATGGTTCTTCCTTACAACTGTTTTCTCAAATATCCCCCAACTCTCTTGCTCCTCTTTTCTTCCATTGTTTTCATTTGGCAAAATTCCAAATCTGACTGAAACCAACTATTTGCCTACTCCACCCTGGCAGCTAACCATTGCCAGAGAATATCATTCAAGAAAACAGTTGGTTTTACCTTCTTAAATTTATGATCTCAAAGATCAAATTGCCCCTCAACAATGCCTGGCGATCATAGTATTTGTTCTAGTAGGACAGTCCTTTCATTTCCACTCCCTCCAACCTCCCATATGTCCTTCTCTACCCTCGCTTATAGAGTCCTACTTCTTGGAGAAAATAGAAGTCTCTAGAAGCAAATTCCATCATCTTCCTAAGATTAAATGTAACAACTTAACTACAAATGTGTCTGTTTTATCTAGCCTTCCTTGAAAAGGTGAGGTGTTCCTGTCTTTACAAGAGATTAACTTGTGCTCTGTAACCCATTCCCTCTCACTTTATAAAAGACTTAACTCTCCAAATTTGCTCCTTATTTGCTTGTGCATCATCAGGATCCCCTCCATGCTGGATCATTCTCATTAGCATACAAAAGGTAGGGTCAATTCTCATTTCCTCTTGATTTTTATTTACCTAATAGGCTCCTCTTTTTCAACATACTTTTCTTGTCCTTCTATGTCAGGTCTAAGAGAAGAAATATCTTAAAACTCAGTGTAAAGCATTCTTATATACCCATAATTTCTCTGTAAGTCCTCTTGTCTGTTATAGTGGCTTTGAATATTATCTATATTATAATCATTCCTAAATTTATATTCCATTCAAGCCCTCTTCTCTGGGGTACATACTCTCAAATGCAGTTGTCTGCTTCTCCTCTCCACTCAGGATTCTCATAAACACCTCAAACATATTACCTCCAAAATGAACGTGTGTTTCCCCTGAACCTTTCCTCCATGTTATCACCATCTAACTAAATGGAACCAGTAACTCAAACCAGGTACTCAGGAGCTATCTTCAATACCTCACTTTTTATTACTCCTCACATCTAATTTATTAGTAAGTCCTGGCATTTCTACATCCACAATGTATCTTCAACCTGTCCTCTGTCCATCTTTTTTGCAAAACACTTTATTCACGATTACAATCATCTCATGCTGAAATAGTCTCTTACCCGTCTTATTCACGTTCATTAAATTTTCTCTCTAATTTATTTATTATACAGAATCAAAAGTGATTTTAAGCTGTAAATTTGATTATAATGCTGCTTAACATCCTCCAGGGAATTACTATAATATTTAAGCTTTTTTACTTATGTATTTTAAAATAATTTCTACATCCAATGTGGGGCTAGAAATCACAACTAGGAGATTAGCTGACCCATGCTGTTTCAGCTGAGTCAGCCAGGTGCCCTCCTAAAGTATTAAAAATCTGTGTTCCATAGGATGGACTACAAGGACCTAAATTATCTGGTCCTTTTCAATTTTTTCCTACAAACTTCTTCATTTCTCTCTTTGCCTCTTTCTGTTTATTTCTCTCTCTCTTTCTCTCCACCTCCCCCTCTACCATATATTGTTTTCTTTCCAGTTCATTTCAGTTTTCCTAAGACTTTTTTTTTATAGTTTATTATCAAGTTGGTTTCCATATAACACCCAGTGCTCATCCCCACGAGTGCCCTCCTCCATGCCCATCAACCCCCTTCCACTCCCGCCAACCCCCATCAGCCGTCAGTTTGTTCTCAGCACTCACGAGTCTCTCATGCTTTGCCTCCCTCCCTCTCCCCCACTACTTTTCCCCTTCTTCTCCCTCATGGTCCTCCGTTAAGTTCGTTCTAATCCTCCATATGTGCAAACATATGGTAGCTGTCCTTCTCTGCCTGACTTATTTCGCTCAGAATAACACCCTCGAGTTCTATCCATGTTGCTACACATGGCCAGATTTCATTCCTTCTCATTGCCATGTAGTATTCCATCGTATAGATAAACCACATCTTCTTGATCCATTTCGCAGTTGATGGACACTTAGGCTCCTTCCATGTTTTGGCTATTGTTGAGAGTGCTGCTATGAACATTGGGGTCCATGTGCTCCTATGCATCAGCACTCTGGATCCCTCAGGTAAATTCCTAGCAGTGCTATTGCTATGTCATAGGGGAGTTCTATTGTTAAATTTTTGAGGAACCTCCACACTGTTTTCCAGAGGGGCTGCTCCGGTTTCCATTCCCACCAACAGTGTAGGAGGATGCCCGTTTCTCCACATCCTCGCCATCATCTAGAGTCCTCTGATTTGCTCATTTTAGCCACTCTGACTGGCGTGAGGTGGTATCTCAGTGTGGTTTTGATTTGTATTTCCCTGATGAGAAGGGATGCTGAGCATCGTTTCATGTGTCTGTTGGCTGTCTGGATGTCCTCTTTGGAGAAGTGTCTGTTCATATCTTCTGCCCATTTCTTCACTGGGTTGTTTGTTTTTCGGGTGTGGAGTTTGGTGAGTTCCTTATAGATTTTGGATACTAGCCCTTTATCTGATATGTCATTTGCAACTATCTTTTACCATTCCGTCGGTTGCCTATTACTTTTATGGATTATTTCCTTTGCTGTGCAGCTTTTAATCTTGATGAGGTCCCAATAGTTCATTTTTGCTCTTGATTCATTTGCCTTTGGGGATGTGTCAAGTAAGAAATGACTGCAGTTGAGGTCAAGGAGGTTGCTTCCTGCTTTCTCCTCTAGGGTTTTGATGGTTTCCTGTCTCACATTCAGGTCCTTTATCTATGTTGAGTTTATTTGTGTGTATGGTGTGAGAAAATGGTCTAGTTTCATTCTTCTACATGTTGCTGTCCAGTTCTCCCAGCACCATCTGTTAAAGGGGTTGTCTTTTTTCCATAGGATACTCTTTCCTGGTCTGTCAAAGATTAGTTGGCTGTATACTTTTGGATCCAATTCTGAGTTCTCTATTCTATTCTATTGACATATGTGTCTGTTTTTGTGCCAATACCATACTGTCTTGATGATGACAGCTTTGTAGTAGAGGCTAAAGTCTGGGATGGTGATGCCTCCCGTTTTGGTTTTCTTTTTCAATATTACTTTGGCTATTCAGTGTCTTTTGTGGTTCCATAAAAATTTTAGGATAGTTTGTTCTGGTTTTGAGAAGAATGCTGGTGCAATTTTGATTGGTATTGCATTAAATGTGTAGATTGTTTTGGGTAGTAATGACATTTTAACTATATTTATTCTTCCAATCCATGAGCATGGAACGTTTTTCTATTTCCTTGTGTCTTCAATTTCCTTCATAAGTTTTCTATAGTTTTCATCATAGAGAGCTCTTATATCCTTGGTTAAGTTTATTTCTAGGTATTTTATGGTAATTGGCAAAGAAGAAGTCAAACTTTCACTTTTCGCAGATGATATGATACTCTACACAGAAAACCCAACAGACTTCACCAGAAGCCTACTAGAACTGATCCATGAATTCAGCAAAGCTGCAGGATACAAAATCAATGTACAGAAATCGGTTGCATTTTTATGCACCAACAATGAAACAACAGAAAGAGAAATCAAGAAATGGATACCATTCACAGTTTTCCTAAGACTTTTAATCATTCCCTCAAATCTTGTTACTTCTGCCTAGAATACTCTGTCTACCACCCTCACTCCTAACTCTTACATGATTATCTCCTTCCCATTTTTTTAGGTTTCAATTTTTTATGCTTTTTTTGACCACCGCAACCAAGATACCCCTCTCCCTAACACACATACATATAGCATACTTCCTATTTTGGGTCTATGTTTTTTACAGTCATAGTAGACAACTCAAAATTATTTTATGTACCTCTTTCTTCATTTTTAATCTTTATTTCCCACTGAAATGTTAACTTCATGAGGTGCAGAAAGTATTCTTGACTTGTTAAAAATTCTTGACTTTTTCCTTATTTTACTTTAAGCACCTTTCAAAGAGTTTCACACATAGTAGGCATTTGATAAATATTGTTGAATGAATTGATGAGTGTATTCAATGCCTAATATGGACCAGTGATTGTGGAAAATATGTAATACAGAATCTGTATGCTATTCTACAGATGGGGTAACTGGCTGTCAGATAAGTTATGTGCTTTGCTCGAAGGCACACAGCCGTTAAGTAGCAGAGCTGGAATTTGAATTCAGGTAGGACTCTTTTTACTATAACTAACCATCCCCCTACTATCAGTAGTTCCCTTTCATACCACTATGCCTCCTTTACTAACGTTTAGAGAATTTATTATCAAATAAGTTTTAAGGATTAAAAATCCTTCAACATAACTGATTTCAATTCATGTAATTTAATTGGTATGGAATTTCTAAAACAGTAAACTGATTTGATCAAAGACCTTGCACAATTTACACATAAGTGATTCCAAAGACTCACTGCTGATGAAAACACCACAAGCAGCTGAAGGAAAAAGAAAAAAAACAGAATAAGATCTCCAAGGATAGAACACGTTTCCTTCTGTTTTTTAAAAAATAAATATCAAGAAAAATGTGCAGGCTTATGTGTCACGGTCACAGTTTCAAGGGCCCATACATTCTGTATAAGATGGGATAATTGATGTCATGGATTAACTTTCCAAATGGATCCTGGGAGACTGTAGTCAAATTTATTAATTAAGATTACGAATCTTGAACTTCCAGAAAGGTAACAATTATGCTTGATATGTATGATACTTCTAAGCAGTTTGATTTTCTTCTAAAAATAACATTTGATCAATGGTCATTCTTTATATTTATATTTTTATTTTTAGATTTACGTCTTGGCTAGCAATAAGAAGAAAATATGACTCAAATTTCAGAATTTATCCTCTTGGGTTTGGGGGATCTTCATGGCCTTCGGTTTCTTCTTTTTGGGGTATTTCTGGTCATCTATGCGGTGACTGTCATAGACAACATTGTAATCTTAACTGTGGTGTCAGCCAGTCGCTCCCTTCACACCCCCATGTGTTTCTTTCTTGGCCATTTCTCTTTCCTAGACATTAGCTACACCACTACCATTGAGGTGTAGGTATTGGACGTAGGATAACAATGCTGAGGACATTGTTATCAGCTCATGTGCCTATTTCCTTCCCAGGCTGTGCTTACCAGTTTTATTTTTTTGCTGCTCTGGTAGCCACAGAATGCTTCTTCCTGGCTGTAATGTCTTATGATCACTACTTAGCCATCTGTAACCCATTGCATTACTCCAGCATAATGGACTATTTGGGTTGCTTACAGCTAGCTGGTGCCTTTTGGGTGTCTGGATTTCTCGCACCCATCCTTCTCATGATTCTCACTTTTCGGTTAACATTCTGCACTACCAATGAGATTGACCACTTCTTCTGTGATTTGAAGCCCATCATGAAATTGGCCTGCACTGATACTCAAGTACCTGAGATGACCTCTTTTATATGTACCTCTTTATTTGCCCTCGGACCCTTCATGGTAACTCTAGCATCTTATACTCACATCATCTCCACCATTCTGAGGATTCCTTCTACCAGAGGGAAGCAGAGGGCCTTCTCCACCTGTTCCTCTCATCTGATAGTGGTCAGTTTGTATTGTGGAACACTGGGCATTGTCTATAGGCTTCATTATAAAGACATATTGAAGTTGCTTCCCTTCTGTATACTGTGCTTACCCCTGCTCTTAACCTTATTATTTACACCCTAAGAAACAAGGATGTAAAGGTAGCTCGGGGAAATTTGGTGCAATCAGGAATGTAGACCTCACTAAAAGAAAGTTTGATTTTTCTAGTTGTTCCTGGCACTTTCTGAAAACCCTGACAAAGTGGTAATCTTTCTACAGTGTCAAAAATAGTTACTATGCAGTTGATGAGTTTTTCTTTGTTTCATCAACTTTCTCCACATTAATGAACAAGAAGTGTGTTAAACTTTCATTTGTTGGACATTAGGTAGTTTCCAGGCACTGTGGTAAGTTCTTTGCTTGGATTATTGTGCTAAAGTCTCACAGCAACATTGTGAGGTAGTTATTGTTATTTTCCTAATTTTACCTATATCACAGCTGAGTCCCAGAAATTAATTCACTTGTTCAAAACAATCCAGCCAGACAGTAGTAATACCAGATTATTAATTTGGACTCAAGGTCTGCTTAGCACCAAATCCATGATCTTTCCACTACCTCAGGGGAGTTTAGAATCTTGGAGTGCCCAAAACGGTTGTCTTGGACCATAGAGGGCATTACTGTAGATGACTTGTCTTGGGAAAACATGAGTTAAATGTGAAGTGAATAGAAGTAGAAAAATAATGTAATGCGATCTAAATCCAAATCTGTCTCCATTTCCCACCTAAAGTCATGATAAAAATCCATGAGTTAAAAATGTCATGGGATTAGACGAATGGATCAAGGAGATGTGGTTTATCTATACCATGGAATACTACACGGCAATGAGAAGCAATGAAATCTGGCCATGTGTAGCAACATGGATGGACCTTGAGGGTGTTATGCTGAGCGAAATAAGTCAGGCAGAGAAGGACAAATATCATATGTTTGCACGTATAGGAGGATTAGGAGGAACTTGATGGAGGAACAAGGGGGAGAAGAAGGGCGGAAATGGTGGGGGAAAGAGGGAGAAGCAAACCATGAGAGACTCTCGAATGCTGAGAACAAACTGAGGACTGATGGATGTGGGGGGGAGGGAGGATGGGCACGGAGGGGGACACTTGTGGGTATGAGCACTAGGTGATATATGGAAACCAACTTGACAATAAACTATTTGTAAAAAAAAAAGTGTCATGGGATTAATATTTATTTTAGTTTCTCATTCCAGGATTATTTATTAAGATAAAAGATTAAAATCAACCTAACTGGTTCAATAAATTAAATCACATCCACACAGTGGAATACAGTACATCCATAAACAAACAAAAATAGCGTAAAAGAATGAATTAGCTCCACATGTGCTAAAATGGGAAGACTTCTCTGATATAAGTACAGCAAAGTGTAGTGCAATGTGTATGTTATGACACTATTTGTGTAACAAAAGGTAAAAAAATAATATTTATACTTAATTATAGATGTATAGACTATTCTAAGAAGATGCATATGAATTCAGTGATATTCATCGCTTCTTGGAATTAATTATTAATTATTAATATAATAATTAATTAATTTAATTATTAATTAAATATTAATTGCTTCTTGGAAGATAAATTAAATGGAGTGGAAATGTATCTTTTGAGGTGGGAATCATGTAAATCAATTACTTACTGAAAAGTTATCAAAGTTGAATGTATCATTGTAAATTATACAGGAAGTAGAATTGTTAAACAGTGCACTTTTATATATTAGCATGGAAGCATCTCTTGACACTTAGGAGGCTTCTCTTCTCTCACAGGTAAGTTATAAACTCTCTAAGGTCAAGGACCTTGTCATTACTATTGTATTCCCCCACAGTGCCATAAGTATCAAAAAAGTGAATAGCATAGATGTTTGACATTCTATACTATCATCCAAGACAGGGCAGCTCAACATCCATCAAGCATAACAATTTCTAACAATGTATTACCATATCTGTAATTGAAAACCAATGGGGAAAAGTACCAGCTGTGTATCTGATGTTCTTCTCATTCCCCTATGGAAGTGCAACCATAAAGGCTGGCAAGAGATTGGGCATAAAATGAGAAGAGTTCCTAGGCTCTTACTTACATTGTCACTAGTCTGATCTTCCTGCAACAAAAATTTGTCCACATCCCTCCTGTGTTTAATTAACCTCTGCCACAAGGGTCCCCAATTAAGAACAGAATGAAGGTCTCATAGTATTTATGAATCCATGACTTTGCATATGATGCTTCTCCTTTTACCTCTGCCTCATCTCTTCTTGTTTTCTCCTCCCATTTCCATCCTTCAAGCCCAACTCAAATATCAGATGTCAAGTGTTGCCAATTCTGTGTAACATCCCTTGATCTTTCACCACCCCTCTGAAGTTAGGCTTTCTTTTCCCATATGCTATTGAACTTTGCACATATTTCTATTTTAGCATTGATCACATGATACAGTAATTCTTTGCATGTGTGTATTTTCTCTCCACTTAATGAGTTCTTTAAAGACAAAGAATATGTCCTATTTATTTCATTTGTCTCTAGCCCACTTTCACCTCCAATTCTTCCCAGTATCTAGAATGGGGCTTGACACAGAGTAGGTATTCAAATGAACATTGAAAATGAAATATGATTGGGACATCTGGATGGCTCAGTTGGTTAATCATTGGACTCTTGATTTTGGCTCAGATCTCATGGTTAATGAGATCAAGACATGCATTGGGTTCTGCACTGTCGGCACGGAGCCTACTTGGGATTCTCTCTCTCCCTTTCTTTCTCTCTCTGCCATAGCCCCCCCCCTCATAAAATTAAAACACTTTAAAATAAATAAATGAATAAATAAAACTATTAAATGCCTTAAGTCACACAATTAATTAGGGCATAGTCATACTGCTGTTTGACTCCTAGTAAATTGTCCTTCTATTATACAATGCTGATATTTATCCTGCAGGGTAGTTGGTCATCTGCCTAAAGTAGAGGCTGAACTATATAATGTCTTAAGGATACTTCCATTTCATAAAATCAGAAATTTTTCTTGGGGTAAATCTGACAGTAGAATTTGTGGTAAGGAGTGGAGAAACTTGAGCATTTCTTACAGGGTCAGAGACTAGAATTGTCCCGAGTCTTTGGAAAGGCAGCCTAACTTATTCACTTATTCATATTTTAATACACTTGTTAAATATAAATTTAACATATAAATATGTTAAATATAATTTAAATATAAACTTAACATATAAGTATGTTAAATAGAAATTGAAAGTAAACACCCCCTATGTATATAACACTGTTATGGGCACAAAAAGAATATGAATTTACCTTGAAAACTCTTCAGTCTAACCATTGGACACAGTCTCAGACATACAGCCTGCACCCAGTAAACATTTGTTCAAATAAACCAAGCCAAGGGAAGATCCAGTGGCCTTTCTGAGAATGGGACTGGCCTCTACTGAAAAAAATATTAATTTCTGGGGCTCCTGGGTGACTCAGTCGGTTAAGTACCCGACTTCGGCTCAGGTCATGATCTCATGGTTCGTGGGTTCGAGCCCCGCGTCGGGCTCTGTGCTGACAGCCAGCTCAGAGCCTGGAGCCTGTTTCAAACAGGCCCTCTCTGACCCTCCCCTGCTCATGCTGTCTCTCTCTCTCTCTTTCAGAAATAAATAAAACATTTAAAATTTTTGTTTAAATTATTAATTTCTAATACCCATATGCCTAAATCTAGGGTCATAGGTCTTGGAGATTTGTAAGGTATAGAATACATTGAAGGGAAAAAATGTGAAGAAGAGGGAGGGATATCTCCACCTGGAAAATTTAAGAGTTATTGCCTTTCCCACAACACCAACACCATTGCCTCTCCCTCATTTGCCAATGAGAAGGCAACACATCCATGGAGAGCAGCAATTAGAGCTAATTGGGTTTCTTCTTTTTAATACCTGAAACAGGGCCCCGTTGAGATCAGGTAAGGAGATCTATTAAAGGCAAGCTGTTCTCTGCATATCACTTAATTCAAAGTACTTAAGGAGGCTGATTATATGCCATGCTCTCCAAGGAAAACTGAAGCTCAAAACACTGGTTTGTGTAAGTTTAAGCACTTGATTCTTAAACCAGAATGCAAATAGGAAATCCTACGAGAAAAGCCTGAATTAGAGTATGAAGGCAATGTTTTGAGAAAGGGTAGATACTTTTGCACAGGACACAGTTCAATTTGGCCTATATGAATACAGACATCTGGATAAAAGTGAGAAATTCAGAAATATTTAGCTTTAGAGACACTGCATGTGCAAAATATTCAGATACCTCTTTGTATTTTTCATTGTTTGAAAAAATTACAGTATTTAATTATGCTAAAGAGTGGGCTTACAACTAGGACAGACTAGCTTGTGAGTCCTAGCTCTGTGGACTTACATAAGTAAATTAGCCTCACTTATCTTTAAATCCCTCATGTGTAAAATGGAAATACTAGTAACTGTCTTACTTTACTAGGCTGTTATGAGGATTAAAAGAGATAACATATACAGGGTGCCTGGGTGGCTCAGTCATTTAAACATCAGACTTTAGTTCGGGTCATGATCTCGTGGTTCGTGAGTTCAAACCCTGCATCAGGCTCTTTGCTGAAACCTTAGAGTCTGGATCCTGCTCCAGATTCTCTATCTCCCTCTCTCTCTCTCTCTGCCCCTCCCTTGCTCGCATTCTGTCTCTTTCTCAAAAATAAACATTAAAAAATTAAGAAAAAGAGATAAGATATTTAAAATCCTTGGCACATAAAAGATATTCAATAGGTGTTATTTTGTTGGTAGGTATGATGATGATGATGATAATGATGATGTGGTCATTGTGTTCTTTCATGCTTTGATATAGTAAAGAAATATTGACTAAGGGGTCGACTGGGTGGCTCAGTCAGTTAAGCGGTGGACTTCAGCTCGGGTCATGATCTCATGGTCTATGGGTTCGAGCCCCATGATGGGCTCTGTGCTGACAGCTCAGAGCCTGGAGCTTGCTTCAGATTCTGTGTCTCCCTTTCTCTCTGCCCATTCCCTGCTCTCTCTCTTCTCTCTCTCTCTCCTCTTTCAATAACATTAAAAAATTTTTAAAGAAATATTGACTAAAGAGGTATGTAATTACTATATAGTATCTGACAGCTGAAAGCAGAAGCTAGAAGCCAAGCTTCTGAGGGTTCTTGGCTTTACCAGAGCCTACTATCATCTTTGGCAAGTAAAATACAAGCTGGGAACCAAGATATTTCACATATTAGTTGATTGAACAGCTTTTGGAAATTTTTAATTTTGCTGTCCAACATCTGGCTTTTAATGGCAGCCCAAACAATAAGACCAGACCGGCTACACCTTATTGTTTTTGTAAGAAATGTATTTCCTTCTCTCTTTACTTGTCATTTTCCTCTTACTAAAATCCTTCTAACAAAGAGTAAATTGTAGAAAAACAAAGAGGATGCTAATAAAAGGTAGAGCATAGAAAATATAGTCAATGGTATTGTAATAGTGTTGCATAGTGACAGATGGTAGCTACAGATGTGAGCACAGCATAATGTATAGAGTTGTCTATCATTGTGTTATACACTTGAAACTAATGTAATACCGTGTGTCAAATATACTCAGAAGCAGAAGAAGAAGAAGAAGAAGAAGAAGAAGAAGAAGAAGAAGAAGAAGAAGCAGCAGCAGAAGCAGAAGCAGAAGCAGAAGCAGAAGAAGAAGAAGAAGAAGAAGAAGAAGAAGAAGAAGAAGAAGAAGAAGAAGAAGAAGAAGAAGGTGCCTGATAGAAGAGGAAGGCAGGCTAAGGGGGAATTAATCTGTTAAATCGCTAAGCGTTTGACCCCAACATCATCATATCTTGTTATTCTATGTTCTCTGGCCACATATGGGATCCTCTTTCAGTTTCTTGAATCTGTAAATTATTTTCTGCTTCAGAATGTTTGCATATGCTACTTCCTCTGCCTAAAATGATCTTCTCCCAATCTCGATGTAGTTAGCTCTTTCTTATCCTCTGTACTTTCCTTAAACTGATACCAAATAGACAATGTCTGGCCGCCCCATCTAAATTAACTTTCCTGCCAATACAATCACCTCCATCTAATTAGGCTCCATTTCAATGTATCATCATTTTTCATAGCACCTAGAAAAGTGATAGTTATGTAATCACTTATATATTTATATATTTCATGTCTGTGTCCCAGAACCTCTGCGCCGGCCTCGTGGTAAGCACTCAATACATATTTGATGAATAAATGAACAAATGCTTTCAGAATTCTTGCTCTTTGTTTAATCAATGGTTGTGGCTTTGATAGATGGATAGCTAAGGAGGATTTGAAATATATCTAAAAATTCTTTTATGTTCCTCCTATCAAAAGATAAAATTAATGTCATCCCCCTAATCCCAAAGAGATTGTGATACTTTGTACCAATGGAGCATCACCAAGGCATGTGGGCACAATAGTAGCTCCCAGAATGTGACTTTCAAGGCTGGGTCATAAAAAGTGATGGAGTTTTTGCCTTGTTTTCTGTAAATTTGCTTTTGGGGCACTTAGATAACATGTGTAAAGTTCAACAATCCTGAGGCCACTATTCTCTGATGAAAACCAAGTCACATAAAGAGGCCACATAGAGGTGTTCTGGTTGACAGTTCCTGGGAGACAGAAACAGGGTCCAAACAAAATGTGTAGGGTTTACTTCATATCTTCAAATTCTTCGATATTCTATTCATTGAGAAGTAACATATTGTTCCCCTCCCTTTGGAAATAAAATAGCTATGAAATCTTGGAGCAATAGAGAATTATCGGAGCACCAACAGAGGGTGACAGTGACGATTAACATAAATTGTCAGATATATGAGTGAAGATGCCTTGAGATGATCTCACTTTGTAGCTGTCTGGTCCCCTCCAGTCATAAAATTTTCCAACCTGAGGACCCTAGACATTGTGAGGCAGAGACAACCTATTCTGGCTGTGACCTATCCAAATTCTCACCCCATAGAATTCATGAGTATAATTCAATTGTTTTATTTCACTGATTCTTGGGGTAGTTTGTTATGGGGGAATGGTAACTAAAATAGCAGTAATGGCATCCATTTCATTTTAGACGCAAAAGTAAGTTCAGAAAATTCAGCTATATGGAAAAATGCCTTTTGACTCTTACTGGATTTTAAATATATATATTATACCATTTAATACATTCCTACATTTGCTTGAAGGTCTATTTCTCTGAAGAGAAGCTTCCAAGAGACTTCTGAGCAGAGAGAAATACTTCATCCATCCTGGGTGCTACCACTGTGACTCTATTAGTGACTTTGTTAGACTCGTTGGACATGTTCTCTCTCCCTTCCTAAAATACCTTGTCTATATCACTTCTGTCTCCCCAGTGCCTTGCATTGGGGGTTCAGTTAATACATTTTTGGTGATTAAGGAAATGTTTCTAATGATTATTCTAATCAGGTCTGGTTTTGATCTCCTGTAAATGCCAGGTTTTACCATGTACCAGGTCAGCACCAACCTCCTTCTAACAAAATTGGAATATAGCAATTTTGGAATATAACAAAATTGGAATATAACAAAATTTGGAATATAACAAAATTGAACCATCTGTGATGTTCAGTTTAATTTAAGGTCATATGTGGCTTCAACATCCAGATTTCACCATTAGCATTTCATCCATTCATTTCCTGCAGTTCCTCCTACAGAAGTAAACACATAGAGGGATGGTCACAGTAAGAAGGAAGTCAAGGCTACAGCTAAAAGCAACAGTAGCCATGATAATAATAAATGCAACTAATAGTTAATGAAATTTTACTATGTTCCAGTCAATGTACCAATGCTTTATGTACATGAAATCTTCATAAGAAATCTATAACAGCCATACATGACAGACTTTATTATTATCAACATTTTTTTTCCATCAGACAACATTTCCAATATTTTATTCAAAGGCGTCATGGGTTTTATTTTTTTTTTATTATTATTATTTTTTTACAAATAGTTTATTGTCAAATTAGTTTCCACATAACACCCAGTGCTCATCCCCACAAGTGTCCTCCTCCATGCCCATCCCTCCTCTCCCCCACATCCATCAGTCCTCAGTTTTTGTCAGCATTCAAGAGTCTCTCATGGTTTGCCTCTCCCTTTCCCCCACCATTTCCCCCCTTCTTCTCCCCCTTGCTCCTCCGTCAAGTTCTTCCTAATCCTCCTATACGTGCAAACATGTGATATTGGTCCTTCTCTGCCTGACTTATTTCGCTCAGCATAACACCCTCAAGGTCCATCCATGTTGCTACACATGGCTAGATTTCATTGTTTCTCATTGCCATGTAGTATTCCATGGTATAGATAAACCACATCTTCTTGATCCATTCATCTGTTGATGGACACTTAGGCTCTTTCCATGTTTTAGCTATTGTGGAGAGTGCTGCTATGAGCATTGGGGTACATGTGCTCCTGTGCCTCAGCATTTCTGTATCCCTTGGGTAAATTCCTAGCAGTGCTATTGCTGGGTCATAGGGGAGTTCTAGTGTTAGTTTCCTGAGGAACCTCCACACTGTTTTCCAGAGGGGCTGTACCAGTTTACATTCCCACCAACAGTGTAGGAGGGTGCCCGTTTCTCCACATCTTCGCCAGCATCTAGATTTCTCTGATTTGCTCATTTTAGCCACTCTGACTGGTGTGAGGTGGTATCTCAGTGTGGTTGATTGGGACCTCATCAAGATTAAAAGCTTCTGCACAGCCAAAGAAACAACCCAGAAAATTAATAGGCAACCAACGGAATGGGAAAAGATAGTTGCAAATGACATATCAGATAAAGGGTTAATATCCAGAATATATAAGGAACTCACCAAACTACACGCCTGAAACACAAACAACCCAGTGAAGAAATGGGCAGAAGATAAGAACAGACACTTCTCCAAAGAGGACATCCAGATGGCCAACAGACACATGACACGATGCTCAGCAACCCTCCTCATCAGGGAAATACAAATCAAAACCACACTGAGATATTATCAACATTTTACAGGTGAGGAAACTGAGGTTCAGAGAGAGTAAACACCAAAATTTCACTGCTAGAATGTTGTAGCATCCAAGTCTATCTGATTCTAAAGCTTAGTCTAGTGACAAGTATTCCCATCAGTATGCTGGCTTTTTTTGGGGGGGTTTCAAAACCATTTATTTTTAAATGACAGAAGAAAAGAAACTTGAGTCTGAGCTTTAAAGGTATTTCAGGTAATAACTTTATTGAATTAAGGGAAGGATGTGTTGAGGGTTAAGCTGGAGCAGGATTTTCTTTTTAGTATGAATCTAACCCCTTAAGGCCAGCTGCAAAGATTACTGTAGATCAAGGGCAGAGAGGAGGATGTATGTGTGTTGAATTCAGCCATTTTCCCTTAACCTGTGATCTACTTGCCCCTGGTGTCCCAGATAATAAGATTCAGAACCCATTTCTTCCCTTATGTTGCCACTAGTCAACAAGATTTTCTCCTCTGTCCCCACCTGAAATCCTTTGTAAGGGGGTAGGGAGGACGCTTTGAGATTGGCAGAAGGCTGCATGAGAAACGGCTGGCTCTTGATGGACACTTGAAGATGAGAGGACACTAGGAGTAGCAGCCAGAGATAGTTTTTGGGTGAGAAGACCCCAGATAGCACCTTCTAATGATAACAAGTGCTTGATGAAGGTGGTTGATTAACGCCAACTCTGTATCTGTTCTGTTGAGGTGGATACAGTTGAGGGATATACAAGAGCTGAGAAACTCAGCAGAGAAACCAAGAATTTAGTTTAACTGTGTGGAAGTAATTCTAATTACAGACATTTATGTGAACTGTTTACAATTTGTGCCTAATTGCCACCAAGCACAATAACAATTATGCATATCATTAAATATGTGTCAGATTAATTTTGTTGTAAATTTTGATTATAACAGCCAACGCTATATGTGTATACTCTGTCTTCATAATTTGTTGCTCGGATTGCCGAAAATTTAGAAAGAAATGAGACAGAACATTGGCTAGGGAGCCAAGAGTGGGGAGGTTGCAGAGGAGGCTGCCTGGGGCTGAGTATTTACTATGGATAACACTCAAAGTGGATAATCAACAAATGTATAAATCCTTGCAGCTTAACTTCACCAGAGCCCTGCAGGCAGCTCCACAATCTTTTATTCATTTATTGTTGATTCTTTGGCTTTATTTATGCCCACAGCATGTCCCAAACCTTTTCTGGTCTTTTGGCCTCTCAACTTACTCCTCCTCTATTGGTTCTTGCTCAATGGGTAAGGATGACCTCATCCTGGCCTTTGCAGAGCAGGGCTAGCTGCCTCCCAATTTTTTTTCTTTTGAAATCCCCTTTTCCTGCGGGCCTCTGGCCTCTGACAAATAGGTGTGCCCTTACACCTGTGCTCTGGCCCCATTCTCTCCCACCTCTTCAAAGACTGGTTTCCTGCCCCATCATTTCATTAGATCTTCAATCTCTGTTTTTTACCATGCACATAGTGGACACTCAGTACATCTTTGATTCAATTTCCTTCAGACACACATGGGACATCTCTCTCTCTCTCTCTCTCTCTCTTTCATACACACACACACACACACACACATACGCACATGCACACATACACACATACAACAACTGTCCTTGCTATTCCTCCAGCTATCACCATTTTCTCTCCTTCCTCTAATGTAACCTTGTACTTATATATTTTATGTATCTAATTAGGTTAGAAATTCATTGAGAGAGGTTTCTATTATTATTTTATAATTTCTTAGCACAGCTTGAAGCTCTCAAAAGATCTTAAAGATACTCACTCATGTATCTTCACGGACTGATTATTCTGCAGAAGGATGGGGGTGTCCAGCACTTTCTTCTGCAGCTTGCTCTTAGAGAGCCTGAGTAAGATAATAGAAAGCATGTATCTTTGGCATCAGACAGACTTGAGCTCCATTCTAGGCTCTGCCACTCAGTGATTAAGAGAACTTGGGCAACTTACTTCATCTTTCTCAGGTCAAATGACCTCTTCCTAAAAATGGGGATAATAGCAGCACCTATCTTACAGGGTTGTGGTGAGCATGAAATGCCAAGCTGACAAAGAGTCTGACACATACTAGTAATGATTCTTTTAGGCAGAAACTTTCTGCTCCAGTGGTTCACTCACACTGATGATTTGTTTCTTCTATTCTGGTAATAATGAGACAGGATTTCAACAACCTCAAACCTTACTTATTATCTATATTCATTTTGCCTTCTTAGTGCTAGATCAGTGGTTCTCATTCCTACAAGACCTAATACTCCCTCTTGATAACAAACATTTGGTTACTCCCCCTTCACTATCTTGAAATGAAGTTCATAAGTAACATAACCTACTTACATATATAATTTCAAAAGTGACCTGATGGAAATATGAGTGAGAAGTGAAATGAAAGTAGTTTACAATAAAATTATATTTATTTCAGTATATAAATGCAAGGGCATGGCTACATCAGACAACATAATGAAATACATGATTGCACCATCTTAAAGTGAATAAGTTTATATCTAAGAAAAGTAAAAGGATTGAGAGCCATTACATGTAAGAAAGTAAAAGATACATAACAGTAAACAGTAAGATAAAAGTTACTGTTGAGGTAAGACAAAGTCCAGATAATTATAAATGTTTTCTTCACCTATATTATTTTTTTTCTTTTTTATTAATAAAGTTTACTGGAATATTTTGAAAACTGTGTGGAATACAGGATAACTGCTTATTATATGGCATTATCCCACACAGTTCAGAAAAACTAGCATCACTGGCCTCCATCTACTAAATGTCAGTAGCACCCCCCAAACATTGAGACAGCCAAAATGTCCTCACAATTTTCCAAACACATCCTAATAGATGGAACTCCTTTAGTTAAGAACCACTACTCTAGAACATGCCAAGTAAGGAAAAAGCAAATCTGGCAAGGGCAATGGAACTTGCTTTCCTAGGATGTGGGAATCTTCATGGGTTGGAGTTCCTTGTCTTTGCAATGTGATTTCCTTGGAATTCTGCTACACAGTGTCAAGATCCCAATAGCGATATCAAACAACTACAGCCTTTGCTCCCTTCTGTGCTACTCTAACCATTCTTTATCCGTTTGGATATCTGTTACCAGTTCAGCACCATCTTACTTATTCTGCCCAATTTTTGTCCCATGAAGTAATTTTCTTCTTAGGATGTGTCAGCTAGCCCACACATAGCAGTATCTTGGTAATAATTAAATGTTGTCCAATGGTCATAATGTCTTTGGCTACCATTTAAGTTTCTACCAACTTTAAACACTCTCACCTTCAGCCACTTTGACACCAAGCCTTTGGCATCCAGCTAGTAAATATGTCATGGCTTATTTGTCTTCCTAATTCCACCTTAATAATTTTTAGGTGCCAATTTTTAATTTTGTTTTAATAGTAATATGTCCAAAATGTACTCTTTTATTAAAGCGATGGCACTGAACATTATTATTTCTCTGATGTTTTATGGATACCATTCAACTAAAATTGTAAACTTAATAACTATGTATTTTTCCAAAATTTTATTATAAAAGTCTTCATAATTTTCAGAACAAAGTTGAACATATTTAAAAATTAACACCTATGCAATGGAATACTCCATGGCAATGAGAAAGAATGAAATCTGGCCATGTGTAGCAACATGGATGGACCTTGAGGGTGTTATGCTGAGCGAACTAAGTCAGGCAGAGAAGGACAGATATCATATGTTTGCACATATAGGAGGATTAGGAGGAGCATAACGGAGGACCATGGGGGAGAAGAAGGGGACAAATAGTGGGGGAGAGGGAGGGAGGCAAACCATGAGAGACTCTTGAATGCTGAGAACAAACTGAGGACTGATGGGGGTGGGGGGGAGGGGAAGGGGGGTGATGGGCATAGAGGAGGGCACTTGTGGGGATGAGCACTGGGTGTTATATGGAAACCAACTTGACAATAAACTATTAGAAAAATTAACACCTAAGATTCCACAACCAAAATTCTACTATTAACATTTTACTATACTTGTTTCATCATATATGTATGCATCTGACTCCCTCTCCATCTATCAATCCATCTTATTATTTGACACATTTCAAAATAATTCAAATAATGCAAACATCAATAAATCCCTAAATACTTCAGAAGTATATCATTAATCAGAGATAAATATTTGCTTATAAATTTTCTTTTGATGTAAATTTTATATACACTGAAGTACAAAAGCCTTAAAGCCACATTTGAAGAGATTTTACAAATATACATCCGTGTGCAACTTCAATGCCTATCAAACTACAAAACATTACCATTATCCCAGAATTCTCTCATTCCCTAACCCAGTCAATCTTTGCCCCATCCTTCCAGAAGCAAACATTGTCCTGATCTTTTCCTACAATAGATTAATCTTGTAGGCTCTGGAACTTCATATGCATGTAATAAGACAGAAAGTACTTTTGTATGTGAAGTTTTCTTCACACAAAATAATGTTTTTGAAATTCATCTATATTGTTCCATGCAGTCTGTAGTTTGTTTTTTATTATTATAATGCTTAATTTTGTGAAAATGGCAAAGTTTATCCATTATCATATTGATAGACCCCTAGGCTATTTCCAGTTTTTGGCTATCATGGTTAAATCTTTTTAAAATTTTTATTAATTTAAAATTTTTAATTCCATTATAGTTAACATACAGTATTATATAGATTCAGGTGTACAATATAGTGATTCAATAATTCTATACATTACTCAGTGCTCATCATGATAAGTGTACTCTTAGTCCCCATCACCTGTTTCACCCATCCCTTCACCCACCTCCCCTCCAGTAACCATCAGTTTGTTCTTTTTTTTTTAAACACTTTTTTTTTAATGTTTTTTTATTTATTTCTAGGAGAGAGAGAGAGACAGCGCGAGCAGGGGAGGGTCACAGAGAGAGGGAGTCACAGACTGAAACAGGCTCCAGGCTCTGAGCTGGCAGTCAGCACAGAGCCCGACGCAGTTTGTTCTTTTTAGTTAAGAATCTGTTTCTTTATTTCTCTCTTTCTCTCTTTTCCTTTGTTTGTTAATTTTGTTTCTTACATCCCACTTCTCAATGAAATCATATGGTATTTGTCTTTCTCTGACTGACTTCTTTTACTTAGTATTATATTCTCTAGCTCCATCCATGTTGTTGCAAATGGCAAGATTTCATTCCTTTTTATAGTTGAATAATATTCTATTGTATATATACAATATCTTCTTTATCCATTCGTCTATCAGTAAACACTTGGGCTGCTTCTGTAATTTGGCTATTGTAAATAATGCTGCAATAAACGTAGGGGTGCATATTTCCTTTCAAATTAGTGTTTTTGTATTCTTTTGGGTAAATACTACTGCAATTACTGAATCATAGGGTAGGTCTATTTTTAATTTTTTGGGGAACCTCCATACTGTTTTCTACAATGGCTGCACAAATTTTCATTCCCACCTACAATGCAAGAGGATTCCTTTCTCTCCACATCCTTGTCAACACTTCTTGTTTCTTGTTTTCTTGATTTTAGCCATTCTGACAGATATAAGATCATAACTCATTATGGTTTCTATTTGCATTTATCTGATGAGGAGTGATGTTAATCATCTTTTCGTGTGTCTTTTGGTCATCTGTATGTCTTCTTTGCAGAAATGTCTGTTCATGTCTTCTGCCCATTTTTAATTGGATTATTTATTCTTTTGGTGTTGAATTGCAGATTCATTATATATTTTGGATATTAACCCTTTATCAGGTATCTCATTTGCAAATATCTCTTTCCACTCAATTAGTTGTCTTTTAGTTTTGCTGAATGTTTCCTTGGTTGTGCAGAAGCTTTTTATTTTAATGCAGTCCCAACTGTTTATTTTTGCTTTTGTTTCCCTTGTCTCAGGAGGCCTACCTAGAAAAATGTTGCTATAGCTGTTGTCAAAGAAATTACTGCCTGTGCTGTCTTCTAGAGTTTCTTATGGTTTCAGGTCTCACATTTAGATCTTTAATCCATTTTGAGTTTATTTTTGTGTATGGTATAAGAATTTGGTCCAGTTTCCTTCTTTTGCTGTAACTATCCAGTTTTCCCAATACCATTTGTTGAAAAACTGTCTTTTTCCCACTGCATACTCTTACCCCTTTTTGTCAAAGATTAATTAACTATATAATCATGGGTTTGTTTCTGGACTTTTTATTTTGTTCTTTTGATCTATGTGTGTAGTTTTGTGCCAGTGCCATACCATTTTGATTACTACAGCTTTGTAGTATAACGTGAAATATGGAATTGTGATACCTTATCATGGTTAAATCTTCTATGAAAGTTCATGTAAAATTTTTATATGGACATTTATTTTGTTTATATTGGGTAAATATGTAGGAGTGTAATTTCTTGGTCCTAGGTTAATTTGGTTTTGTAAGAAATCGCAGGACCATTTTCTAAAGTTGTATCGTTTTATGCCCCCTCTCAAATGTAGCAAAGTTTTGATTGCTCCACATCCTTTCCCACATGTGGTGTTGACAGTTTTCTTAATTTTAACTGTTCAGGTGGGTGGGGTGTATATTGATTATCTCTTTGTAGTTTTAATTTGTCTTTCTCTGATGACTAATGATACTGAATAATTTTTAATGTGTATTTGGCCATTTGTTTATTTGTCTTCGTAAAATATCTGTTCAAATCTTTCCCCCCTTAAAAATAATTTAAAATAAGTTTAGATTTATAGAAGACTTTCAAGAATACTATGGAGACTTTCTTTTTTTAATATTTCATTTATTTTTGAGAGAGAGATCGGGACAGCGTGAGCAGGGGAGGGTCAGAGAGAGAAGGAGTTACAGAATCCGAAGACAAGCTCCAGGCTCTGAGCTAGCTTTCAGCACAGAGCCAGATGCAGGGCTCAAACCCACGAACCGTGAGATCATGAACTGAGCCAAAGTTGGGTGTTTAACCAACTGAGCCACCCAGGCCCCCCAGATGGAGAGTTTCTGTATAATCTTTATCCAGCTTCCTCTAATGTTAATACATTCCATAACCATGACACATTTACCAAAATTAACATTGGTAACATTACTGTTAACCAAACTACAGACTTTATTAAGATTCAAGTTTTTTGCACTGATGTCCTTTTTCTGTCCTAGGATCAAATGCAGAATGACACATTGTATTTGCCTGTCATACCTCCTTAGTCTCCTCCAGTCTGATAGTTTCTTTGTCTTTCCTTGTCTTCTATAACCCTGGCATATTTGAAGAATGTTGGTTAGTTATTTTGTACCATGTCCCTTGTCTGATGTTTTCCCAAGATTAGACTGGGGTCATATGTTAAGATGAAGAATACCACAGAGTCAAAGTGCCTTTCTCAGTACCTGATATCAGGGGTACATGATATAACGCTGGTGATGTTAGCTTTGAGCACTTGGTCAAGGTGGTGTCTTCTAGGGTTTTTACTGTAAAGTTATACACATAGTACATACATACATACTCAGCTATAGTTCATAGTCTTTCTGACATAAGCAGATTAATAAATTTATCCCATATTTATTTATTTATTTTACAAATAGTTTATTGTCAAGTTGGTTTCCATATAACACCCAGTGCTCATCCCCACAAGTGCCCCCCTCCGTGCCCATCCCCGCCCCCCACATCCATCAGTCCTCAGTTTTTGTCAGCATCCAAGAGTCTCTCATGGTTTGCCTCTCCCCCTTTCCCCCACCATTTCCCCTCTTCTTCTCCCCCATGGTCCTCTGTTAAGTTCCTCCTAATCCTCTTATACGTGCAAGCATATGATATTTGTCCTTCTCTGCCTGACTTATTTCACTCAGCATAACACCCTCAAGGTCCATCCATGTTGCTGCACATGGCCAGATTTCATTGTTTCTCATTGCCATGTAGTGTTCCATGGTATAGATAAACCACATCTTCTTGATCCATTCATCTGTTGATGGACACTTAGGCTCTTTCCATGTTTTAGCTATTGTGGAGAGTGCTGCTATGAACATTGGGGTACATGTGCTCCTATGCATCAGCATTTCTGTATCCCTTGGGTAAATTCCTAGCAGTGCTATTGCTGGGTCATAGGGGAGTTCTATTGTTAGTTTCCTGAGGAAACTCCACACTGTTTTCCAGAGGGGCTGTACCAGTTTACATTCCCACCAACAGTGTAGGAGGGTGCCCGTTTCTCCACATCCTCGCCAGCATCTAGAGTTCTCTGATTTGTTCATTTTAGCCACTCTGACTGGCGTGAGGTGGTATCTCAGTGTGGTTTTGATTTGTATTTCCCTGATGAGGAGGGATGCTGAGCATCGTTTCATGTGTCTGTTGGCCATCTGGATGTCCTCTTTGGAGAAGTGTCTGTTCATATCTTCTGCCCATTTCTTTACTGGGTTGTTTGTTTTTGGGTGTGGAGTTTGGTGAGTTCCTTATAGATTTTGGATATTAACCCTTTATCTGATATGTCATTTGCAACTATCTTTTCCCATTCCGTTGGTTGCCTATTAGTTTTGTGGATTGTTTCCTTTGCCGTGCAGAAGCTTTTAATCTTGATGAGGTCCCAATAGTTTTTTTGTTTTTTTTTGTTTTTGTTTTTGTTTTTTTTTTGCTCTTGATTCCCTTGCTTTTGGGGATGTGTCAAGTAAGAAGTTGCTGCGGTGGAGGTCAAGGAGGTTGTTTCCTGCTTTCTCCTCTAGGGTTTGGATGGTTTCCTGTCTCACTTTCAGAATGAAAGTAGATCAGTTTCTCACACCATACACAAAAATAAACTCAAAATGGATAAAGGACCTGAACGTGAGACAGGAAACTATCCCATTTTTTAAAAATATTTCATTTATTTTTGAGAGAGAGATAGAGACAGCATGAGCAGGGTAGGGTTAGAGAGAGAGGGAGACACAGAATCTGAAGCAGGCTCCAGGCTCTGAGCTAGCTGTCAACACAGAGCCCAACGCGGGGCTCAAACCCACAAACAGTGAGATCATGACCTGAGCTAAAGTCGGACGCTTAACCAACTCAGCCACCCAGGCGCCCCGGAAACTATCCCATTTTTAAATGGAGGAGAATTAAACTCTATCTCCTAGAGGGAGGAGTACCAAAAATTTTGTAAACGTATCTTAAACACAGAAATTTATAGTATTTGAGGGAAACGCAAATATCCCATTTCTCCTTACGGTTTCACTCACTAATCTTGGCATTTATCAGTGGATCTCACTTACAGAAATTATTGTACTATTCTAATGGTAATTTTCTATTTCTTTCATTTTTTCTACTTTATTGGAATCTTCTGTAATAAAAAGTATTCAATTATTTATTTATATCTGTAATATTTGAGTTAAAATACAATAATATCATTATTTAGTTTGTTGCTCCAAGTTCTCCAGCTTCAGCCATTGGGAACTTTTGCAGGTTGGGTTCTATATCCTTTTGACATAGCCCTATTGTTTTGGAGTTTTTTAAAAGCACTTCCCAGCATTACAAGATACTCTAGTTTCATTTTGTATTTTACCTACCCCAGTTCTAGAATCATCCATTTCTTCAAGAAGCCCTGGTTGTTTTTATTGGAGACTGGTGTTTAGAAAACAAGATCTGTGCCGAGGTGTGCTTGTTCCTACTGGGGTGTTATTACTTCTAGGCCCTCTTAGTGGACAGAGCTAGGATATCTATGTATATACACACATATCTATATTTTATTCTATATATGTGTACTTTTTTTATGTTTATTTATCTATTTTTGAGAGAGAGAGCATGATCGGGAAAGGGGCAGAGAGAGAGGGTGAGAGAGAATCCCAGGCAGGATCTGCACTTCCAGCACAAAACCTGATGCGGGGCTCAAACTCAAAAACTGTGAGATCATGACCTGAGCCAAAACCAAGAGGCACCCTGTATGTGTTTACATGTTAAAATAAACATGAATTTATCTGATATCTCTGACTCTAATCCAACACTATGCATTTATTTTATTATTCCTCCTGTGGGAGGCAGAATAATGTCTCCCTCCAAAGACGTCCACTCCTAATCTTTGAAATCTGTGAATATGTTACCTTACGTGGCACAAGAAAATTAAGGCTGAAGATAAAATTAATGTTTCTAATCAGTACCTTAAATATGTATATTATCCTAGGTTATCTGAAAGGGCCCAATAAAATCAAAAGAGTTCTTACAGGTAGAAAAGGGAGGCCAGAGATGGAGTCAGAAGGAAATGTAACTATGTGAGAAAGACACAGAAAGATGCAAGCAACATCACTGACTTTGAAGATTAAGGAAAAGAATGAGTGGCCTCAAGAAGTGGGAAAAAGGTAAGGAAACAGATTATCCCTATAGCCACCAGAAAGGAGTGCAGCCTGTTAACACCTTCAGTTTAGCTCATTGAGACCCATGTTGGAATTATAGTTTATAAAACTATAAATAACAAATTAGCATTATTTTAAGCCACTAAGGTTGTGATAATTTATTGTGACAGTAATAGAAAACTAATAGGCCTTCAGTGCTTATTTGTAACTTCTTTGTCTGGTAAAAAAATCTGGCTCTCACTATCTGTAATACACTGGCTTATTTTTATTTACCTTAGTATATTCATAATATAGTTTAAGAATTGCTGAACCATACTGCTGTAATAAATATATTTACCAACTAGACTACAGTGTTTGTGTACAGATATATTTTCTTTATTTTTAAAACAGTATCTAGATAAACCAATTTTCCAAAATTATTGTCAACTCCTTTATTGTCTACCTCCTCCAATGAAGTTATATCAGAGTTGTAATAGAGGTAGATTCATTTGTCATAATCTTCATTCTATACTGGGTTCCGCAGATATCCTGGTTTATTTTTTTAAATCTACATACAGTAATTCACTCTCCATGGGGTAAAATTGTATGGGTTTTGACAAATGCATAGTCATGCACCCACAACTACAGTACTATATAAGCTATTTCCATTACCCTGAAAATTCTCTTGTGTGATGGATTTGTAGTCAACTCCTAGCCCTCTCCCAACTCCTAGAAAATACAGATTTGTTTTATGCCCTATATTTTTACTTTTTTCAGAGTATTATATAAATAGATTTATACACTATGTAACCTTTGTAGTCATGTGGTTTCACTTAGCAAAATGCAGTTAAGATTCATCCATGTCCTTGCATGAATCAATCCTTTGTTACTTTTGATTACTGAGTAAAATTCCATGATACTCCATTCACCCCTTGAAAGATATCTAGATTGTTTCCAATTTGGAGAGATCATTATCTCTCCAATATTAAATAAATGCATAAATACATAAATAAAGTACTTCACACCTTCACGTACAGGAGTGTGATTGCTGGGTCATACAATAACATTATGGTTAACTTTATAAGAAACTACCAGACAGTTTTCCAAATGGATGCACAACTTCTGTACATTTTTCAATTGCTTTTTTGGTCCCTGCATTATTGAATTGTAGTAGCATTTTGGTAATTTTTTTACTTTTTCTTAAATAGTTTATTGTCAAGTTGGTATATATATTTTCCCCCCAGTATATAACTTTCTATTTGTAACAATGTACTTTGATGAGCATCAGCTGTTAAATTTTATGGAATCTATCTATATTGTTATTGCTTTCTGTGACCTGTATAAGAAACTGTTGTCTACACACTTAGTTACAAAGATACTCTCTCAAATTTTCTAAAATCTTTATGGTTCAACTTTACCAGTAAGCCTATGATACATCTAGAGTTAATTTTTGTGTATACTATAACAAAAAGTTTTATATTTATTGTTTTTACACACAGGATTTTTGTGTAAGCTTTCACAAAATGTTTGAGATCTGTTTTCACTTTTTCCCATATGGATGTCCAGTTGTTCTAATGCCATTTGTTAAAAAGCAAATCAAAACAAAACAAAATAAAAATAATTATTTTCTCTCAACAGCTTGCTTGGGCACTTTTATCAAAAAGCACATGATCATATAAGTTTCAGTTTGTTTCTGCATTTTCTGTTATATTCAAATGGTGTATCTATTGCTCCTAACAGGAGTACCACACTCTGGATTATTGTACCTTACTATTAAGTCTTTAAATCAAGTGATGTATGTTCTTCAGTTATGTTCTTTTTCAATACTGCTTTGGTTTTCCTAGGTCTTTTGAGTTTTCATATTAACTTTATGACCATATAGCAAGGTCTGCCGATACTTTGATTGTGGTTGTGTTGAATCTGTAAATCAATTTTGGGAAAAACTATTTCTTAACAAAGTCTTCTAAACCATAAACATATTATATTTTATTTAGTATTATATTTAGTATTTCTTAAGAGTTTTTATACATTTTAGTGTAGAGTTCTTGCACATTTTGTTAAATTTACTGTGACTTATTGCGAATAGAATTTCTTTTTTATTTCATTTTCCAAAGTTCTTTTGGAGGGAGTGCCATACAAAAATGCAGTTGATGTTTACAGTAATGTTGTATCCTGTGACATTAGTAAATTCCAGGGGGATAGACACATAGATCAGTGGAACAAAATAGAGAACCCAGAAATAGACTTATGCAAATATGCCAACTGATTTTTATCATGACCTAACCTCACATCTTATACAAAACCCAAAATAAATTCTGGTTGTAAATATTATATGTAAAATTATGAAACTTTTAGAAAAAATAGGATAAAATATTTAAAATCTAAGGTTAAGCAAATACATTCTTCGACTTGACAACCAAAATATGACCCAAAGAAAGAAAAACTATAAATTGGACAGTATCAAAATTTTAGAATTAAAATTTTTTTTAAATTTACTCTGCAAAAGAGGATAAAAAAACAAGGTACAGATCAGGAGTAACCATTTGAAAATCATATGTCAAAGAACTAGCATCTAGAATTAAAAAAAAACTCCCCCTTTAAAAAATCAAATGACAAAATGTGCAAAATACATGGATAGGTATTTCGCCAAAGAGCATATAGAGATGACCAAAAAGCACATGTAAGATGTTGTATATCATTAACCATTGGGGATCCCCAAATTAGAACCATATGTTGCTATTACAAAACTATCAGAATGGCCAGAATAAAATATACTGACAATATCAACTGCTGATGAGAGTGCAGAGGAACTAACCACTCATATTGGTAAGAGGAATGTAACAACTAACAACTCTGGCAAACAAGCAGTTTCTTATCAGACTAAACATCATCTACCATACAAGCCACAAATGCATTTTGAGGCATTTATAACAAAGAAACAAGAAGCTCCATTTATACAAAAACCTAAACATGGCTATTTTTAGTAGCTTTTTTGTAATAGCCAAAAATTGGAAGCAACCAAGATGTTCATTAATGGATGTGTGGAGAAACAAACTGTGGTACCTCTATACCATAGACTACTACTCAGCAATAAAAAGAACAAACTATAGGGGCACCTGAGTGGCTCAGTCAGTTATGCATCTGATTCTTGATTTCAGCTCAGGCCATGATCTTGTGGTTTGTGAGTTCAAGCCCCACATCAGGCTCCATGCTGATAGTGCAGAAGTCTGCTTGGGATTTTCTCTCTCTCCTTATCTCTCTGCCTCTCCCCACTCTTGCTCTCTCAAAATAAATAAATAAACTTAAAAAGGGAGAGCAAACAATAGAAACATGCAACAATTTGGACAAATATCCAGGAAATTATGCTGAATGAAATAAGCCAACCATGAGAAGTCATATACTGTTTGAATCTATGTAACATTTTTGAAATTATAGAAATGGAGAACAGATCAGTGGTTGCCAGAGGTCAAGGATGGGGAAAAGGGTACAGAAGTGAGTATGGCATCAGGAATGATCCTGTTGAGATGAAACTGTTTTGTATCAATGTCAATACCCTGGTTTTGACACTGTTGTATAGTTTTGCAAGATGTAACCATGGAGTGCATGGGCAAGTGGGTAAAGGGTATATTAGGTTTTTTTCATATTATTTATTAGACTTGCATGCAAATCTGTTATTTTAAGATACAATGTTCTATTTATAAATGCAATTGGTTTTGTGTAGTAACCTTAAGTCCTGGGACATCACTAAGTTCACCTATTAGTTCTATTAGATATTTTATAGATTCCTTAGGACTTTCTATGTAAATAATCATGTCATCTGCAAATAGAGACAGTTTTACATTATCCTTTCCCATCTTTATGCCTTGTATTTTTATCTTGTTTTGTTGCAATGGCTAGGACTTTCAAGACAGTGTTGAATAACAGTTGTGAGAGCAGACATCTTTGTCTTCCCAATATTAATAGCAAAGCACTTAATGTTTTAGCAATGAATAAGATGTTATCTATAGATTTTTTTATAGACACATTTGATCAAATTGATGACATTGTCTTGTATTCCTATTTATAATGAATTAGTGTTTAATTTTGTCAAATGTCTGCATCCATTAAAATCATTTTTTCTTTTATTTTTTGGTCTCTAAATGTACTGAGTAAAGGATTACTTTTTTAATGTTAAACAAACCTTGCATTCTTGAGATAAATCATACTTGTAATGATATATTATCTTCTTCATACATTGATGGATTTGATTGTTCATATTTTATTAAAGAGTTTTGTATGTATATTCATGGGGGATATTTATATGTACTTCTCATTTATTTATAATGTGTTTGCAAGTTTTGGTACCAGAGTTAAGTTGCTCTCATAAAATGAGTTTGTTTAAATATCATTCCTTAACGTTTTAATAGTATTCACAATGAAAGCATATGGCCCTGTAGTTTCACTGTAGAAAGTTTTTGATACTTCAAATTAAAAAATAGTTTTAGGAATATTCTTCTTCTATCACATTCAACTTCAGTGAATTTTAGTAAGTTCTGTTTTGAAGGACTCTACCAAATTTATTGGCATAATTTTATTTACAATATCTTCTTATCTTTTTCTCAGTTTTGTTGAGGTTTAATTTACATACCATAAAATTAACTCAAAGTATGTGTATGCAACAATTCAATTATTTCATTAGATATACATGATTGTGTTGCCATCATAACAATCCAGTTTTAGAATATTTTTATCCCCCTAAAAATTGAGGTCCTTTATATTTACTTATAGTTAATCCTAGCTGTCTATATAATTTTAGGATTACAGTTAATCCTAACCTTAGACAACCATGATCAGCTTTCTGTCACTAAAAATTTACCTTTTTACTAGGTTTTTCATATGGACAGAATCATGTATATGTAGCTTTTGTATATTGCTTCTTTCACTTAATATGATTGAAGTTCATCTGTGTTATAATATGTTATCAGTAGTCCAATGTTTAAATTGCCAAAAAAACATTCACCAAATGACAGATGCTTGTAATGTTGCCAATTTTGGCCTATTGTGAACAATGCTGCTATGCACATTTCTGCACATGCTTTGTCTCAGCATATCATTTTTATTTCTCTTAGGTAGGTGCTTATGAGTGGAACTGTTCACTCATATTATAAGTTTAAGATGCATGTAGGGGCACCTGGGTGGCTCAGTCGGTTAAGCATCCGATTTTGGCTCAGGTCATGATCTCACTATTCATGGGTTGGAGCCCTGCGTCGGGCTCTGTGCTGACAGCTAGCTCAGAGCCTGGAGCCTGCTTTGGATTCTGTGTCTCCCTCTCTCTCTTATATTTACTAAGATTTCTATTCTTTCCAATAATCTTTATTTCTTCCAGAGTATCTGAGTTTCCAACGAGTATTATTTCCTTTTTGTTTTTAGAAATTCCTTTATCAGTTCTTGTAGTATAGGTCTGATGACTAAGTTCCTCAGTTTTCTCATGTGTGGAAATATTTTTATTTTTGCCTTCATTCTTGAGGAACATTTTTACTTGATGTAAACTTCTTGGTTGATTGCTTGCTTTTGTGTTTTAGTTTTTTAAGTCGTCATCCTAATACCGTCTGGTCTCCACAGCTTCTGATTGAATTATTCATCTTTATGTAATGTGTCATTTTTCTCTGGTGGCTTTCAGGATACTGAGGAGTGGTTTTCTTTGTATGCATTCTTCTTTTAATTCCTTGAACTTTTTGAATCTGTAAATTTATGCTTTTTATCTAATTGTGGGAATTTTTGGGTATTATTTCCCCAAGATAGTTTCTGCACCATCTTCAACTGGCACTCCATATAATTAAGACTCTGTTCATTTTTCCTCAATTTTTCTCTCCTCTTCATATTGGATACTGTCTATTAATCTATCAACAAGTTTCCTGTCTCTTTTCTACATTATTGTGCTTCAGTGAATTTTTATATTTCAAACATCATGTTCTTAAGTTCTGGAATTTCCATCTAGCTCTTTCTTATAATTTATTATTTTATTTATAATTATAATGAGTTATTTTTCATTCTTTATAAGTTTATTTTCCTTTTTGTCATTGATCATGAATATAATAATAGCTTAAAAATCTTTTTCTGATAATCTAACATCTGGATCATCTTAAACTTTGTCCCCTTTATTATCATTATTTTTTCTCTTCTTCCTAAGTCACATATTTCTGGTTGTGTGTCAAGTAATTTTAGGTTGTATTATGGGCAAATGTTATGTTCTGGAGATTCTAGATGATTTCATACTCCTATGAAGAGAATCAATATTTTTGTTTTAGCAGGTATTAGCTTATTTGGATTCAAACTTTGATCTCTGTCGTTTTGATGACATATTATATTTGAGTAAATTATCTTACCCCTGAAGTCTTATCTTCTTGAAGTCTTTTCTATACAGATATAGTTCAAGGTTCATCCAGAGATTTTGGTAGACATTACATACAGACGTTGGGGCTCATCCTCTGTCCCTTTCCCCTTTATAGGATTTTCCTTTCACCTTTCAATGTCAGTATTTGTCCCAACTTTGTGGTGTGATTCTTCAAGCCAGAAGGACTGTGGGTTCTCTACTAGAATTCTGTTTTTTTCCACATGGTACTGACCACATCTGGCTCTAAGGCTAAAAAATCATGAAAATAGGTAACTTATCCTATGTTATCGCTTTCTCCAAAGTGTTAGCTCCTAGAATCAGCTTGGTTTTGTCCACTCTACAAAACTTTTAAGACACTGTTTCTTGTATTTTGTCCAAAATTTATAGTTGTTATCTATGTGAGGGTAAGAACTTTCTTGGCCATATCAGAGGTGGAACTCTTTCATCATTGTTTTGAGTTTCTAGTTTCCCTTCGCTGTTAAAATAAGACATAAAATTCATCATGAAATCACTTGCCTTTTATCAATCTGATGATCTCATCCAGCATCAGATTTCTACCTGCTTCTTTTAACTAATGGCCACAATCTCTAGTATGGTACACTGTGATGTGTCTATAGGACTGTAGTGTACCAACCAGATTAATTTATCATGATGTTATTATTCTGATCTCTATTATTGTTTTCCCAATTATTAACCCAATCATTTTCATGTTGACAAACAAGAGTGTGGAAAAGGTTTGTGAGAAAGGTCTTTTGAGTATGATTTAGGATTCCAAACTGGCTTTAATATGACCAATAAGAGGTTACATATTATTGTGCAATAGTTAAGGTGAAACAATTATGAGTAAAACAATTTTAACTTTCTATGTTGTTTCTAGACAATGTTTATCTTTTATTCAAATAGCCAGACTTCCATTAAGGTCTGATAATGTGCCAAGCACTATGCTAGGCTGAGGATCTCTGTTAGTCTGCTTGGGATGCTATAACAAATTACCACAGACTGACTGGCTTAAACAGCAGAAATTTATTTTCTTACAGTTCTGGAGGCTGAAGTTCAAGATCAAGGTGGAAGCATGGTTGGTTTCTGATGATAGCTCTCTTTCTGGCTTCTAGATGGTTGTCTTTTCTGTGTCCTCACAAGAGGAACTGAGAAAGAATAAGCTCTCTGATGTCTCTCTTATAAAGACAATAATCCTATTGTATTAGGGCCCACACTTATGACCTCATTTAACCTTAATTACCGCCATAAACGCCCTATCTCTAAATAGAGTCATGTTGGGAGCTTAGGCTTCAACACTTGAATTTTGCTGGGACACAAACATTCAGTCGATAACAGGCTGCAAAGTGAATCTTTTCTTAACATTGTATATAAATTATAATTTAATTTTTAAAAATCTGTAGGAATTTACAATATAATCAATATGGCATTTCAAATTGGTAAAGAAAGGAAAAGCTAGTCATTAGATAATTTTGAAGACCAGGCTATCCATTTGGAAAAAAATAAATTAGATCTCTAACTGTGACATTCACAAAAATAAATTCCATATCCATTAAAGATGCAAATATGAAAAAAAAACCCATCTAAAATCACAAGCAGAAAATACAAGAGAATATATTTTTACTTAGGTATAGAAAAGATTTACTTAGGCAAGACACAAAATAAACTAATTATAAGGAAAAGAATACATTTGACTAAATAAAAATGAAAACTTTCATATATCAAAAATTATGATAGGCAAAGTCAAAAGGCCAGAGAAAGATTGGAGAAAATTCTCAGAAAAAATAAAGAACTTCTAAAACTCAACAAAGAACCCCAAACAACTCAAATTAATAATGGGCAAAAGACTTGAATAAACATTTTTCTCAAAAAAGACTGCAGAAAACATTCCACTCCTGCCCTCTGTCCAATAAGTAGATACCACTTAATATACGAATCTACTTAACTTGATGGGGAAAAACATACCAAGAGCTTGTATTGTCATCATAATCACCTTACTAGAAGTGTGTGGCTTTAAGAATTTTACAGATTTTCAGCCTTAGTCTGCAAATTGTTATTTCAGATTTACCAAGATAAAAATCCACCTATGTCTGCCTAATGTATATGTTCTCAATGTGGCTTTTCTCCCAGTTTTTCTCCTGCCATTTGACTTTGCCTGTAATCAATTTCTTTTCTTTTTTTTTTATTGTGGTGAAAAAAACTCACAGAACAAAATTTACCATTTTAACCCATGTATGTCTATGGTTCAGTGTTATTAAATATATTCAGTTTATTGAGCAACCCCTTGTATGTCTATGGTTCAGTGTTATTAAATACATTCAGTTTATTGATCAACTATCACCACCATCAATCCTCACAGATCTTTTCATCTTGTAAAACTGAAACTATATGACTATTTAACCTTGACTCTCATTTTCTCCTCCCCCCAGTTTTCTGTCTTTATGATTTTGACTACTCTGTGTACCTCATATAGATGGAAATCACACAGTATTTGACTTACTTTTTGTAACTGGCTTATTTTGCTTGATGTAATGTCTTCAAGGTTTATCCATATTATAACATGTGTCAGAATTTTATTCGTTTTGGGGGCTGAATAATATTCCATTGTCTGTATATGCCACATTTTGCTTATCCATTCATCCATTGGTGAGCTCTTGGATTGCTTCCATATTTTAGCTATTGTGAATAATTTACTTTCTTTTGTTTTGTTTTGAAAGAGAGAGAGACAGAGAGCACTCACAGCAGGGGAGGGGCAGAGGGAGACAGAAAGTGAAAATCCCAAGTAGACTCTACACCCAATGTGGAGCCCAACATGGAGCTCAATCACACGAACATGAGATCATGACCTGAGCTGAAATCACTAGTGGGACATTTAACTGACTGAGTCACTCAGTGCCTTGAATAATGTTGCTTTGAATATGGGTGTACAAGTATCTCTTTCAGACCCTACTTTCAATGAACACAGAAGTGGAATTACTGTATCATATGTAATTCTATTTCTAATTTTTTGAGGAACCACCATACTGTTCTTTTTTTAAATTTTAATTTAATTTATTTATTTTGAGAGAGACAGAGACAGTGCAAGTGGAGGAGGGGCAGAAAGGGAGGGAGATAGAGAGAATCCTAAGCAGGTTTGCACTGTCAGCAAAGAGCCCAATGTGTGGTTCAAACCCATGAACTGTGAGATCATGACCTGAGCTGAAACCAGGATTTGGAAGCTTAACCAACTGAGCCACCCAGGCACCCCACCATACTGTTTTCCATAGAGCTGTGCCTTTTTACATTTCCACCAATAGTGCACAAAGAAGATTCTAATTTCTCTACATACTCATCAACTTCGTTTTCTGTTTTTTAAGATAATAGCCATCCTAATGGATGTGACATGGTATCTCACTGTGATTTTGATTTGCATTTCTCTGATGACTGGTGATGTTGAATATTTTTTAATGTGTTTATTTGTCATTCACTTATCTTTTTTGGAGCAATGTTAGGCCACTCTGACCCAGGCTGGCTGCTCACTGAATTCATAAGGCTTCCCTCATCCTGCAAGGTGAATCTGACACAAGAATCACTGTTATATACAGTCTGCATGTACCTAACAAAAATAAGCAAATGAGCTTTAATGAAGAGAGATGTAATATACTAATCTTAACTTTAAAATTTGATTACATAAATGAGAAGAGGAGGAACTTGAATTGCACATTGAAATTTTCACTTGGTTCCCACAGATCATAGCTCAGCAGCAGTGCATGTGAAAAAAATGTAGAGCAAGAACTCAACATTCACTCAGTGTATATCCACATTAGCTATCAATTAAAAAACTGCTATCAGTTTGGATTATATTTATAAGAGTAAAATATCTAAAATGAAGGAGGTAATAATCTTGCTGTTATCTGTCTTGCAAGATAACACCTGGAATATTTTATTCAGCTCTGGATGCCAGAATTCATGAAGATTATAAATAAGCCGGGATTCACCCAGATGAATGACCAGGATAGGTAAGAAATTCAAAACTGTAACATATAAAGAGTGTTTGAAGAAACTGGTAAGAGTGGCCCAGAGAATAGAAAGATAAAAGGGCTATGATCTCTCACTTTTAATTGAATGACAGAAAAATTAAGCATGTTACTTTTTGGAAACACAATTGATTATAAGGAGGAACACTCAAATAGTCAGAATCATCTGAAGATAGAATGGGTTGAGTTGGGACACAGTGAGCTCCTTGACATTAATGGATGTAAATGCCACCTAGAAGACCACCAGCAGGGATGTTATAGAAGGAATTCTAGTATCACCTGGAGATTGGACTAAAACATCTTTCAGGGCTCTTCCAACTTGAAGATTCCTAAAGAGTACAACTGTTAAGATCGCAGAGAATTATTTCTTTACAAAATAATCTTTCAAAGGATTTCATTTAAATATGAAACAATTCTAATGCATATTCGATGAAATTCAACTTTCTAATTGGTAAACTAAGACACCAATTAAACCACAAATGCACTGCTTTCCCGCTATATTTGTTTGTTATTTGTCCTGGAGCTTTTTAAAATTACTAACCATCTTTAATAATGGATATGACACAAGCTCACTTATATATCACATTTTATCACCCTATGATGGTACTCAATTGATTGGCAGGTATTTTTGAGAACTCGTTCTATGTTTAGCACTGGAGAGGGGCCAGAAAGTAATAGAAATCTCACAGAAGGCCCCTGCCTCCTAGGATTTCCACTGTCTTCAGGGAGTCTATAGGCATATAAAAGCCCAAGGGAACAAAAATCCAGGCTCTAGGATTTCACAGCAAGTTGATGTGGGTGAGGGTGCTTAAGGGGACAAAACATGAGCAATGATGTCCAAGAAGTTGTATTTATCACTACCTGGATACCTGTTGCTCTTATCTTGTGTCCCTATCTCAGGGAATGGAGTCAACTTGCAGCAAGTTTCCAAACAGAAATTTGAGAGTCACCTTTAATGCCACCCTACTCCTCTATGCAAATCACAAATCCATTGTTAGATAATGTCAATTTTACTTTTATCTCCTACATGTTCTCTTCTGATATACCTGTCACCACCACAATCAAGGCTGCTTCAAAACTGCAACTTCTACAGTTTTCCTTACCTCTTCTTGCCTTACTCATTCTTCACACTGTAGATGGAATGATCTTCCCCAAATCCAACCTGAACATGTCACTCTTCTACTCAAACCTCTTCATTGGTAACTCATTGCTCCAAAGATAAATTTTATACTCCTTGATAAGATGCTGAAAGCCTGGCCTTAGTCTCTTCCTCCAGATCATTTCTTGCCTCTTTTATCCTCTATGTTCCTGCTATACGTAAATCATTTAAAATCTTAAATTTCTTTCCCACACTCTTGCTTGCCTCAAGACCTTTCAGCCTCCTAGCTATTTTTGCATGGAGCACTCTTTCCCTTGTGTATGGAGAATCCCAGAGTACATTTTTCGCTCCTTTTAGATGTTATTTCCTTTTAGAAATCATTCCTGACCACTCCCTTCTCAAATCTAAGTTTGGTTCCTTTCCTCTGTGGTACTAATATCCTGTATTTTCCACAATCTTCCACAATCATATGGCCCATTCCATACTAAAGTATAATGGCATGCTTACTTATCTCTATATTCCATTAGCCTGTGAGCTGTGTGAAGGCAGAGACTTGAGCAGTGTCGTTAATGTATATCTAATTATTAATGCCTGTTACATAATAAGCACTCAATAAATAGTTGAATAAATGAGTGTGAGGCATACCAGAACATGGAGGGAGACCAGTATCAGCAAAGGCAAATAAATTGAAATAAGCATGGTACATGTACTCTGGGGAATAAGCAGGGAGGACATGTGAGGTGAACAGAACTGCCTGATAGTTGTCAAGTATGCATGTGTGTGTGTATGTATGTATGTGTGTGTGTGTATGTGCGCGCGCACACGCGTGTGTGTACAGGCAGTCAAAATTGGAGAGGCAGAGTGGGGTCAGATTATGGAAGACTTTGAACACCCAAGTGAAGAATTTCAACTTGATGACTAATATGATAAGAAATTCTGTGAACAAATGTTTTTAAATCTCTCATTTGGACTCACAAATATCTGCTTTCTATACACTTCTCCTGAAGTATAAGGGGAAAAAAGCAAAGACAGCACCACTTATTAGTAGGTTGACCCTGGACAAACTCTTTTTCAACTTTTTGTTTTTATCAGTCCTTACTGAGGTATAATTTAGAACTCGCCAATTGTAAGTGTACAGTTCTACAAGTTGTGACAAATGTATATAGACATGTAACCACAACCGTGATCAAGATAAAGAACATTTTTTATCCCCAAAAGATCCCTCATTGCTCTTTGCAAAAATCCTGTATTCCCAACGCTGGACCCTAGCAACTACTGATCTGGTTTCCACACCTAGAGTTTGCCTTTCCTATAATGCCATATAAATGCAACAATGCAACACACAGCCTTTTAAGCCTGGCTTCTTTCATGTAGCATCATACGTCTTTCAGATTCATTGATGTTTTTTACCTGTATCAATATATTGATATGTTCATCACTGGTTGATGGGCATTTGAAATGTTCATGGTTTGGGGCTATGATGAATAAAGTTGCTGTGCACAGTTAAAGAGCAGGGTGCTGTGCTTGCTTTGCCCCCTCAACTCATCAACAGTACGTGGCAAAAGGTGAATGAGCCCTGAAAGAGACTTTTTGACCAAGAACCCATAAGGACTTAACACTCCTCTTTCCCTTCACCCAGTCTAATCCATCAGCAGCACTATTATAAAGGTATTGCTATTGGTTACCGCAAGTTAAAAAAAAAAAAAGAACAGTGATTTCTCACTTCTCATTCGAAGAATATTTGGATCTTCTATCTCTCCGTCTTATTTTCTGTATTTTCCCATTTAAATTTATTTTTACTCTATTTCTGTACCACCTCCCCCCTTTTCTTCCTTTCCTTCTCTCCCTGTCTTTTCAATCTGTCCTTCCCTTTCCTATGACCTCCTCCTTTGTTTTTACTTTCATTTCCTTATTCCTTCCCTGTCATCTTCTAGTATAAAACTTTTTATTTGTAAAAGGTTTAAATCAAAGATGTAGCCAATTTACGCGAACTGTTACAAACCAGAAGCATTTTGTACACTGCCAACTCATTTTACTTACTTGTTCTAACTGGGAGGATACTAAGCACTCAGTCCCATTTCTATTACATTAGATCACATCAGTCAATTACACTTAATTTCCTATAGTGATTCTGAGAATTTCAACTGGATAGAGCTTTTATGTTTTGCTTTAAAACACACAGTTGTTGATTGCTATGCTGCATACCACTACCAACCCTTCCTGCCCCCCATTAAAACTCCTATGTTTGTTTTTTTTTACAAATAGTTTATTGTCAAGTTGGTTTCCATATAACACCCAGTGCTCATCCCCACAAGTGCCCTCCTCCATGCCCATCTCCCCCCTACCCTCCACACCCATCAGTTCTCAGTTTGTTCTCAGTATTCAAGAGTCTTTCATGGTTTGTTTTGACAAATTAGAGTCATTAGTATTTCAGCCCTCTGAAATAGGTTTAATCATTCAGGCAGTGATGTTCTATGTTCAAACTTGTATTAACAAACTCCGCATTTTCTTTTCTTGTTAAATAGGAACCTGATATTTAAGCATCCTAGATTAGTGTTACAGGTGCACTTTCAGCCCACCCATGAGGATCCGTGCTCAGATTTCCATGTCCAATGCCAGTGAGCATTAGGGAGACTAAAGAAGCTCATTTTTATAACTTTATTAGAATTGCTTCTTTTGTACCTCAGCCTTTTTTCACAAGGCTTTGGCTTAAGAGTCTGTGCTAGTTAACTCATCCTCTGTTTCCTTTCCCAGGATCATGAAGCCCTCCCTTAAGTGAAATGTGGAGGTTTCTTACTGTGGTCCTGTCCTGCGTGTACGTAGAGAAATGGTACCAGTGTCAGAGAACCAAGCTGGAACATCACTATCTCGGGAAATGGCTTTAGGGAGGAAGGACAGGAGAAAGAAAGGGGGAGGAGAGAAGAGGATAAGAAAAAGGAAAACAGCTGAGGGAAGGCAGGCCTCCGAGCATGGCCTCACCTGCATGGTTTCCAGACTATTCAGCATCCTACTCTCTCCCTTCTAAATAAAATGCATTTTAGCTTGCGGCTACTGCCCAAATGCTCCCCCCATCCTGCTCTTTTTCATTGAACACTTCAAGTACAGGTTTGCCAAGCACAGAGCTCGGCCATACTATCACTCCCTAGTTCCCCACTCTATCTTTCTATTAATGCAGATGAAGATGGATTTAGTTTTCTATGCAACCACAACACACAACTGAATAATACTGAGCTTACAGTCCCTGAAAACCTCTAAATCTTTTTTATGTGTGCGGCTCCTCAGCCATGTCTCATCCTTTGCTTGTGCATCTGGTTGGTTTTGGATCCAAATGCAGCCTTTAACATTTATGTCCCATAGTGTATGAACATTTAAAAATTATTTTGGGGGGTGATGGGCATGGAGGAGGGCACTTGTGGGGATGAGCACTGGGTGTTATATGGAAACCAACTTGACAATAAACTATTTAAAAATTATTTTGGATGCATGTGTTATTAAGTTTATTTCAGACATTCTTGAAAATAACTCTCCTCAATTTTGCAGTCAAGTAGATGTCCTATTTTGTGTTGAAAATTAATTTTCAAAATGACGGCACAGATAATTAAGGTTCCAAAGCCATTTAGATTTTCACAATTCATCTTTAAAATGTAAATGTTCTCAAATTTAGCCTGTTGTTAAATAAGTGATTTAAATTCTTCATTTTTCTGTCGATTTCAGCCTAAGGTGGGAAAAATAGTGACGTATGTCTGGACAGTCTCCATCCTCCTAACATGGTGCAGTGCTGCAAAACAACCATAGTCCCTTGTTGCTGGGCAATGGACAGCGTCAGGAATCAAACTCCCTTTATTTTTGCATTTACTTATCTTTAGCTTAATGTGGAGATGGGTCACAAACAGATAAGATATTCATTATATAAGTGAGATGGTTAATGTATTTCAGGAAATTTTTAGATCTTACTTAGTGTTTATGTGTACTTTCTGTGTTTTCAGCCTTGGAAGAGATACAAGTTATTTAGAGCCAAAATTAAAATTACATTAAAATAACTCAGTCTAACCTTATTACTTTGTGATAAACAGGAGACTTAGAAAATCTCTTTGTTGATGTTTTCCATTTGAATGATTTCCAGCACATGTCATTAAGTTATAGATGGATTTATAAAATTACAGAATGGTCTTCTCATTTAAAGGGAAAATGCAGGTTGTTGTTCACTTTTGTTTCTCTCCCTAAACTGAGGGAACACAAATTCAAAGAAAACTTTCTCAATCTAGAATGCATAATTAGTGTATTTTCACTTCTGCTCAGTTTATGTGCAGTCCTTTATAACAGCTAAGAATACCATTCAAGATCATCTTTCAAATGTATCATAAGTTGTTATGGCCATTATCAGTTATAACAGCAATATTATTTACATATGGCATATCAGAATTCACTTCAAAGACACCATCGCCTCTTTACAGATTGGTTTTTTTTTTTTCTGTTTTTAGGTGCTGTATACTAAGCTAGCTATGAAAATAATCATTAGCCTCATGCACCTAGGTTCTAGTATTATTGTGACAGTAAATGAGCAAAATGAATTTATGTGCTCTTTGGGAGGAAGGAGCAAGGGTGCTATACATAGATAAAGAATTATAATAAAAATAATAATCATCATCAAATCTGACCTAATGGAAATTGGACAGCAGAACTAAAAGCAATTTTACAACCTTTCAAAACTATCTTTTTTGTTTGTTTGTTTCCATGGCAATCCATATTTGTATAAAAGGCTCACCATTTAGATTAATTGCTCCATTAGTCCAAGCTTTCTCTCCACCTTGCTCTCCAAAAGCCTCCTACCACTTGTCCACTTAACCAAACATTCAAGTAAGTTCAACTGAACAGCTAGCTGATTCAGTAAAAATGGTCAGAATTCATTAAGACTTGACTATCTCAAGATGATTTTGAAGATTTTGAACAGACGCTAGCCTTTGAATGACACTTGTAGCTAACAATGCCAACTGTGCAAGCTAAGAATGGGTTTCTTTTGCTACAATTGACAACTATAAGGATAGGTTGGTAGTGCCAGAGGAAGGAAAATCAACAGAAATAAGTGCTATAGGAGAAATAGAAAATTTCATGATTCTGATTAGTTTCTTTATCATATCCAAAATTGTAATATGTATATACATAAATTATAGATTATATTTACGAGCTATAAATTATACACACACTCTATATGTATATGTACATACAAACACACATTTTCTCTCAGCTTTTTTGCTTTACCTATTCAAACTAGTGTGTTTATTGTAATTTCAACATAAATTTAGACTTAGAGAAATGTTGCAACAATACTATAAAAAACTCTCAGATAATACCTTTCTCTCTGAGTCCTTAAATTTTGACATTTTAGTATATTTATTTTCTCTTTCTATATATGTTTTATCTTTATAGTATATAAATATATATATTTCTATTACTGTCTGCATAGTATAATTCTCTTTACATAGATAGGTAGATGATAGATAGACAGATAGATAGATTATATAATATATATTACTTTTTTTCCTGAACCATTTAAGACTATATTGAAAATATAATATTCACATCATCCCTAACGAAGTGTATATTTCCTAACAAGAAGGAATTCTGGTTATGTTTAAAACCTTCACTAAAATGTTCCACAACTTTTTAAAAGTTCTCTTTTTAATCATAAATTATTTGTTGTCTCAGTAGAAAATACAGAGAGAAAGAAAAAATAACACTGTCACCAATAATTCTCCACCACATACAAAATGGGCAAAACGAACATGCTGCTTTCTTTGAAAGATTAAAAAAAATTTTTTTTAATGTTTTATTTATTTCTGAGAGAGAGAGAGACAGCGTGAGCAGGGGAGGGCCAGAAAGAGACACACACACAGAATTGGAAACAGGCTCCGGGCTCTGAGCTGACTGTCAGCACAGAGCGCGACGCGGGGTTCGAACCCACAAACTGTGAGATCATGACTTGAGCCGAAGTTGGATGCTTAACCGACTGAGCCACCCAGGCGCCCCTGAAAGATTTTTTTATGTAAACTTTATGGGATATCGCTGTATATTTGTAAAATACATAACATTTCTCAAAAGCTTCATCAAGACAATGAAAATCCAGTACATGGCAGCTCATTTTTTACAGGGACAAGATATTTACATTTCTTAGCTTTGGCTGAAACACAGTGGCAGTTCCGTCTCTCTCACGCTTTCTCCCCCCAAATGGTTCCTAGATTCATTGATTTCTTGTTTTAATGTTTGTTTGTTTGATTGATTGTTTACTTATTTATTGAGCGAGAAAGTACTCGCATGCACGAGAGGCAGAGGGAGAGAATCTCAAGATCTCAAGCAGGCCCCACACTCAGCACTCAGCATGGAGCCTGATGCGGGACTTGATCTACAACCCTGGGATCATGATCTGAACCAAAATCAAGAGTCAGACACTTAACTGACTGAGCCACTCAAGCACCCCTAGATGTAGTGGTTTATATCCTCACAGTAATTCTCTTCCTTCCTCTTTCAGTTTTCATCCATGTCTTTATTCAAAATTCCTAACTCTTTTCTAGGTAACAGACACTGAACGATGACGACACAGGTTTTAGAATCAGATGGCCTGGATTCGAATTGTAGTTCTACTGCTGACTAACTTGTGTGATCTTTGACAATCTGTTAAATCTCTCTGGGCCTCAGTTCTCTCATGTGTAAGAAAGAAATACTAATGGTGACTTGTGGCTGTGAAAGCGGAGCCTGGCTCACAGTCTGCATTCAACAAACGTTGCTGTTGCTGGTGCCATTCCTACTGTTACTGACATTGTTGTTGTTAGAAGCACCCTGCAGGGGTGTTGTGAAGGGAAATGTGACAATGAATGAACAATGCTTAACATGGTGCCTGGAAAAAAAGAAATGCATGATGAATAGTAGCTAGTGTTAGCGTTATTTCTGTATCCAGCACAGGAGATACACAGATGAGTAAGTCATCCTCTCTACTTTTGGAGAACTAACCATCTAGTATTTACAGCTGTCAGATGAATCTGACCATATTTCAGAGTGTAGTTCAAATGTGACCTTATTCACAAGGCCTTCACCAATCCCTTCGGCTAAAAAGAATATTAAAAATATTGTCCTTTACTAAACTTCCATGACCATTTTTTCTACATTTCCCTTATCAAGCTTTAGCACGTTGTACTTGTCATTTTGTTTATACATCTTTGCTCCACTTTTAGACTTTTAGTTACTCAAAAGGCAGTGAATGTGTTGTATTTATCTTTTAGCTGACAACATATGGACAGAGCATTTTGCATTCTTTTGTTCTCCTTCCTTCCATCTTTCCCCCATATTATTTCACCAAAGACTTGAGGGGTTCCTTGTTTAGAGCAGGCATATATGACTTAATGAAGATTGGTTAAATGAATAAGCACTGGAGTTAACCATATAAAGTTCAAGAAAGCATATGTTACTAAGTCTGTCTCACATATTTTCAAAAAGTATAACATTTAAACTACTTCTTGAGATTGTGGTTGTAAGAGCAAACATCCACTTCATTTTGAGTCTGTGCTGAGTTCCACTTGGTAACTTTTTGGCGCCATCTTCCAGCTATTTCGAGTGGGATTCTTTCATGGTGTACATATTTTTAAAATATTGTCATGCTGTGCCCAGGATAGCCACAGAACTTCCACAGCAAGTGCTCCTTGTTGAAGTACAGAGTTATTAATAATGACAAGTCATTTGGACACTTTAATTAGTGTCCAGCACTATTTCCATTAGTTAATATATATTTTTAACATCACAGTGCCTAACAGCAATTATAGTATGGGTTTCATTGGGACTGCAATTTCCCCACTGGATTATGCCATCCTAAATTTATGGAGGTCTTATTAAAAATACTAAGAGAGAATATTCTGTACATAAAGGTCACATAGTTGATCAAAAAGATCTTCAATTCCAAGTGGCCAAACCCTTTCCTCTACTCCTTTTTCGATGGGTAGAAAGGTTTCCATAATTCTTCTCTGCATTCCTACCCTTCTTCATCCGCTTGCTCACTTGATTCTCAATATGGGGGTTCAAGGAAAGGAAATTTGATAAGGCCATCCACCAATCACTTCAGAGTCACCTACATCCCAACCAATCTCAGACACTACTAAATGACATCCAAAAATTCAGGTGCCATAGTCAGTTCTGTATCTTGAGTACTGACAAAGTTATGAAAACAGCTTCTCATATTCAAGCATTAGAAAACGTATTTACCCAGATACTTAGTAAAATTATTCATTGATTAATATGCAGGGCTTTTTCTGTTTTGCTCACTCAGGTATCAGAACTACAAAGCAAAGTAGGTATGCAATAAATATTTTTAATAAATGCACAAAGAAATAAATCTCATTTGCCTGAGATCTCATAACACCTAAGCACTCTGAGCACTAAAGACGATGTTTTAGTTGTTTTAATGTAGAGATACCAAACAGCTGCTATAATTTTTATTAGATGAATCCCATCAAGTCCTTATACTAATTTCTTATAGCAATTTTGAGTATTTCTGACAAATCAGATGAAATCACCTTTGGTATTTGAATGTATTGCACCTAATTTTGATTGTCTTTTCTCTCCACATTATGTCCTCTAAACTGTCCTCCTCCAAACCCCATAAAAAGTTGTCTGATAGGACACAGTGGAGTCTAACACAGACTCTGATTTGAAAATTACCAGACCTCTGAAAAAGGCTGATCTTTTCATATGTGGGTATTTAATAATGTGTAGCTCTAATTGTGATGGACCCCATCTTCAGTTTTTGTTTTCTTTTGAAACCTGAACTACTAGGAGCTTGAGTTAGAGGGACAGGTGGACTGTGAGCTCGAGAAGTGGCTTCTGAGCCCTGTCCTTGAGAATCTGTGCCCAGGATAGTATAACTAACAGCAGGCAGAGAAGGTCATTTCCTTCTTGATTAGAAGCCCTCCCTTTAGACTTGGATCATGACCAGGCCTTTCAGTTTGTCACAAATAGGAAATTTTACCAAAAGGTGCACACCCAGCCCTGACTGACTTAGTTTCTATCCATGTATCTAGCCTCATTTCCAGCCACTTTCCACACATTTTGTGTTGCCATACTTTGCACTTCTTTGCCCTGTGTTCCCCCCAAAAAGTGAATCATGTTGTAGAACGTTGGGGAGACATCAGATGGGTGAGGCAGACAGATGTTTGGAGTAGGAAGCCTCATTGGTGCGCTCACCAGGCCTAATGATAGAGATGCTTGAGTCTGGAGAACTTAGGTGAAGAACTTCCTAAGTCTGGCCATTCTGAGTAAATCATTTCCCCTCTATGCTCCCATAATGCTTTGCTGTGCATCTTTCAAAGCTGGCCATGCTCTGCATTATATTCTACTTTAGCTGGAAACGGGAATATATTCCCGACTAGATCATAATCTCGAAGACATTGTTTATGTTTGTTTTCTCATGTCTCTCATCGCTTTTTATAATGCTTTGGGTAATAATCTGAGTGAATACATGTTTTTTCAATTGCCAAAAAGAATGATGATGTATGAGACCCAAGAGGGTATCCATTTGAGTCCTATTCAGATTTCCCCCTCCTCTTCATTGTCTTGTCTCCCCTCCCACCATCATCACCAACCCAAATCCAGATCTCATGGTAAACAGGTATTTTAAAAAATGCTGAGGCTGAGGCTAACTGAGAGTTCTATATTCAGATTTAACTCACAGTTATTGAATACTCATTTGACGGAGGAGATGGCACTCAAATAACTTTCAGCAGCTTGCCAAATGTCACACAATTACCCAGCTAGTAAGTGGCTCTGCCAGGACTGAAATTCAAGCCCCCTGACATAAAGTCAAAATCTCTTGCCACAAACACTGGAACATTTAAATGAACACCTCTCACCTTCTACTTTATAATTCAAATGCACCCAGTTGCTTAATTTGAGACATACTTTGTCCACCATCAGTCAGAAAGAAGTTAAATTATTCTGAATACAGGAGGTTCATTTTAGTACATCTTCCTTTCCATGTTCATGTATTTGTATCTTTATTTGTATTATGTTTTCCGTGTGTTTGCATACTTACTTATTGAGTGTACTTATGTATTTATATGCATATGAATGCATTTCTTATATATGCATTTATGTATTTCTTTATCTTACCTATGGGCTGTGCAGCTCTTACTCCCAGTGCTATTAGGAGGAAGCACATAGTTAATTATACCTTACTTTCCTACAGTGATTCTGAGGATTTCAGCTTCAAATCAGTGTTGAATTTCAACTGGAAGAGCCCCAGCTCTTAAGTTTCCAGGGGAGAAGACAGAGAGAGCAGTTGTGTGCAAAACATAATTGCTGAACTATGGAAACACCTCGAAGCCAACAGAAGCCTCAGTTCAGAGAGCAGGAAAAAAGGAAACAGAAGTTATGTAAGCTTAAAAGAGCATGAGAAAAATAATGAAAACAAACTTTGGCGTAAGCAAGATGCCGCAGAGGAACCACGAAGCTCAGAGAGCTCAGTACATATAGCCGGCCTGGAGGAGCAACAAGCAGAACCCAGAGAAAAGGCCAACCTGAAGGTGCTGGTGTTTTCTACCCTGAAAGTGATACAGAACCATGTGGGCATTTGAAAAAACACACAGTAGAAGCTCAACAGAGGCTATGGGACTCTGATGAATGAGGTCGCAGGGTTGAAAGAAACACCAAGAGGGGAAAATTACCAAATAAATTTCATGGAAGAGAAATAAGTCTAAATGAGGACCAAATTGAGCGTCAGTCTCAAAAGTTAGAAAGTTTAAGCAAACAATTCTTCATAGTACAAGAAAAGGTAATGGATCTTGAAAACACATCAAAGAGTTATAATATTCATGTATCTAGCATCCCTGAAGGGACAGAAAATGAGAGAGAGAGACCTTAAAACCATTATTAAGGAAATTATTGAAAAAAAAACTGTCCAGGGCTAAGCATAATGCTCAGCTTACACATAAAGAGAATTTATAGGTCCCCACTCAAATATAACTTTCAAAGTAACAGTCCAAGGCACATAATTGTATAGTTCTTAAACTTGAAAGAAAAAGAAATCATCTCACAAGCTCTTCAGAAAAAAAAAAGAGAGAGAGAACTGGTTTTCAACAACGTGAAGACAGGGCCGATGTCTCACTCTGCCTTCCTTACAATGGAAGAGAGAGAAAGTTGCAGAAAGACCTACTACCAGCTCAAGGTCCAGGGTCTAAAGCTCTGAGTGAAGCATACAGCCAAGTTATCTTTCCTATTTGAAGGTGACATAAGAAGCTTAGACAATCAAGGTGACTTCAAGGCCTTTATTCTCAGATCTCTGAAACTACTGGCTTTACTGGAAACAGCTACAGCCCAGGGACAGGACACTCTTGGAGATAAGTGGCTACATTGATTTCCAAAGCCAAGTTTCTTAACAGAATATAGATGTTAGTTTTATGATTAATTGCCTTATTGCCAGGGTAATTAGTGAAAAATGAAGTAACAAATGTCATGTTGACTGAGTTGAGTTTATCAATCGATTGATCATCTATCTGTCTGACTATCATGCATGAGAAAAGGAGAAAAGTGAATTGGACAAAGGAAAGGGATGAGAGTAATATAGTAATTAAGAGTAGATGGGATGGGGAGGCATTGGAATATGATAGCTAAAATAGGAAAAAATAATTTTATTTTGTTAATATGGAAGCAATAAACTTTATTAAATTAACGAACTTGTTTACAGAAAGTCTCCCCATATCCTCTGTTAAAGGTACTTGGATCTTTTAGAAAATTTGACAGTATCCTTGAGCATAAAAACAAGTAGAACCAGAAGAAATGCATCTACATTAAAATGATTGCCTATAGGGGAGCCTGGGTGGCTCAGTCAGTTAAGCATGCGACTTTGGCTTAGGTCATGAACTCGCAGTTCATGAGTTTGATCCCAGCATTGGGCTCTGTGCTGATTGCCCAGAGCCTGGAGCCTGCTTCAGATTCTGTGTCTCCCTCTCTCTCTGTCCCTCCCCTCTGGCACTCTGTCTCTCTAAAATAAATAAACGTTAAAAAAATAAAAAAAAAGAAATGATTGCTTATAAACTGGTATTTTTAGAAACAGATTGTCAACAGTGGATGATGTTGCCATGATGTGTTTTTAAATTGCTAATTTGTGTTGCTCTTGCTGTTTACACATCTCAATTTAACTTTAATTATATAATTGGTTAATCATATAATAAATGGGAATAGAAGAAGACAGTTGTTCACTTCTATACTTTCCTTTGGACAAGTCATTAAAAGTTCCCAAATGGCATTCCCTCCTGTCTTCCTTCTCCTCCTGACCCATGAAAATGCCTACAATTTGAACTCAATGGAGACAAGTTAGTCTCTGAAGCAGAAAAAAAGCTTTCCTGGTGATGGCACTTTATTTTTTTAAAATAGTTTATTGTCAAGTTGGTTTCCATATAACACCCAGTGCTCATCCCAACAAGTGCCCTCCCCCATGCCCATCACCCCCATTCCCCTCTCCCCCACACCCATCAGCCCTCAGTTTGTTCTCAGCATTTAAGAGTCTCTCATGGTTTGCCTCCCTCTCCCCAAATATTTTTCTCCTTCTTCTCCCTCATGGTCCTCTATTAGCTTCCTCCTGTGTTGCATAGGTGTAAACATATGGTATCTGTCCTTCTCTGCCTGACTTATTTCGCTCAGCATAACACCCTCAGGGTCCATCCATGTTGCTACACGTGGCCAGATTTCATTCTTTCTCATTGCCATGTAGTATTCCATTGTATAAATATACCACATTTTCTTGATCCATTCATCAGTTGATGGACATTTAGGTTCTTTCCATGTTTTGGTTATTTTTGAGAGTGCTGCTATGAACATTGAGGTACATGTGCCCCTATGCATCAGCACTCCTGTATCCCTTGGGTAAATTCCTAGCAGTTCTATTGCTAGGTCATAGAGGAGTTCTATTGTTAATTTTTTGAGGAACCTCCACACTGTTTTTCAGAGGGGTTCTGGTGCTGGCACTTTAAAGCATCACACCTACATCAGACCTAAACTGCTTATAGGAGTCACTCTGCCTGCCCACACCAGATAGTGAGGCTAAGCCTGCCTCTTTCCTCCTGGGGCCATCAACTTCATCCAACATAGGAAAAAGAGACACTGAAATACTTTGCAGCCCACCCAAAAGCCCACCTTCATTTTATATATCTAGCCCTGAACCCCTGTTCCTGTGTACTCAGATGCACACAACATATAAGCACACACAGGTCTTCTAGCTGTTCCTCATATAAATAAAAAGAACCTTGTGATGCTAGGAGGATTATTATGGAGAACAGTGGGCTAGTAGTTTACCTTTTGGTAAATGTTTCTTGGGCCTAACAGAACCCAGTGGCTCTGCCTAGATTGGAACACAACAAAACCCCATTTTCTTTACGCATCCATTAGCCTTAAGTTAAATTCAACCTGGTAATCACACTGTTGGTTTTCTTTGTGACAGGCATCCAGAGCCTGATCATGCAGGTGCCTATGCCCTATAGTTCACAATGTGTATTCTAATTAAATGTTTCAGTTCTGGTTCATCACTTACATTTTATTTATTCTAGGAATCTTCCTTCAAGGTCCTGAAAATACCCCCAGTTACAGCTTCTGGAAGTGACTTCGTGCCTCAAACCATGTGTTTAACGATTGAAATGCTTGACAAAGGATAAGTTGAAACCCAAGCTCTGTGGGCAGGCCCCAGCTTCCACCTCCACTTCCAAAAAGAGGTACTTCCCACCTCCAGACCTCAAACCTCAACCAGGTCTTGCTGTTGGAACTAACCTGTCTGCTTGGGTCTCCTCACTGTCCCAGAAAACCACTTGTATAATTCCCCTCTTCCTTACTTTCTTACTTATCTATTCCACATACCCTCTCCACTGCAAAAGGGGATGATGACTGAGGGTTAGTGGGGAGTGGGAAGGGGTGCTAAAACATATTAGGGGCCTTCTGAATGCACCAAATACTCTAGAGATCTGGCACAGTCCTAGGGAAGTTTGCCACAGCAGTGATGTGGGGACAGGACGAGGGGACCACAGTGCTCATTGCTCTGTTGAGGGTGTTAGGAACTTTTCAGGATTCTTGGTGGTTTCTGTTTGCCAATGATAATCACTGTCTTGAAACATAAAACTGAAAGTGGTTTGCCAGGAAATGTTTAACAACTCTCTGGAGTAAAAGAAACAAAACTAAACTAAACAAAACTGATTTGTAGCATTCATGTATTCAGTGGTGTAAATTCTCTGGCCATGGCCGATTTTAAGCTGCCAACGTGATATTACTGAACGCTGGGTAGACATAAGATGCACCTGTTCAGCTCTCCTGAGCCAATACCAGCCTGAGCACATCACTGGGAAGAGGTTAGCTTTGTCTTGTGCTTCTCCTGCCTGGACTACTATAAGACAGGTTCGGCTTTAAAAAAGTTTCTCATCCTACACTGGACTCAGTTAGGGAGAAGTCTCCCCAGACCACCCTGTGTCCAGTACATGGCCCCTGATGCCCCACCTCCTTGAGCTCCACCTTCTTGAAGCTTTTCTAGCATTCCTTTGGTTCCCAGTACAGCTTTTGTAAGAAAGTTGCTCTTTTCTTCTAAGCTGAGTCTTTGGAGCTTAGAAACTCTTTCTTACAAATCACATTAGTTCCACCTCTACCACACAACTTACTTCAATATATATAGTTTGTACTCAATAAAGTATTGTTTTTACCAGTTGTTTCCTAATCCAGAAGAGGCGATTCTGAAGCTTTTGCAGGAGAAACTCGATTCTAGCTCCCCATGCTCAAGCTACGGGTATGGCTCAGGAATATTTTCTGGTATCACCCCCACCCCAGGACGGTGAAGCTGGGAGCTCCAATACCAGCCCTCTCCTGTCCATCTGGCCAGTTTAAGGGGATGGACAGGCAGGGGGGTACTGGCAATTAGGAATAAGACTAATTGGCATGCCTGGTGGCTCAGCTGGTTAAGCGTCAGAATTCGGCTCAGGTCATTAGTTCAAGCCCCATGTCAGTCTCTGTGATGACAGTTTGGAGCCTGAAGCCTGCTTAGGATTCTTACTCCCTTCCCCTCTCTCTGCCCTTCCCACTCCTCTCTCTCTCTCTCTCTCTCTCTCTCTCTCTCTCTCTCTCTCTCTCCCTCTCTCTCCAAAATAAATACACATTTAAAATATTTTTAAAATAAAGTAAAAAATAGGAATAAGTCTGATCATTCTTAAAACATTCACTGAAAGAGGAGTTGTTTAATATCAGCCACTTCTAGAGTAATCAACCAGGAAAGAATCCCAGATTTCCTGGTGTGTGTGTGTGTGTGTGTGTGTGTGTGTGTGTGTGTGTGTGTGTGAAAGATTCAAGATTACAAGCCATAAGGCCCACTGGATTCATGATGGGGGAAAGTCAGCAAAGCCAAGGTCAAAAACTCCATGCTAGCTAAGTCTCAGCCCTAGACTATGTTGGCCTGTATCACCAGCTTTATAATATTGGGCCACTCAAGTTGACTTTAGAATGGTTGGCCAGACGCTGTTTCTCCTTCTGCAGGCAGGCTACAAATTTCAAAACCCACAGAGGTAGCCTAGAGATGAAGCTTCTCGGATCTCAATTGCCAGCTGTAATTTGAATAAGTTGGCTTCTAGGAAGCCTGAATCTCATAGTGTCCCAGAGCAAGGGTGAAAGTGAATCGTATTCTTACCTATACAGTCCCTGGACCTTCTGCAGGCTTCCAGCCAGTTAGTGGGGAACCTGGCTCTAGATTCAGGCTGCTGGTCCAAAGCACAAGCTTCAGCCAAGGCTTGTAGAGAGCAGGGGGACACTATCATTGTCTTTTTCTACACTCTTAAAAATGCATTTGATTAGTGTTTTTTTTTTATTTTGCTAAGCAAAACTGTGTTATTTTAAATTTTTAATTAATGACTGTTTTTAGTTTTATCATTCCAAGCAACCAATGCAGAGGTAGTGGTTAAGAACATGGGATTACATTTCACAATACATACAAATATTGAATCATTATGTTGTACCCCTGAAACTGATATAATGTTGTATGTCAATTATACTTTATTGAAAAGAAAGATTGAAAGAGCTAAGGAGTTCTTCAGTTACTTTGCATAAAAAGTTTTAGAAGTCTTTTCTATATAAAACCGATTATAGATATATTAAAATCAAGGCAAGTGAAAAAAAAAACAACGAAAGGTAGGTGGGACTGTATATACAGACTGCCTGGATGTGAATCCTGGCTCTGCCAATTTGCTAGCTGTGTTGCCTTCAGGCAATTTGCTCAGTTGGCTCTGTGTTTAAGTTTCTTCATCTGTAAAATGGGACCAATAATCATAGCTAACCCATATATAGTTATGCAGAGAAAATGAGTTAATATTTATAAAGCACTTAGTCCCTGGTACTATCATACTGATTTCTATATAAATATTTTGAAAACTGGCACAGATATCTCCATCCTGACAGTAAACTATCACTACTGTATTCCAAATAATCATCATGTTGAGCCAATTTTATCTTTTACATGTTTCAGGAACGTTTGCTCTCCCCTCCTTCACTGGTTCTGCTGCCCTAGTCTAGGCACACAGTAACAGTAAATTACTTGCAGTTCTTCATGTCTTACTTGCTGGTCTTTCCTACTGCAATTCTCTGACTCTCATGGTGCCCCTTCCTCTGGCATATTTTCTATTACTGTTTATCCTTAGACCACTAACTCCTGAGGGGCAGAAACTCAAAAATAATAATAGCAAAACTAAGGAGCAGAAACTTTCATTCTTTTTAAATCATCAGCATGGAAGACAATGCCTGGCACAAAGAAAATACTCAACAGCCATTCATTGAATTAATCGTGGCTTGCTATAACCCAGGCACTATGTTGTAGGTTACAGGGGGATTTTCATTTAATCCTACCCAAAACTCTGTGTGATGGATGGTAAGTACAATTATTAACCCCATTTTACAATTAAGAAAACTGAGTCTTGAAAAGTTAAAATAACCTGCCCCCTAAAAAACCATACATTTATATTCATATGGCTATGCTTTTCCTTGTGGGATAATCTGTAGTTTATAACGGTGTGTGGGAACAGAGGATGCCAGGAAGCCACAACTGATATCACCTGATGCATAAAGAGATGATATTTAGTTTGCCTATTAAAAAGAGCTGTTATTTTTGTTTTTACATGATTTGTTCTTAAATTGCAGTATTTTTGTCTAGATAATTGTCATCTTTCATGTTTAATTTGTCTATTTCTTCCCACCAATGAATTGATCCGTGAGTTTCTTGGATGCTGCATTTTAATTCCATCATACACTAGATGTCAGGAGCTTTGGTTAGCATCTTTTCCATACATTCCTCATTTCAAAAAAGTCTTTTATGAGCAACTAAATTTGTGGAAGGCTATCTACATCATTGAAAGCATGTTACTCCAGGGAGTTTGGGGAATACTTTACAGATTAATAGTAGTACTGGCAGCAGCTAGAACACACTTACCATGTTCTAGCATATTGTGCTAGAAGTTTGACTTGCAATATCCCATCAGAGCCTCGCACCATGTTAGCTTCTGCTGTTTTCTTTTACAGATGGGGAAACTGGGACTCAGACAGTTTAACTCACTTCAGGTCACTCAGCTGTTGAACCTGGACTGAAATCCAAACTGGTGTGTCTCTAAAGCCTGGGCTTTTATCCCAAGCTGGACTTTGGAGGCTGTCCAATTCACTTAACTCTCTCTGAACTTCAGTTTCCTCATCTGTTAAAACTGGGTGAAGTAACAAGTCTTGGAGGGTTGCTATGAAGATTTAAACTAATTAATAGCTTCCCAGGCCCTGAGGCACACAGAAAGCATTTAAACCGTGGTGGCGACGTTCATGCATAAGTGGGGGGCATTAAATGGGCAGAAGAAGATCTGAGATCCCTTTAAAAGGCATTGTGGAGCTGCAGAAGAGAGATCTACAGCTTGGCAGTCCTAAGAGCTGGCCCTCTCCTCTCCAGAATACAGTGACCCAATGAAACTCAGACAGACCGAAGAGGGGGCAGGGGCCTGAGTTTGGCTCAGGCAACCTCTGCAGGGAGTCGGGAGAGAGGCGGGGAGCTGGGAGGGGCGGAGAAATCCTGGTCGCCAGAGGACTGCAGGTGTCAAGCAGAGTTGGTGTACGTGGGCTCCCAGAGCCCAGCGGAAGGAGGGGAGGTGGTTGGAGCGGCCCGGCAAGCAGGCAGGGGAGAGAGGGAGGCGGGGCGCGGAGCGGGAGAGGCTGTCCTTAGCTCTTCTCACGCTAGGCTGTTTGCTGCATCTGGAGGAGCTCACTGGAGAATCTCCAACAGCGGAGGGGGCCTTCAACTACCGTAAGTACCTGCAAATGAGCGCATAGCCCAGTGGCTGAAGATTAAATACAGCCCATCAGATCCTAAACAAAACCTCCGAAATAGTCTCCCTGCTGTAACTAATTGCCGCAAATCAAACTGCTCCCCAGTCTCTTCCTGCTACCCCCTTCATCCCTCCCTTTCTCCGTCCCTCTACGGATCCCAGCCTTGCCTCACTGAGAATTTCTGGGCAATGTAAAATATCTTCCCTTTTCCTTCTCAGTCTTCCCTCCAAACCCTCAACGAAGCATGTACCCGGCACCCCGCCGAGCCTAACCCCTTTGATTTCTGGAGCCCTCAAAGCTATGCAGGGGCCAGCCATTAGACATTTCGGGTATGTTATCCTCAAAAGCACTGCGGCGCTGCCTAAGAGTGGGGAAAGTGCTTGGGGTAGAAGGGGAAGGTAATAGGGCTAGACAGTGGAAGTAGAGGGTAGGGGTGGGGGTGTGAAAGGCCAAAAATGGGCGTGGTCCCTTAACCTGAAGCTGTTGGCTTTTTCCCAAATTCCCTGGGCACAAGACTCCTCATTTGGGCTGGATCCTTAGTGATTGGGGAGGGGTCAGCCATGCTTCAAAGCCCAGGTTTCCTCATGCCACTCAAGTCCACAAGAGGCAAAACCCTGGTTAGGGGTCCAAGTGGCCACTTTGGAATCTCAGACGGCATTTCTGGGCAGAATCCCAGGTTGAACCTTTCCCTTGGCAGAAGAAGAACCTGGCTTCCCAATAAATCCTGGCCCAAAGCCCTGGAGGAACAAAGCAACAGGGTGGCACTCAAGCCTGGGACTAGGCCTGGCCCTGAGAGAAGCAGGGAAAAGGGGCTGTAGGAACTGAGATGGGAAGAGCATCCTTAGGGTCCTACATCATGTTAATGCCCCCTTTGGGAAGAAGAAAAATAACCACTTTTTAATCAAATGTTTACTATGTGCCCTATACATTTATTTTCTCTGATCCAACACAACAAAAATGCTAGGAAGGTGTTTCTCCCCAACTTCACAGATAAAAAAGTTCCGAGAGGGTAATTTGAGCATCCTTCAATGCAAAGTGAAAAAGGCAAAAGGAAACTGTCTCCTTGGATCTCTGACTTTCCACCTGTTTCCCACAGCCCAGACGTTTGAAAATGAGTCTTCTTGTTTTTTCCTGCTCCTCCATCCTGCCCAATTTTATTTTTAAAAAAAATTTTTTTTAAATGTTTTATTTATTTCTAGGAGAGAGAGAGACAGCGTGAGCAGGGAGGGTCAGAGAGAGGGTCACAGACTGAAACAGGCTCCAGGCTCTGAGCTGGCAGTCAGCAGAGCCCAGGCGGGGCTCAAACCCACGAATCGCGAGATCATGACCTAAGCGAAAGTCGGACGCTTAACCGACTAAGCCACCCAGGCGCCCCATCCTGCCCAATTTTAGCACTGGAGCAGATTAGGGGCTGCATTACTAGGGTCTGTTGGGGGGAGCAAAAACAGCTCTTTTCTGATCTGGGAGCTACCTTTACCTCACTCTACTGAGCTAGGATAAAACAGCCAGTGCCTCAGACTCTGAATAGAGAGTTGGTGGAGGAAAGTCAGCTTGAGTTTATGTGTGGTGGGGATACACCTTCCCTTGGCAAATGGATACTTTGGATGGGGTGGGGGGAGAAGAGGCAAGGAAGCATAAAGGGTCTGTCTTGTGCACATGTGGTCAATAGTGGGGTTTTTGGAAAATGAAAAGGCCTCCCTGAATTCAAATATTTTTACCATATTCTCTGAAATTCAAGCAATTTTCTGTTTCCTTAGAAGCAATGAACAAAATTGCTCATAAATTATGGGCAGCCAATACATCATTTACACCTTATGTTAATTAGCTCAACAGCTTGATTATCCAGCACCGATTTGAGATGGAGGGTTTTAAGCTTTGGGGGACAAGAGATAAGAATGAGAGTAATATTGCATCTGGGGCAATCTACAAAAGGGAAGGCCTGGATGGTATGAGATGAGAGGGGTGAGGAAAAGTAAGAAAGGGGGAGTTTAAATACTGGGCTTAGAATATTGGCATTGGAGCTAAACATAACTTTGAATTTTGGCCTTGATATTTAATTTTTTGACAAGTTTTGGGCAAGTTAAATATATCTTCTCTATCTTCTCTAAGCTTCAGTTTCCTTGCCAGCAAAATGGAGATGGCAGGAAAGCCTCCTTTGTTAAGCTGTTGGAGAATTCAGATTATACATATAATATATAAAAAAATGACTTGCTACTCCTCCCATCTCTCTCATCGCATGGGCTCCCTCTGGTCTGGATTAAGTTGCCTTCTGGGCCTCTGAGATTCCAGGGATGTACAGACATTTCAACCAATCTGACATCTTAGGTGCCAGCAAAGACCTTGGGTAGGAGGAGAAGGGGGTGGTGAAAAGATGACCTTGAAGTACCTTTCATGCCACTGAGGGAGTGGAAGGGAGGGCTTTCAAGTGCAGTTTAGTGATCCAAACTAAACTTTAAGGGACATGACAAGTCCCATGAGTAAAAACACTTCTGCTTTTAGATCTCACCACCCACTGAGGGGCAGAGCCCTGCAAGACTTGAAGTGCACATTGAGCATCAGAGGCCCCATGACCATGGACAGGCCAGGGGAGCAGCCCACCATGTTGCGGACATTTACTGTCTTGCTCTTTTGCGTTCGTGAGTACAAGGAAGGGGTGAGGGGCAAGTGATCCTGTCACAGGTACCTCTATGAGTGGGCATCTTAGGGAGGGAGGAGAAGCTTTTGGAGAACGAAGGTTGGTGGTGTCAATGTGGGGGACCTCCTTTACCATTCTCTCTTTTCAGGACTGAGTCTGGGTATGACATCGATAGGTAAGTGAGTCCTGCCACCTCAGGTGGCACCACCTCAGGAATCTGCCACTTCCTGGAGGTTCCAAGACATCAGTTGCCTCCATGGTCCTGAACATAACTGCCTTGAAACCACAAAGATAATTCCCAGATTGAGCTGATGGGGAATCAGAACCCCTCACTTCATGACTTGGTTTCCCACAGAATAGTAAAAAGCTTTACCTTGAATGGAAAGGAAGCCAGACATGTGCTGTATTCCTCAACTCACTTGAATCCCTTGAACAAATATCCTAGGGTCACTATCCCATCCCCCACAGGAGCAGACACTCCTGTCCCCAAGGGAAGACGAAAGGAGGAATCTGGGTCACTGATCATTTTAAGGGAACTTGCAGGGCATGTTGTGGGAGGGAGAGGGTTGGACTGCTCACATCTTTGTGATCTTTAGAAATGACAGTGATGCAGTCTCAACCAGAGCTGTGGATAGAGACCAACTACCCTCAGTCCCCTTGGGAGAACATCACACTTTGGTGCAAAAGCCCCTCTCGGATTTCAAGCAAGTTCCTGCTGCTGAAGGATAAGACGCAGATGACCTGGATCCGCCCTTCCTCCAAGACCTTCCAAGTTTCATTCCCTATAGGTGCCCTTACTAAGTACAATGCAGGTCTTTACAGGTGCTGCTACTGGAAGGAGACAGGCTGGTCAGAGCCTAGTAAAGTTTTAGAGTTGGAGGCACCAGGTAAGAAGAAAGCAATAGATAATCAAGAATAAACTCCAGGTCCTAGATTTCAAACTTGCCTTTGCAGAGCATGATTTGTTTAATTAATTCATTTGTTTACCTCAAATGCATGAATGCATACATGCAGGCATTCCACAGTTAGTGCATACTCCTTATAGGCAATGCAGAATGAAGATCCAGTTTCTTTTTTTTTTCTTTTTAATTTTTTTTTTTACTTATTTCTGAGAGCGAGAGACAGCATGAGCAGGGGAGTGTCAGAGAGAGAGGGAGACACAGAATCTGAAGAAGGATCCAGGCTCTGAGCTAGCTGTCAGCACAGAGCCCGACATGGGGCTCGAACCCACGAGCCATGAGATCATGACCTGAGCTGAAGTCGGATGCTCAACATACTGATCCATCCAGGTGCCCCTGAGGATCCAGTTTCTAGAACAGATCTAGAGAGCAAGCTCTCAACATAGGGGAGACCCAAGATAGGGGAGGGAAGGGTGGCAAATCAGGATCATAAAGAGAAGGCTCCTTTAAGTAGTAATCTCCTCTGGTGCTCACTGAGCAGCATTATCCTTGCTCTACCTGAATTCCAGTTCATTCTCTCCTACCAGGCCAGCTGCCCAAGCCCATCTTCTGGATCCAGGCTGAGACCTCCCCTCTTCCTGGATGTAATGTTAACATACTCTGCCATGGCTGGCTGCAGGATTTGGTATTCATGCTGTTCAAGGAGGGATATGCAGAGCCTGTGGATTACCAAATCCCAACTGGGACAGTGGCCATATTCTCCATTGCTAACATGACACCTGAGAGCGAAGGGGTTTACATCTGCCGCACTCATATCCAGATGCTCCCCACTCTGTTGTCAGAGCCCAGCAACCCCCTGAAGCTGATTGTGGCAGGTGGGTGTGGCTATGGCTGCTGGGGTCTGATGATTGTTGTCCCTGGGATCATGGCTGGATGAAACAGGCTTTCTGAATTTACTTTCCTTAACCAAGTCCTAGGCCCTGCAAGGCCTCTGAGCTACAGTCATGTGACATTTTACTGAAATGCAAATTATAATCCCACATATTACAAAGCAGATGTGTGGGAGCCAATCATTTGGCTAGTGAGTGAGTCCAACCAAGTGTGGCAGCTTCAGCTCATGACAGCTTTGTTGTTCTCTACTTATTGAACATCATGCATTCATTCATTCATTCATTCATTTGACTAATATTTATTGAGCACTTAATATGTGCCAGGCACTGCCACTGCAGTCTTATAGATTGGTTTTTAAATTTCAAATGAATTTTATTGTATTTGTGATTACTATTTTTGAGTGTGAAAAACAGAATGGATTGTGCTAGTGCTGTTGATAAAAATAAACAAAAATGGTAAAAAGTCATAGTTTGTATTCTAGAAATGGCTTTATAAATTACTTTCATCCTGTATATATAAATCTGATAAGGCAGTATCAAGCTCTAAACACAGCAGAAGTCTCCAGGAAATGTTCAAATGCCAGACACACACCCCAGCCCCAGTTTGCCCACCCCATGGCCTGGATGCTTTCAGACAGAATTGGCCACATTTACATCAGTTATTCCATCAATCCCCACCAATAGGCTTGGGGAAAGCTGTGGCGCAACAGAAAGTACCCTGGGCTTAGAAGCAGTAATCTTGGTTTCTAGTTCAACCTCTGACACTGCCTACCTGTGTGATCTTGAGCAAGTCACCTCACCTCTCTGTGCTTCAGTTTCCCCACTCTAAAATAGGATGACGGTATCTATATGACCTACTGTATGATGCCCCTCTGTGCCTCAGTTTCCTGATCTGCAAAATTGGTATAAGAATAATGCCTACCTCACAGGGTTGTTGTGAGGATTTGCCTAAATACAATATATGTACAGTGCCTGGCATATAAGTTCTCAATAAATGGTAGATGTTAATTCATTAGTATAGCTTCTTATTGAGGATCAAATAACAAAGACTGTTTGAACTGTGTGTATGGATGTTTGTTGTATGAATGTCCTTCCAGAGTAGATTCCACTAACATACACTTTAGCAGTTACCTATTCACTGGTATCCCTCACTAGGCCATCAACTTTTTGCTGAGATGGACTGTGATTTCTTACATGTAAATCCTTATACCTATATGATGCCTGACACATCCTAAATGCTCAAAGAGGACATGACAGAGCTGATCTTTCTAATAATAGATGGGTGGGTCTACTTGGGATGGGAGTGGGTAAGAAGGAATGGTATGGGAGTAAGGCCCACCCACTATTTTGTAGCATCATCCCCTTGAGGAAACAGTACGTGGAAAAGAGGGTGTGGCCCCATCAACAGATTTTGTTGGGTCGAAGACTTATTGGCCAACCCCTCCTTATTGGTTTCTTCCAATGTTGTGTTCGAAGTAGGGTCTTATTTGGCTTAATGTGTTCAAAAGCCATTTTTATTCCTGCAGTAGTATTCATGCTCTACAAAGATTGCTATCAAAAGTACATTTTCAGAAGTTTGGTTTCATGGGTGGTTGGAAGAAGTACATTTGGCATTTCAGAAACCTAAAGATACAGGCAATTACAGATGTAGCTATTCCACGGAGACACAGTCCTATACATAGTTAGAGCTTGGTGGATCTGATTAAGTGTGGTGAGAGGGGAGGTGCCTAAGTGGATATGGCCTTGATTATCTCCTAGAAGAGGCTGAGATTCAAGGAAGGGAGAGAGAGTAGAGGCTAAACTTTACCTACCACCCCCTGTCTTAAAAAAAAAAAAAAGGCTAGGAAAATAAAACTAGAAGAAAATAAGGAAGAATCAACCTATCGCTAATTCAGGGTCTCTTCCCTTTCTAGGACTTTACCCCAAACCAACTCTGACAGCGTATCCTGGGCCCATTATGGCACCTGGAGAAAGCTTGAGCCTCAGGTGTCAGGGTCCAATCTATGGAATGACCTTTGCCTTAATAAGGCTTGAAGACTTGGAGAAATCCTTTTACCGCAAAAGGCCAATAAAAAATGAGGCATATTTCTTCTTCCAGGCTTTGAAAATCCATGATGCTGGACATTACCTCTGTTTTTACTATGATGAGTCATACAGGGGTTCACTCCTTAGTGATATCCTGAAAATCTGGGTAACCGGTAAGAGAGGGGAATGTCATGGCATCTATGTTAAGGGCTAAGGATATACAACTCTCCCTGGGCCTCCTGGAGAACCTGGTAATGCAGCCAGGACTAACAGTGGAGAAGAGAGCAGAATTTGTGCAACTGGGCTTAGGATGGGATTTGCCAAGGGTGGACTGGAGGAAGAGAACCCTTAGTGGTGGGAAGGGAGGCAGACTACTAGCCCTTTCTACTTTGGGTCTCATCCTAGACACTTTCCCCAAGACCTGGCTACTTGCTCAGCCCAGTCCTGTGGTCCAAATGGGTCAGAATGTGAGCCTGTGGTGTCGAGGGCCAGTGGATGGAGTGGGGCTTGCACTCTATAAGAAAGGAGAAGACAAACCACTTCAGCTCTTGGATACCGCCAGCATTTATGACGATGACTCATTCTTCCTGAAAAATGTGACCTACAGTGATGCTGGCATCTATAGCTGCCACTATCTCCTCTCCTGGAAGACCTCTATCAGGATGACATCACACAACACCGTGGAGCTCATTGTTGTAGGCAAGTGCTAACAAATGTTGTGGATTTTTTATCACCATTACTGTATTGTAAGAAGGAGCTAACAGCCCTCTACTCTCTTGGAGGTATGAGCCAAGGAAAAATATACTAGGAAGGTCGTGTAGAATTTTTTCCAAAAACTATAGGTACTTTCTCTCCCAGGATTGCTACTCAAGTCCTACTTCTCCCATGGAAAAGTTATTTTCCTTCTGGCCAGGGGAAACTTACAGATGTGAGGTCTTCCCAAGAGAAGGTAGAAACCCAAGAGTGTTTGGAGCATTGAGGAGTGGGCCAAAAGGTTCTGAGGTACAGTCTAATTTTGAGACCTCTGATATAGTGGAAGTGGAAAGGCAGAAAAGATCAAATAGGAAGTTGGGAAACATCTGTTGGGGGAAGGGGTACTGAGTTCAAGGTCACTTATTCTAACTCTGGTTTCTGGATTGGTGCAGATAAGCCCCCCAAACCCTCCCTGTCAGCTTGGCCCAGCACCATGTTCAAGCTAGGAAAGGCCATTACCCTCCAGTGCCGAGTATCTCATCCAGTACTTGAATTTTCTCTGGAATGGGAAGAAAGAGCAACATTTCAAAAATTCTCGGTGGATGGAGACTTCATCATCAGTAATGCTGAAGGGAAAGGCACAGGGACCTACAGTTGTAGTTATCGTATAGAGGCACACCCCAACATCTGGTCACATCGCAGTGAGCCTCTGAGGTTGATGGGGCCAGCAGGTGAGAGGATAGCTCTTCATGTGTATGCCCCTCCATGGGTTTGGTCATGATAGCCCTGGGATCTCAGAGCAGTGCCCAGAAAGCTATGGAAAGGGGAGTCAGGGGGCTTGTAAGTCAGGGTCCTTGGGTTTGCACACCCTTTCCCTGAGATGGACTCATAATCATCCAAAGACAGTGAGCAGGATACTTTCAAAGCTCTCATTCTTTATGAAAAAGAAGGCAACTCTGTTCATCTTTCCTTCACCTTCAGGAACTAGCCCGCACCACCTCCCCCCTGAATGTGTTCACCTCCCTCTTTTCCTATCAAGGCCTCTACTTCTGGTCTTCTCTGGCCACAGGGTTTCTCACCTGGAATTACGTTCTGAATGAAGCTATCAGGCTGTCCCTAATCATGCAGCTTGTTGCCTTGCTGTTGGTAGTGCTGTGGATAAGATGGAAGTGTCGGAGACTCAGAATCAGGTAACTGTCTTGCTCAAGCCTCCTGTTCTTCAATATAGCTGAGTCCAGGCTCCCTAGAGACTCCAACACAGGGCATGCTTCATTTGAGACAAGCCACAGAATCACACTGTTTTTATGCCCCGCCTTCTGGGTTTCAAAGACAAGATTTTCTCATCCCAGCTCTTTCTCTTTCACCTTGCAGAGAGGTCAGCACCCAAGCCAAAGGGTGGAGAAACATATACTTCTCAGAGGGAGAAGTAATCAGAACCCCATCCATTGATTCCCCCCCCTCCAGGAGAGTACCCAAATCTCCCTCCCAAACCACCCTGCCCTTCAGAGATAATTGATGTCTCCCACATTAACTTAGTCTGAACTTTTTCTCTTGTAAGAATCCAAGCTGTTCTGTTTCTCCAGGTGTTTTCTAACTCCCATCCCAACTTTTCATCATTACTCCTAGCTTTCAAGGGCTTAGAGAGCCTTATGTTCCATCTTAGTTGCCCTAGAAACCAGTATTTCCACTGCTCTGGCCTCCAACCACCTGTGCATGGCATTCTGAGAATATAATCTTAACCTAGATGGGCATTTGATGAGGCAGTGGATTGGCCAGGCCATCAAACTGCTTCCTTTGAACGAAACAGGTCATCCTGCCATCTCCTTTGATCCTTTGGAGTCCTCTGGGCCATCCCCATCTCTTATCCCCATGGCTTGTGCTTAGGCTATTCTGCTTAAAAATAAGAAGAGAAATGACAGCTCCCAGCTTGGTGGGGGCCTCAGCCCCTGAATGCCTTAACTACTCCCCCCAACCTCCTAGCTCCTGGCTGTGTCATAGACCTTTGTGTATCCAATACACAGTGGCTGATGACTATGATTTGTGTCTGTGTTTTCCACTAGGATCTGAGGGACAGAGTGACTGGGTAATTAGAAGGGAGCTCCCTAAATATTCTGCAAAAACCACCACCTTTGAGTTTTCAAAAAGTCTCAGTGGGGGTGTCAGTCTTAGTTGTCCTCAGAATCTATCCTGAGTCTTGCATCTTGGGGTAACCTCAAGGCCAGGAGTTGGAATACATATGGCTTCAAGTGCCCTACCTCAGCTCAGGACCACCGCATCAAAGAATGGGTTCAGAAAGCAGATTTGAGAGAAAGCAGCTTGAAAAGCATGTTTTCCTGACCAGGAAGGAGGGTCAGTGTTTTCTAAGTACAAATTGCCAAGTGGATTTTGGCTTAATATCATCTAATTCTACAGGACCCATAACCCAAAGCTGCTGCACATTGCTAGTCATAATCTGGGTGGGGGTAGAGAGATCCCACTCTCTGACAAGCTTAGCTTAGCACTGACAATCTTCTGGATAATTCACCGCGGCTGCCTAGGCAACCCTTCCATAACAAAGGCAGGTGAGGCAGGTCGGTCTGAGGACCAATACTGCCATAATAAAAACTGCTTCCAAACTTAAACTTGATGACAGAGAAACACCCATGATTTTTCCCTACACCCCCACACCCACCACCCAGAGCTGCCGATCACTCTGAGCTCCAGGGGTTTTAAGAGCTGGGGTTACAAAAGCATTTTCACATCTGACAACTCAATTCCAGCAACTGCCTAATCAGGGGCCACGGGGAGCTGACACCTGATATAGGCTGGGAAGGGGAGAGGGGGCGGGGGGGCACGTGGGTCATGAAAGAGCAAGAGGTTTGTAGGTGGTGAGGTCCTCAAAAAGAAAAGTCATCGATGTCAGAAAAGATTATATCCCATTATTCTGCCCAAATCCAATCCCTATTGGGTGGCGAGCAAGCCAATGACATAAATTGCCGCCCCCTTCTCTCCGCCCTCCCCCAACCCCAGCAGCTCCTCTCGTCTCTTTTCTGGTCTCACTAGAGAAGCCTGGTTGCTGGAGACTGCTCAAGGGGTCACCATGCTCTTCATAGTCACGGCCCTCCTCTGCTGTGGTGAGTACAAGGGGGTGGGGAAGGGGCCTGGGCAGAAGGCCGGGGGAATCCCGAGGAGGAGGGGGCAGAGCCCTGGCAACAATTTCTTTTGCAGGACTGTGCAATGGGGTATTGACAGAAGAGACTGGTGAGTTTTTCCTGCTCCAGACTGGGACATTCCTTCCTGGAGATCCGAAATAACTACAGAGTGTCAGTGTCAGTGGCCAGGGAGTGACTGGTTGGGAGGGAAAGACAGCCAGGAAGGGGCACTTGCTAAAGCTGCTGGCAAAATTCAGCCTCCAACTCTGCTTTTCTGCCTGCAAAATGCCCCACTCACAAGCTTCTGCGCTTTTCTAAGGCTCATTTGAGACATAAGCTTCCCCCTTCCCCCAGCACCTGCAGAAGGAAGGAAAGAGTTTGGATTTGTGTTGAAAGAGGAGGTGGGCAATGTGATCTGGGTAGGGGGTTCAAGGGCAAAGAAAGGGGGAGGAGAGGGAGGAGGAAAGATGGCTTCATTAACTCTGCTGTTTCTAGAAATAATCATGCCAACCCCTAAGCCTGAGCTGTGGGCAGAGACCAACTTCCCTCTTGCCCCGTGGAAGAACTTAACCCTCTGGTGCAGAAGCCCTTCTGGCTCAACTAAGGAGTTTGTGTTGCTGAAGGATGGTACGGGGTGGATTGCAACTCGACCAGCCTCCAAGCAGGTCCGGGCTGCCTTCCCCCTTGGCGCCCTGACCCAGAGCCACACTGGGAGTTACCACTGCCATTCATGGGAGGAGATGGCTGTGTCAGAGCCCAGTGAGGCACTGGAGCTGGTAGGCACAGGTAAGAAAAGGCAGAGGCTCCTCCCAGGGTGATCCTCAGTGCCCTGTGACTCCAACATTGTTCCTGAGAGTGGGGGAATAATGTGCACTGACTTGGAGCCCAAGGGGCTTGTGCTGCAAGTAGGAGAGGACAGTCCCTGAAATGGGGGAGGGGGATGGGGAGAGACTTATAGGAAGAACCAAAGGCCAGATGGGGACGGATTTCTTTTTTGCTGACAAAGTGATGCCAAGTGTCCCATCTGAGCACCTCCAAAATTTGGCCTCCTTTTCCACCCCCCTTTTGTTTCCCAGACATCCTCCCCAAACCTGTCATTTCCGCTTCCCCCCCAATCCGGGGCCAGAAACTACAAATCCGGTGCAAAGGATGGCTGGCAGGCATGGAGTTTGTTCTGTACAAGGAGGGAGTGCAGGAACCTGTCCAGCAACTTGGTGCCGTTGGGAGAGAAGCCTTCTTTACAATCCAAAGAATGGAGGCTAAAGATGAAGGCAATTATAGCTGCCGTACTCACACTGAAAAGCGCCCCTTCAAGTGGTCTGAGCCCAGTGAGTCCTTGGAGCTTGTCATAAAAGGTAGAGCTGAAAAGGGTGTGCGAGGGAGGGAAGGGGGAAGCAAAGCTCTGGGTCAGACACTCCTCTCCCCACAGAAACTTTGCTGCTGGTCCTAGGAGCCTGTGTCCAATCTTAGAGCCAGGCAGGCGTGGCGCTGGGAGTGCCGGGGCCTCTGGCTGCATGATATTAATAGCCATAATCGTTATTAATAGCTGGGGTTTGTGGAGGGTGATTTAATTTTTCTAATTATTTTCAAATCAATTATCGTATTTAGATATAGAGCAAATATTCAGGGGAGGTGGAACAGGTACCATTCCCCCTTCTTGCCCAAATGGGCAAACTGAGCCTCAGGGGACCAGCAGAGCTCTAGTGAAAGTTCACTCTTTTAGCTATCCTCCATTGCCTGCCTTGAGGACAGCAAGGATTAAGCTGGAGGAGGTGAGGTGTGTGTGTGGAGCGGGGGGTGGGGGGGGTTCAGGAGTACCCTGTGAGAAGTCCATCTGCAAATTGTACTTGCCTTGAATTTTAAATGCACCTACTTTTTTAAAAATAGTTTATTGTCAAGTTGGTTCCCATATAACACCCAGTGCTCATCCCCACAAGTGAAATGCACCTACTTCTGAATGAAATGCTATAGAAAACAAAGCAGCTTCCAGGAACCAATATTTGCTATATTAGTTATCTTTGTTTTTTGTTTCTTAATTTGGTTTTGTGTTGTGTTTTGTCTTTTGCCTTCTAGAAATGTACCCCAAGCCCTTCTTCAAGACATGGGCCAGCCCTGTGGTCACTCCTGGTGCCCGAGTGACTTTCAACTGCTCCACTCCCCACCAGCACATGAGCTTTATTCTCTACAAAGATGGAAGTGAAATAGCATCCAGTGACAGGTCTTGGGCAAGTCCAGGGGCCAGTGCAGCTCACTTTCTGATCATTTCAGTAGGCTCTGGTGATGGAGGGAATTACAGCTGCCGCTACTATGACTTTGCTATCTGGTCTGAGCCCAGCGACCCTGTGGAGCTTGTGGTGACAGGTTAGGAGTGGGGACATACATATGGAGACAGTATTGACCCTGGGACAGTGGGTGGAAGGGCTGCCAGCAGGAGAGTAAAAGCGCTCCTTCTTAAATTCACCAAGATAAAGCATGACTCTTAATCTCAGGGTCATGAGTTGAAGACCCATGTTGGGCATGGAACCTATTCAAATATATAAATAAATAAAATAAAAGTCACCAAGGAAGTGCTTAAGAAAGTGCCTGGCACATGGTAAACAGTCCATGAAAGGCAGCTGACTATATTATTATTACTACAGGGGGAAGAGTCAAAGGAGAGGGGAAAGGCAAGTAATTCACTTCTAGGGAAAGAAGGGAGGTAGATGCGGGTGTTCAATCCCCAAGGCCAAGCTCACGTTGCTCTACTTCTGAAATCTTTTTGTGGCTTGGCCTTGAGCTTTAGACTCAATGCTCACTTTTTCTTTAGATGGGCTGTCAGAGATTGGTGGGCTGGATGGCCCTCAGAGAAAGGGCAAAGACCTTGAAATGACAGCTGCATATTATGCAGCCATTACAAATGGTAGTTTTCAAAGGCTGATTAACGTCATGGGAAACTGTTTACTATATAAAGTTAAAATATTAAACTACACAACTGTACATACAATAGGATCCCAGTTATGCAAATAGTTACAGCTATAATAATATGAGCACCTATAGGAAAAATGAAAAAGAAAAACAGAGAAATGTATAAAGAATGATTATATTTGAGTGGTAGAATTGTATTTCCTTAGGTTTTTCTCTATATTTTCTTTTTGTTAAGTTTATTTATTTTGAGAGAGCATGCACACATGTGAGTGGGGTAGGGACAGAGAGAGAGGGAGAGAGAGAATCTCAAACAGGCTCTGCATGGTCATCACAGGGCCCAATGTGGGACTAAAACCCATGAACTGTGAGGTCATGACCTAAGGTGAAATCAAGAGTCAATCACTTAATGGACTGAGCCACCCAGGCACCTTTAGTATTTTCTAATTTGCTATAACGAACACATACTGTTTCTTTCTTTCTTTTTTTAAAATATTTTATTTATTTCTGAGAGAGAGAAACAGCATGAGCAGGGGAGGGTCAGAGAGAGAGGGAGATACAGAATCTGAGGCAGGCTCCAGGCTCTGAGCTAGCTGTCAGCACAGAGCCTGATGCAGGGCTCGAGCCTATGAACCGTGAGATCATGACATGAGCTGAAGTTGGGTGCTTAACCAACGGAGCCACCCAGGCGCCCCAAATACATACTGTTTTTTACAATAACACTAGAAAAGCAATTTGTAGAAGGTGGGGACTTCTTTCACCTTGTGGTCTCTTGAATTTCAGAATACTACCCGCAACCCACTCTCATCGCGCAGCCAGGTCCTGTAGTGCTTCCTGGAAAGACTGTGACCCTGCGCTGCCAGGGGGCTTTCCCAGGCATGAGGTTTGCCCTCTTACAGGAAGGAAACCAGATTCCCTTACAGTTCCAGAGCACCTCAGGGAACTCTGCTGACTTCTTCCTCCACACCATCGGAGCTGAGGACTCTGGGAACTACAGTTGTGTCTACTACGAGACGGCCATGTCAAATAGGGGATCACATCTCAGCAAGCCCATTATGATCTGGGTGACTGGTAAGAACAGTCAAGATAGAAGACTGGGACAGAGACAACTGGAGTAGGGGTTAGGGAGGGTAGAAGGCTAGGCCAGACCCTAGAGGTGAACCATTGTGTCCAGAAGGAGAAAGGTAAAAGGTAAATGCAGTGAATGATAAGTTTCCATACTCACTAATTTCCATCTTCCATCTCTTCCTAGACACATTTCCCAAGCCATGGTTGTTTGCTGAGCCCAGTTCTGTGGTTCCTGTGGGGCAGAATGTTACTCTCTGGTGCCAGGGGCCAGTCCATGGAGTAGGGTACATTCTGCACAGAGAAAGAGAAGCCACTTCAGTGCAGCTCTGGGGATCCACCAGTAATGATGGGGCATTCCCCATCACCAACATATCTGGTGCTAGCATAGGGCGTTACAGCTGCTGCTACCACCCTGACTGGACCAGCTCTATCAAGATACAGCCTAGCAACACTCTGGAACTCATAGTCACAGGTGAGGAGAAGGGGCTCTGGAGTGGGCATGGGAGCATAGAGAGGAGAGAATGGAATGCAAGATGCTTCATGGAAATAGTTTTCAAAGAGCTCAAGGAGAGGCAAGCAATAGTCTTTCTTCTTTATTGAACAGACTCCAGGGGTGGCACACTGGAATGTGGCCTTCTCTCTCTGACCAGCAGTTAATTTTTTCTAGGTTTGCTCCCCAAACCCAGCCTCTTAGCCCAGCCAGGTCCCATTGTAGCCCCTGGAGAAAATATAACCTTTCAATGCCAAGGGGAAATTCCAGACTCAACATTTGTCCTGCTGAAGGAGGGTACTCAAGAGCCTTTGGAGCAACAGAGGCCAAGTGGGTACAGGGCTGACTTCTGGATGCCAGCGGTGAGAGGTGAAGATTCTGGGATCTATAGCTGTGTTTATTATTTGGACTCTGCTCCCTTTGAGGCTTCGAATCACAGTGACTTCTTGGAGATCTGGGTGACTGGTAAGGTCCTGGAGACCTCATAAATAGTCTAGAATTTATAGTTTTGAAGTAGGTAGCCCTAAGTGGGTTCAGGGCCGCTTCTTCGAATACTGGTTGGTTGTCCTGGTTGGTTGCAGATAAGCCCCCTAAGCCCTCGCTGTCAGCCTGGCCTAGCACCGTGTTCAAGCTAGGGAAAGACATCACCCTTCAGTGCCGAGGACCCCTGCCAGGTGTTGAATTTGTCCTGGAGCATGATGGTGAAGAGGCTCCTCAGCAGTTCTCAGAGGATGGGGACTTTGTCATCAACAACGTAGAAGGAAAAGGCATTGGCAACTATAGCTGCAGCTACCGCCTCCAGGCCTATCCTGATATCTGGTCAGAGCCTAGTGATGCCCTGGAGCTGGTGGGGGCAGCAGGTGAGAGGATAATCCCTCCATTGTCCTAGCATGACCCGCCTAGGATCCCAGAGACAGTTCCAATGGAGACCACCTAAATGTGAAGGTGGGAGGGTTTGGAGTCAGAGACCTTAAGTGTGTCTATCTTTCTCCCAGGGCTAGTAGGGAAGTGGGACCTTGGATTCACTCACAGATAGTGAGCAGGATACTTTCAAGGCATCTTCCACCCCCCAAAAGGACGACTACTTCTGCCTCAGCATAAGTGCTGGCTCTGACCAACCCCTCTGAATTCTCAACACATGGCTTCCACGTGAACCCTGGACGATGCCAGATGAGGGGGGGCAAAGAGAGATCAGGAGAAAAGACATGTGGTAACCTCCACGGCCTTGGTTTCTTCTCTTTTATCATCACAGGCCCTGCTGCTCAAGAGTGCACTGTGGGAAACATTGTCCGGAGTAGTCTGATTGTGGTGGTAGTTGTAGCCTTGGGGGTGGTGCTAGCCATAGAGTGGAAGAAGTGGCCTCGACTCCGAACCAGGTAAATGCCTCATGTCAGCCTCCTTCTATAAACCCAGGGCTTCTGGAGAAACAGTGATATAAATACTCCTCAAATATCTGAGCCCCATAATAGAAACTGTTTTCAGGATAATGGTTTTGGATCCTCCCTTAGTCATGTCTTTTTCTCTACACAGGGACTCAGAGACAGATGGAAGAGACCAGACCATAGCCCTTGAAGAGTGTAACCAAGAAGGAGAACCAGGCGCCAACAGCAGCTCTCCCTCATCAGTCTCTCACGGAACCTCAGTGGAACTGCCAGTCCCAATATAATAATCTCCTCATTTACAAGAGCTTTCCTCTCCTCTCTTTTATCCTCAGAGACCTGCAGATCTGACTTATACTGGGAGTCAACCCCATCTACCATTCCTTGGCCAGTAATCACCTGAGCTGGGTCAAGGGGATTCTGGGAGTTGAGAGCTCTAACAGGGTGAGATGTTTCCTGAAGAGAGATTCCCTACCCCTGTAACTCCTCACTGTACTGATTTATTGGTGCATGAAACTCTATTAAAAACATATCTTCTGAATAAAGAGAGTATTCATTATTTAACCAAAAAAACTATGGCAGTGATTTTTCCCTGAGCCAATTGTCTACTTAGAGCTTAGAAATGGTGTATTGTAGCTGACCTCCATGGGAGAATAAGAGAGCATGGGGCTGCTAGCACAAAAGAAGGAGCTTAAGGGGAAGGAGGGAAGACTCCACAAGAGTACTTCCCAATTTGGTTTGAGACATTGTCACTGAGTAGAATGTCCTTTTATCTTTCCATCTCATTATTGGATGGATGAATGGATGAATGGCAACATTCCTTCTAAGTTCAGCCCAAGGAGGGCAAATATTGAAAGTATATCCTTTTTACCCTGGTACTTGTAGGTCCATAGTATGCCTGCTTTCAAACATCAAAGTTAGCCCTCTGCAGAAGTTTGAAATTGACAAAATATGCTTTGTGGCCCTTACCTGATAATCACGGAGTATGCATTAATTCACTCTTAAGTCTAAATGGTTGATAAAAGCTGAATAGTTTAATGATTCCTAAAGAGAGCTTTGTTTTCCCAAAGGAATGGGTCTCTGGTATTGGGATCTCAGAGGGTGAGTAAGCAGTTGAGGTGGTTGATTTGAAGAAAGGGGCTTCCCAATATCTCCTTGCATGACTCCAAGTGGGGTCTGGCTTGCATTCTGAGCCCCTGATCTTCCTCCCTGGATCAGCATGCCATTTGCTCCATGGGTGGTAATTCACTATACATTAAGGGGATTGAATTGGGGAAGGGACCTTACCTAGTTCCTTGAACCTGTTTAAGACCTCAGAAGTATAGACCTACAGGTCCTAGAGGAGGTCGTGATTCTTTTAAACCTGACCCTAGAGTTTCTTACGTCCCAATACTGTTTAATTCTAAGCCAACACTGTTCAGTAAAATGATGCACAAAGGTGCTGTACACAGTGAATTATTTATCCCAGGTTACAATAAAATTTATAAAGCAACTCCTGTGTTCTAACATTAGGGAGCTTATTTACCCAGCAACTTAATGGGAAAAAAATGCATCCCATTTCCCTTAATCCTTATAGAGTGAAACACTGAGTACTATAGACTAATTTGTATTAAGCTCTTTGGAATGTAGAAGTACAAAGTCTCACTCTGATTTCCATTTGATGAGATTCTATTGGTCGCTTATACAAATTTCTTATAGTGTTTCTAAAAATTGCATTTCAAAAGTGCTTTTACATTTGAATTTACCAAAACCTAAATGTTGCTTTCTGCTGAGCAGTACTCTCTGCTTTCAAACTCATAATCCCTAGCTCTCAATCAAGCTGTACATTTTGAACAATAAAGGGAAGCTTTTTCTTGGTCCTTAGTTTTAGGATAGAAGTCTTTGCTCAGGTCTGGTTTTGTTTTCCAATCATCAGGTGTTCCAAAGTGTATTATCAAGGCTTGTGTCAGGACTGTGCAAATTAGCAAGTGATCATTTGATTACTTTAGCTCTTAAAACAACAGAAAGAGAAATGGGAAGAAAAGAGCAGAGAGCCAAAGACTGACATCTAGAGAAGCCTCTGAATTGGAAAAGCAGGAAGAAGGTGAGGCAAAATGCATAAAAAGACTCTTGTGAATAGCTAAAACATGGAAAGAGCCTACGTGTCCATCAACAGATGAATGGATCAAGAAGATGTGGTTTATCTATACCATGGAATACTACATGGCAATGAGAAACAATGAAATCTGGCCATGTGTAGCAACATGGATGGACCTTGAGGGTGCTATGCTGAGCAAAATAAGTCAGGCAGAGAAGGACAAATAGCATATGTTTGCACGTATAGGAGGATTAGGAGGAACTTGACGGAGGAACAATGGAGAGAAGAAGGGGGGAAATGGTGGGGGAAAGGGAGAGAGGCAAACCATGAGAGACTCTTGAATGCTGACAAAAACTGAGGACTGATGGATGTGGGGGGGAGGAGGGATGGGCATGGAGGAGGACACTTGTGGGGATGAGCACTGAGTGTTATGTGGAAACTAATTTTGGCAATAAACTATTTGTAAAAAAAAAAAAAAAAAAAAAGGACTCTTGTGAAATCCAGATATTGAACTTGGGGTCTCCTGGGTCCAAAGGATTTAAACGCAGGTGCTTATGGAATCAGATAAAATTTTGATAAACCTTTCAATGAGAAACAAATAGTGAGAAAAAAAATTAAAAAGAAACAAATAGTGAGAAATATTGTGACACTGGACTGTTAGTTGGTTTTCTAAAAACACTTACATATACCATTCTTTCATTTAGAGAACTAAGTTCTACATGTTTTAGAAGGGAAAAAATAGTTGTCAATTAACTGTGAAATACTTAAAGACAAAGAGTGGATTTGAGATTTAACTTTCCTACTCACTGTCAGAGTTATCTCAATGAATTAAATATCTATTTATAATGCAGAAGTCGTCACAAACTATCTCAATGAATTAAATATCTATTTATAATGCAACCTTAGCTTGTTGCTGACAATGCTCCACATGGCACTTTTTTCAACCTGGTTGCCATGGGAATCTGTTCCTTTACCCCTGGCTGGCCTCTAATCATCGGCCCAGTATTAGGTAATTTCTGGGAAATGGAATCTCAGTTAGGATGGAAGGGACCTTTTAGAGCAGAATATGTCTCTGGGACTCCAGGAACATAGGGCAAAGATCCTCTTCCCATCTTTAAAAAACAAATGTAAATTACCACTGATCCTTGAGCTCACACATCTTTGTCCCCAGCATCTCAGAGCTACAAAAGTTGTCAGGGTGGTGTGGTCCAATCCCCCACACAGTACAGAATCTCTTTCATGGCAGAGGTTTCAGGTAGGTCCACCTCTAGGGATGGGGAGCCCACCACTTCATGACACAACCTGAGAATTTCAAATTGTTTGATCCCATATCTGCCTGTGTACATTCCTTTCATATTCACCAGCTCTAGTTCTACCTCAAGTTGCAACACAGATGAAATCTACTTCTTACACATATACAACATCCAGAAGATGTGAGTTGTCCTCCTCCAGTCCATAACATCTCACCAGTGGTACTTCCTGGGTTTGGCCAACATTCATTTCCAAATGTATCTCGATGTGGTTAACTCTCAGTTACCCAGGCTTTGGAGAGGGCAGAGTTCATGTCTATCCAACTCCTTCCAGATTCAACCATAGCCACTCTTCTATGCATCTTAGATGTCTATTATTGTATAGAACAATATGAGATAGAATACTTACATAGAATAGTAAACAATGATAAATGATGTAATGAAAAATAAAGCAGATATAAGAAATACAGAAGTGACTAGTGGGGAAATTGTTGCAATTTAAAAAGGGTAGCTGAGTCTACCTCTCGGAGAAGATGACATTTGACTTACGGTTTGAAGGGAACGTGGACCAAGCCTTGCAGATATCTAGGCAAAGTGGGTTCTTGTCGGTGAGCACAGCAAGTGCAGCAGCCCTGAGACAGGAGAATGCCTGGTTGGTTGGATGAACTATAACTATACTATAGTGGTCAGAGCTCAGTAAGCAAGGGGGAGATTGCAGGTCTCTGTAAGGACTTTGACTTACACCATGAACAAAATAGGAATTTACCTGAGTGACATGAGAAGACTTAGGTTTACAAAGACTGTCTAGTCTTCTGCGTGGAGAGTATACTAAAGGGTAAGAGCAGAAGCAAGAAAGATCTGTTGGGAGGCTTTTGCAGTAATCAGACAAAAGAGAGTGGGTTAGGTCAACACAGTAGCAGAGAGGTGATCAGAAATGGTTGTATTGTTGATATAATCTTAGAAAAGAGTCAACAGAATTTGCTGACAGACTGGATGTGGGGTGTGTTCTGTAAACATTTTCATTAAAAGAAAGAACTGTTTCAAATATTGCCTTAGTGCTTTCCCTCCCTGGGTTATTTTATTTTAATTTTTAATTTTTTAATTTTTTTTACAAATAGTTTATTGTCAAATTAGTTTCCACGTAACACTCAGTGCTCATCCCCACAAGTGTCCTCCTCCATGCCCATCCCCCCTTGCCCCCACCAGTCCTCAGTTTTTGTCAGCATTCAAGAGACTATCCATCAGTCCTCAGTTTGTTCTCAGCATTCAAGAGTCTCTCATGGTTTGCCTCTCTCCCTTTCCCCCACCATTTCCCCCCTTCTCCTCCCCCTTATTCCTCCGTCAAGTTCCTCCTAATCCTCCTATACGTGCACACATATGATATTTGTCTTTCTCTGCCTGACTTATCTCGCTCAACATAACACCCTCAAGGTCCATCCATGTTGCTACACATGGCCAGATTTCATTCTTTCTCATTGCCATGTAGTATTCCATGGTATAGATAAACCACATCTTCTTTTTTTTTTTAAATTTTTTAAAATTTTTTTATTTTTATTTTTATTTTTATTTTTTTTGTTTTTTGTGTGGTTTTTTTGCATTTTTTTATTTTATTTTATTTTTTTTTTTTTACAAATCGTTTATTGTCAAATTAGTTTCCACATAACACCCAGTGCTCATCCCCACAAGTGTCCTCCTCCATACCCATCCCTCCTCCCCCCCACATCCATCAGTCCTCAGTTTTTGTCAGCATTCAAGAGTCTCTCATGGTTTGCCTCTCTCCCTTTCCCCCACCATTTCCGCCCTTCTTCTCCCCCTTGGTCCTCTGTTAAGTTCCTCTTAATCCTCCTATACGTGCACACATAGGATATTTGTCCTTCTCTGCCTGACTTATTTCTCTCAGCATAACGCCCTCAAGGTCCATCCATGTTGCTACACATGGCCGGATTTCATTGTTTCTCATTGCCATGTAGTATTCCATGGTATAGATAAACCACATCTTCTTGATCCGTTCGTCAGTGGATGGACACTTAGGCTCTTTCCATGTTTTGGCTATTGTGGAGAGTGCTGCTATGAACATTGGGGTACATGGGCTCCTATGCCTCAGCATTTCTGTATCCCTTGGGTAAATTCCTAGCAGTGCTATTGCTGGGTCATAGGGGAGTTCTATTGTTAAGTTTCCTTAGGAACCTCCACACTGTTTTCCAGAGGGGCTGTACCAGTTTACATTCCCACCAACAGTGTAAGAGGGTGTTCCCTGGGTTATTTTAATCTCGTCCTCAAGAAAGAGTTTTCCAATGCCTCCCAAGCCGGGTCACCACTTCTGGAAGGTTTGTCAGTGAGTTTGTCATTGTCCGTGCAGAAACACTGTGAGCAAAATGCAAACCTGTGCATCTGAAGTGACCTTACTAACACAGAGCACCCAGGACAGTGAAATGATCATCTTCCAGGAGCTCAACTCACCATTTGTATTAATGCCATCTAAAATCACATTAGTCCTTGGGCAGCCAGATCACTCTGCTGGCTCATAGGAAACTATGGTCACCTAAAATCCACAGCTCTTTTTCACACAAGCTCTTGCCAGTGCGATCCTTTCTTGTTCTTCACTTGTGCAAGGGATGTGTTATTTTGAAATTGAGTTTTTAACTCAGATATAAGACTTGAAATTTATTCCTGTTACATTTCATCATATAGGCCCCAGCTTACAGACATCATATATTACCACTTAATGAGCCTCCTTTGATATGCCATATATATAGGCATTCCTTCATTCACTCCTCACAACGATTCTGTGTCACTCAATCCTAGTATTACTCCCATTGTACACATTAGAAAACAGTGGCTCAAACAGGTAAGGTAACATGTCCAAGGCCACCTAGCTCAGAGCCAAGGGCAGAGCTGGAATTAGAATCCAACTTTGTCAGATTCCAAAGCCAGATTCTCCCATACTAAATCCTGGATAGCACAGTGTCTAGAATATAGTAGGTGTACAACAAATATTTACTAAATTGGCCACCTTCACACTCCACTTTTTATTTATGTTATTTAACTGACACTCATATTCACTTGGTATTTGTTGGGCTCTGTTCTAGAGCTTTATATTTATTAAGCATCTTAATCTTCACAATAAATCTATGAAACAGGTATTATCATTTTTCACATTTTTTTTGCAAGGAATAAAACAGAGCCACATAGAGATTAAGCAACCTGCCTAGGTGACACAGCCAACAAGTGTAAGAGACAGGATTTGGACCCAGGCAGTCTGGCTCCAGAGTTTGTGTTTATAACCACTAAGTATGCTGTCTCAGGCTATTCTGAGGTCCTGACCTTGCACTCTCAAGGGAAGGAGGTACCTCAATCTAGCTTACTGTCCACTGCCCAATGGTAACCCTGTGGCCCTTCTGTTGAAGTCCAGTTCAGCCTCCTCCTTTTCTCTGTTTCCCCTTATTACCAATGAAAGCTGGTCTCCAGGATTAGTAAGAAAGAAAACTTGCTCACGTCCCTAAATCTAGTCTTGATTTCTCCCCTTCCTTCTCAGAACTCCATGACACTGCTTTCACTAGACAAAATTTTTCAACTTCCTTCCTTAAGGAGGGGTCCAATGTGATTAAATGGTCCCTGTTCTGGGCAAATACCTTAAAAAAAAAAAAAAAAAAAAAAAAAAAAAAAAACACTTGGCTGGTGGTGGCAGGTCAATAAAGGCTTGGAGAAGAAGGATGTTCCCACAGCCCTCTCAACACCCCCAACAATGGCCCATAGACCACACCATTATACCAGACTATATTGTCAATTAAGTCCATAGGATCCTGGCTAGAGTCATGTTTAAACTCGGCGTGGTAAAGGCATGTAGAGAAATTCAAGCCACTCGCACAAGTTATTGGTTTATCAAGGATGTCTTTGATGAGCAAATCCCTTGTTGTTTAGGAAAGCCATTTTTGGCACCATTTGTTAAAGGCCAAAGGATGATCCATATAATATCATAGGCTAGCAAAATGTATATAGGGGGCTAGAATTCATTTTGAGCATGACACAAATTCTGTAAAGGGTGGCATAGCATAAGAAACTTTATTAAATTAGCCAAAATTCCCTTATTTTGCAAGATCATTACTCAAGCAGTTGCTCCAGTTTAATCCAGGAGCCAATCCTGGGGAACCCATCAATTGCTGTCCCAAAGTTAGACTCGATCATATGAATCTGGACATAGTGCAGGAATCTTAGACTTGAAGAATATTAGAATTGAAAAGGCTATCAGAGATGATCCAATGCCCAAAGTTTTTATAACATATCAAACAAGTGGCTGACTGACCTCTGCTTGCAGCTTTCTGGAGGAGGAGTCCTGGTGGTGTGGCAGTAGGTGGGGGAGACTTACTACCTACAAGGAGTGGTTGTCCCTTCAATTATCAGGTAACTGTAATGGGGAGGAAATTCTTTTAATGTTCTGAAACCTGCCTTCTTTCAGCTTTCATACCAATAGGCCCACAGAAAACGTATAACACAAAATCCTTCCTTAAGTCTTTGCTTTTCCAAGTAAAACATCCCTATTTTCTTCAAATGATGCATCCAGAGGAAAAAAATAGCTTAGAGACGCTCTGACTAACTTTGAATACAAAGAAGTCACCTCCAATGTGATGGACACTATACTTCCATTAATATATCCCTGAAATCTCAATAGTATAGATAGTAGCCACATAACACTATGGGCTTATATGATGTTTGAAGCTAACTGAAACTCCCATGCCTTTTATAGAAGCCCTTCTAAGCATTGCCTTCACTCTGAATTTATGTAATTAATTTTAGAGCTAAAGCATACAATTTGCTATTTGTCCCAACTATATTAAAGTAAGAGCGTTTTTTTCTTTGGATGTTTGGCTTCACAGCTATTACTGAATCTGTCAACCTCAGTTTTCATATCTGTAAAATGAAGATAATCACTATTCTAATTCTGCAGTGTTGTGGTGAGGATAACATGAAACAGTGTATGTGAAAGTGCTCCTAATTAGTGTCACACCACTCTAAGTTCTGATGATGACAACGATGAGGATTCTTATTTTCCACTGTACAGTGTACATAGATATCAAGCTTAGTCTTAATCCCAAATTTAGTCAATGTCTCATCTTTATCATCATTAAAATTGAAAGCACATGTCTTTCTGGGTTTGCTGTGATTTCTTAAATGCACACATTTTGTGTATGATCACTTAATGAGTTAAATATTTAACTGTCCATACTATCAGTCTACCCCATTTTTCCACCCTGTCTGAAAGAACATCAGAGAAGTGTTTGTCAAGATCCTTGCTGAAGCCCAGGTAAATGATTTTTGCAGCTTCCTCTTGTAAGCCCATCCAAAAGGAAATGAGCTTAGTCCGGCATGACTTGCTCTTAATGAACCCATGCTGGTTCTTCGTGATTAGTAAGTCCCTTTCCAAGGGCTCAGAAATCATCTTCTTAATAATCCATTCTAGAAGTTTGCTGGGGATCGACGTCAAACTCACCAGGCTAGCATTTGTAGATTCTTCTTGCTTTGTAGGGGAAAAAAACATTGTTTTATTTAGTCTTTTGGCACCTCTCTCCTTATCCACAAGTCTTTGGAGACTACCAACAGAGATATCCAAGCTTATAAGACAGACCAAAAAGTAACAATGCTAACTCTTAAGCTGTCTTTCACTTTTCCTAATTTTTCTGAAGTGAGATAATTCATCTTGCTTAGACTGATGTAGACATGCCCTCTGCAACTGAGGTTGCAGAGCCATATTTTAGAAAACCCAGAATGTCAATGGCAGGTTGGTTAACAATGCAAAAGCATCCTTTCCAGTGGATGTTTTATAAGAGCTCACACTTCTAGAGCAGTGCTTCTTAAACTTTAATGGGCACATGAATCACCAGTGGATCCTGTTAAAATGCAGATTTTGATTCAGTAGATCTGGGTCAGAGTTTGAGTTTAGGCATTTCTCATAAACTCACAGGTGATGTCCATGCTATGGGTACACACACTATTCTTTGCATGGCAACGCTCTAGATTAATCATTCTAGATCTTGGCTACACAATAGAATCACCTTAATAGCTTTCAAAAACTTCCATGATGGGGGCGCTTGGATGGCTCAGTCATTGAGTGTTCGACTCAGGTCATGATCTCCTGGTCTGACTTCAGCTCAGGTCATGATCTTGTGGTCCATGAGTTCAAGCCCCACTTTGGGCTCTGTGCTGACAGCTCGGAGCCTGGAGTTTGCTTGGGATTCTGTGTTCTCCTTATCTGTCTGCACATTCCCCCACTCAAAAATAAAATAAACATTAAAAAATTAAAAACCAAACATATGAACATAAGGAGGAAAGGGAAGCAAAAATAATATAAAGACAGGGAGGAGGACAAAACATAAGAGTCTCTTAAATATGGAGAAAAAACAGAGGGTTGCTGGAGGGGCTGTGAGGGGGGGGGATGGGCTAAATGGGTAAGGGACGTTAAGAAATTTACTCCTGAAATCATTGTTGCACTATATGCTAACTAACTTGGATGTAAATTTTAAAAATAAATTAAATACAAAAATTAAAAGCCTCCTTGACCAAAATGCTCCCCACATTAACTCAAGCAGAGTTCCTGGGGCTGGGACTTAGGAACGGATATTCTTGAAGCCCCTTGGGTTATCCCAATGCACAGCCAAGGTTGAGAACACTCTTCTAAAACTTGTATCTTTTGGTCAATACTCTTCAGAAGGACTCAAATTTTATCCTCTGATTTGTGCAACTGCCGGACCTACCAGTTATAAGCCCATGCATAAAGACACTCCTTTTTAGTAAAATGTTGTTAACCAAGAATATTGGAAGCATTGTAAGACACTGTATTTCATTTTTGGTAATTTTAGGGTTACTTTTGCTTCCCTATTGCTGCCTACTACCATAATTAAGAGGTCAGTAGGGTGACGTGGGAGGAAGGTTAGGTTAGAAATAGTTTTGTAGCAATAAAATCTTACTTTCTCCCAGTGGGTTGTTTTATATAACACCACCACTTATACAACAATTTAGAAAGTACTATAAAATGGCCAGGTTGTGGTTTGGCTTGGATCTCCATAGAGAACTCCAGTTATAGTAAACATCTCTCTTTTGATTGGAGTGAGTACACACATAAAACAGAATCTGCTTTATTAATAAACAAACTCTGTCTTTATTGATAGTGGGTCAACGACACCGGAGGCAGGCTAGCCTAGAAAACTAAAAAGAATTTGAGACACATTATGCTAAACCTAAGACTCAAAGGAAAGTCATTCAAAGGTATAGTCTCTTCCATGAAGATTCCTCAACATAAAGGTTAAGGATCAACACTGTGAAAGAAGAAAAATATAACAGAGAGCAGGCTTTGGAATTTTACAGATCTGGGCATTTCTTGGTTGAGCAATGCTGATGTAAATCCTCTCCCTGGCAGCCAAGTGCAGGGAGAAAGCATATCGGTCTGCGGGTGGGGTGTGTGAAGGGCAATGGCTTTGCTGGCACTCCAGCTAGGGGCATACCAGAGGGAGAACAGCCAAATGAGGCCAGGCTCAAAGGAGAACAAAGAGCAGACCGGATGGTGGCAGGTCTCAAAAAAGTTCTAGGCAGAAGAATCCTCCCTAAGCAGCTATTGTTGCTGGCGCCAGACCTGATAATCCTTTGGGAAGACATGGAAAAGGGCCACTCTGAGGCCTGTTAATAAGATCACCATTATTACACTATTGACCATTTTACAACATTCAGAGAGTCAACTTTGTCAAATTCCTCTTCATATGCCCTGGGCATACATTAGAGAATCTGAAAAGGAAAGGCCTGATTGGAGAGAACTTATGGCTCCTGCGAAGAAGGAAGGGCCCTGTCAGAAGCTTTTCCAGTGATTTACCTCCTCCCCAAGAACCTCCTGAGGACAAAGAAGAGATGGGAGTGCATTTACCGACCCCTCCTTCAGAACTGAGCTTGTCCCTACTTCTCATCCCCTTCAAACCTCACACACTTCCTCCAACATTTCATTCTGAACCTACCATCAGCCTTGTAAGTAAGAGAAAAGAAAATCGCTCCCTTGTAGCACATCTCAGTTCCATATGCTACTCAGCATGGTGGCATCAGTGGTTCAAGGATCACCATTCTGAAAGAAACAACTGTAGCCAGAGAGGTTTGTTGATACAAACTCCTGGGGATACTTTGTAGCCTGTCAACAGCTCACCACTCACCTTTTTTTCTGCCATGCGCCCTAGGCATTGTTCTTCTCTCTCTATTAGACTGTACCCACTCATCCTCCCAAGGCTAGCGCACAATGATACCTTTATTTCTCCTTGTCTGGCCAAAAGCAAGCCACGAACCCTTCCGAGGTGGCAGAGTACACAAACAGTTCATTTTATTATGTGGTGAAGGATATGAGCTTTGGAGTGAGGTAGCGAGCCCAGGGTTTCATCCCCCATTACCACTTACCAGCTGCACACCCTTGCATGCCCACTAGAACTCTCAGAACCTCAGTCTCTCCTTATGTCAAATAAAAATAAATACTACTAGTATTCAGTTCTAAGGGCTGTTATGAGGATTAGATATGATGTACATCAACTGCCTAGCATGCAGTAGGGAAATGGTCAATAAATAGTAGCTTTAATTAGTTTTTCTACAGACTTTTCTCTTGGCAACTATAAATAAAACAACTAGTGAGGTTTAAAAGATATTAATTGCAAACAAAAGTTGCAGGCTACGAAGTCACAACAATTTAAAAGGAAAATACAAGAGACAAACCATAAAAATCACAACCTGAGGTAATCACTGAAATATGAATAGAAATAACCTTGAGCTGTCTCTGCCCCAGGCTTGCTCAGGTTCAAGATTTTTTCTTTTTCTTTAAATTGCAATCTGAGGTAGAGATGAAAGCCCCTGGTCTAGGAGTCAAACAAGCCTGGGATCACACACCAGCACTGTCCCTTACCACATCTGTGACCTTCACCAAGTCTCTTAATTTCACTCAGCCTCGGTTCCCTCATATGCAGGACAAGAATAGTTAGAGTGCCCGATTCCTATGGCTGTAGTGCAGATGTGATGGGCTTGTTATAGCAGAACTCAGGAAAAGGAAGTTGGTCTCATTAGCTTGTGTTCATACCTCCTGGGTCTGTGATTTTCTAGGGCTGTGTTCATGCACCCCATCCATATCTGCGGAATTCTTTCACATTCTCTTTCCTCCTAGGTCCTCGTTTGCTTTCTGGGAAAACTCTAGCTGATGTGTCTCCATGCACCGGTTGAACTTACTTATTTCAATCACTACAAGGAGGAAAGGAGCAGAGGAAACACACCCCAAAACCTTGTGCCCCTGCCAGGCAGGAAAGGGAGGGGCAGGATGGAAGGCAGAGAGAGGAAATTCTCCCAAGTCAGCGTCTTGGCCCCTCCTCTACACCTGCTCACATCAAGCTGAGCAGCTCTGGAAAAGAGCACCAGGCATGGTGTGTCAGCTCCACTGCCCCCTCCAGTGGTGGGGCCTGGAGAAGTCATGAGGTGGAGCCGGGGAGGCATTCATTTCTAGGACTCATGGAGAAGAACAACTAATAACCTCAGTGACAACCATAATGCCAATGACAACAGTAGCTATAATCCACCAGGAGCTCACAGACAAGAAGGAAGAACAGTAACACAAACAACAATAGTAATATTTAGTGGAGTCATGGAGGAAGAGGACTAAAAGTTCTGAGAAGATTCATGGGTAAGAATGGATAATGAGAATTATAATTAATGTGACAAAGATCATGGTAATCCTTAGTGGGCTCATGGAGAAGAGGAAATAATCATGATTAAAAAAGCTAACACTTAGCAGTTCCTCCCTACACATCGGTGCTAAATGGTTTGTATGTATTATTTTACATAACATTTCAAGGGACTTGCCCCTCAGAGAAATTAAGTACCTTGCCCATGGCCATAGGGCTACTAAGCAGCAAAGCTGGTATGAAAATCCAGGTATGTCTGATTCCAAAACCTGTGCACTTCCCCGCTGTACCACGCATATAGTGGCAATGGAAGGAAACCAGCTGACCTAGCCAGTTAGGACACCTATTTGCCTTCCTGTTCTCAGCCATGGAAGTCTGCAGGATTCTGAACATGACCCACTGTTTACCATGGGAGCCACCTTCTCTCCCCTAGCCTCTTATTACCAGTTTTGGACAAGGGGGCTTCAGGAAAAAAAAGAATCCTCTCCCACCTCCAGAAGGGGGGCAGGCTCCCTGCTGAGTAGAACACTCTGGTACCCAGACAACCAGGTGTCTCATCTTCTCATAAATGTGTGAATTGAGGGACATGAGGGAGATTCCTCCTCCCTAATTACTAAATGCTTGAAATTGGACCTTTGGAACATTCTGTACTTTATTAAAATGCAAATACCTGTTTTGATTCATTTACACCACAGTGCGAATCTTTTAGTTAATCATTTCCAAGAAAACTAGTCTCTGAGACTTTAATGTTGTTAGCAATACAGGCAAATACAATATTTCCGTCTCCAGCTTCAGTACCCCCCCATCCTAATATGTCCTACCACACTCCAGCTCAAACCAGTGACTTCAAATATGTTAATGTTTCCACTACCTGGAATACCCCTACATATCTTTTACCTAATTCTTAGTTGCCACTCAAAATTTAGTACAGATGCCAACCTCCTTGCATTAAGCCTCTCCCCTGTAACTCACACACCACCACACACATAGCTGTACTGTCTGGCTTAGGGGGCTATTCCTTGTGCCATTAAAGCAGCCTCTGTTTTTATCTGACTTTCTATCCATGTATATCATTATACATGTATATGTAATATTTGTTATGGCATGTATTATCACCTATAAGTTCCATGTTAAATAGTATACATTTAATCAGAATAATAGTGGTAACGATAATAAGTGCACATAGCTAAAATGCACAAACAGTGCAGAAGATTATGAAGTGAAAAACAGAATATTTCCAAATCCCTCCCACCACAGTATTAACCTCCAGAGGTAATCTTTGTTAACAGTTTTTCATGTATTTTTCCAGAAATGTTGGATGCATATACAAGAATATCTGTATATGCTTTGTTTTCACACAGGAAAGAGCATACTGCTTTGCAACTTTCTTTGCTCACTCTGTATATCTTGGGGGAACTTCCCATATCGGAATATATATTTGCTCTAATCTGCTATAAAATATTCAAAAGACAGATGTATCATGATCCCATACCTATCCAAGAGTCTGTCCCTTTTTGTCATTCGTTTGGTTTGTGGCTGCTGCTCTTGCTTGGGTTTTGTGTGCTGTTAGAAAAAATGTTGTTGTAATGAACACCTTGCAAATGCATATTTGCCTGTTTATATGCATATGCTCTTTAGGATAAATTCTTCGAAGTGGAACTGCTGGGTTGAAGGGTATGCCTTTTTACAAGCTTGATAAATATGTCCAATTGCCTTCCAAGAGTGTATCACCAAGTTATACTCCAACTGATTGCAAATGGGAGTTACTGTATCCCCACATCCTCAAAAGCATTTGGTTTTTATCACATTTCAAGTTTGGTAGAGGAAATATCTCATATTTTTATTTATCTTTAATCATCAGCACATGAGTCAAAGTTTTATATTCATTGGACATTTATATTTCTTTAGTTGTTAAAAATTTTTATCCACTTTTGTATGGGGTCATTTCCCTTCATCACTGTAAAGGCTTTTGGTACATTTAATTTCAATTATCATTTAAAATTTTTAAAAAGGACTTGAAAAAATCTTTGTTATATGTGCCAGTTATTTTTTCTTAGTTTGCCATTTGCCTTTTGTCTTGCTCACTTATTTACTATTACAGTATTTAAATGATAATATTTATGTGGTTATATGTATTAATCTTTTCCATTGTAGTATCTGTTTTTTGTAGCATGCTTAGTTAGAAATGTCTCTTTCACTGCAAGATTATAAAAACAATCATCAATGCTTTCACCTAATACCTTATGGTTTTTCTGTTTTTAAATATTTAAGTTGAGTGACCTGGAATTTATTTTGGTGTAAGGGGTCTGGTACGGATTCTGATATTTTATCTGAATGGCCAGCCAATTGTGCAATCGCTTTGTATTTTTAAATATTTACTTGTCTCTTCCACTAGAATCTGAGCTCTTCCAAGAAAAGAGCCCTACTTTACTAATTGTTGTAACTCAACATCTAACACTGTGCCTGGAACATAAATTGCATTTACTCAGTACATGTTAAATGAATGCCAGATATGGTTTCAGTTTCCTCTGTTGGTGAACAAAGCTTCCTGAAAGAAAATTAGTAGCCTATGTGTGCCACATTTTGTTAACTCTACCACTAACCCAGTGGGAGTCTCTTCTCTATCTGCTACTGCTTGGTATCTATAACCTCTTACTCAAGCTAGATGATTTAAAAGGCTAGCTAGACATGACCAGAGCCTAATTAAATATTGCAGGTGCACGGTAAAAAGAAACATAAGAAAGCTCCATCTGGCCAAGAAGCCCCCTACTCCCTAATTACTACTGCCCGAAATTCTATCTTTAGGACTTGATGTCCTTTATTAAAATGCAAATATCTTGTTGAGCTAGGTTTCTTTATTCATTCACACTGCAGTGTGATTTTTGTTGTCTAATTCAATGCAAAAAAAAAAGTCTATGACAAAAAGTTTTTACGGGAAGGCTGCAAAGAAGTAAAGGGCAAGAGAGAGATCACTGAGGAATGCAGAAACAAGGGAGTGCATGGAGGAAAACACTTAATTCTAACATTCTACCATGGCACTTTAATGTACCAAGCTGCTTAATCACAGAATACATCTTCCTACATCCCCTTCTCTGAACTTCAGCAATCTAGACTCTCTAGACTTATTGGACATATTTGTAGGGAATTATTTAGATTAGAAAAGATTACATCAGTCTGCTAAAGGCTAATTTCTTTGGAGTGTTTTTGAGAATTTTATCTTGAAAGATCATATGAATATTATATTTTCATTAAAAAAAAAACCCTAATAGCTGATTCCAGTACCCAAAGTGCCTTCTCATCTTCTGTTGACGCCAGACCTAACATCTACCTGATTAAAAGTACTTTGGGGAAGGAAATGACAAAAGCATAAGGTCAAGATGTACCTCCACAATCTTCTGATTTGGGGGTTTTAAATGCATACTGTTAAACCCTCTCTTCCCCATTTCGTCTGGGTGAAAAGAAACCCCAATTTTAAGGAGTTTAAACTGGTATGACTTGCAAGCCCACTCAGCACCTGGACCTGTACTTTTGGGGTTGGCATCAATGAAAAATGATGGTTAAGAAAGTCATTTTCCTGGTTTATTAGAATCTCTCTCTTTGGACCTAGGTCATTCCTCACGTGCCCTGGTCATGTTGGTCTAAGCTACTTCCATCACAAGCTGTTTTTCATTTCCTAGTTTGTATGAAAAACTGACCATAAAAGTCTGTACATGAACCACTTGTTTATTGCTAATTCATCCCTGGAGTTTGAAGGGAATGAAATAACTAATGGACTCTGAAATTAAGCCCTTATTAAAAGTGTAAATTTAGTGGAAAGTGCAGCATTTGAGTTAATACTCATTCATAATCTTAGCATGAATTAGTGTTGGAGTCTTCCCTTAGAAACTCTGAGGATACAGTTTATGAAAGGGTAAAGAACAGGAAGGTAAACAGGGCATTAGACTTTTGGGGAGAGAGTACCACCAGACCTAAAAAGACCCTGAAACAAGTAGAATAAACCCAGAGAGAATCTTCTGTTTTCCCCTGATTCACCTGAAATCTGGTCCCAGTACTGAATGCTCTGGAACTTTCCACTAATGTATTAACCCTAGGCTATAATAATAATAATAATAATAGGTAATATTCACAGTGATGAACCGGAATACTCCAGAAATTGAATTGAATTTAAATAGCATTTATAGAGAAAATAAATATTTTAGAGGCCCTGTAAAATAAATATATGCACGTATATATTAAAAAATAATCACTATGGTGGAGATGCTGATATTAATGGCAACTTATATTTACTGAACACTTACTTTGTGCCAAATACTGTATGCATAATAACTCATTTAAGCCTAATAATAATTTTTAGGAAGGCACTGTTATACTTTCAGTTTTACAGAAAAGGAAATTGAGGCTCAGTGATATTAGTAATTTGCCCAATATCATACAACTAATAAGCAGAATCCCATTCCACTGGCTGAGAACCAAGACTGAGCCAAGAAGCCCTTTTTTGAACCACCATGCTATTTAACAGCAGGCTGGTGCTGCTGCTGCTTCTTACTCCAGGCCCTGGGACCATGGCAATTCTCTCTCCAGACAGAATTCTGAGTCACAGTTGGCCTTTTTGTATTTTCCTTTCTTTGGTTGAGGCTGACTTCTCTACATATTTTTGAGGCCATTTTCATACCCTACCTTGGCATCTCCCTCCTAAGTTTATCCAGTGAAGTGAAGACACAGCTCTTGCATGTCAGGCATTTTCCTAGGTGCTTTCACATTTGCTCTTCTTATTTACTATATCAACCTTTGAGGTAGATATTATCATTCCCATTTGACAGATGGGCAAACTGTGACTAAAATAAGAATATACTTAAGACAAGTGACAGTTTGGATATGGGCCTGATACCAGAGTTTGAGAGGACTTGTAAGCCGTAAATAATTTATACTTCTCCAGAGTTCTTGCTTGTTAAAAGATTGAATGACTAATTAATGTTGGAATGTCTGGTGAAAGGGACAGGCAGATGAGACATATATTTTGGGATGAGAGGCTTCTGTCTTAGGGTCTTCTTCACATCAACAAAAGCAGAAGCTCTCTTCTTAACTCCCCTCTATTCCGACATAAATAGCACTGGAAAGGCTGGCCTTGTCCCTGGACTGTTCTTTCCTTTGCTAGGATTACCCTGGAAACCATGACAGAAATACAAAGGTCACTCTCTAGCCTAGCCCCCTTGTTTTCTGGATCAGTCTGATTCTTACATAAAGGCAGGAGTCCAACATACATCAGAGAAGTTAGATGGGGGAAGTGGAAGCTTTGCCTAACCCTCTCAGCCTGGGGCAAAACTATCTGGAAAGAATGAATCAATGGGTCCTGAAATAGTCTTGTTGGCTCAAGCGCATTTGGAGCTCACACCATCCCTCTTAATCCAGTTATGTTAACTACAATAAAATGATGCCCCTTTCTCTGTCTCCCCAATATCGGTGAATTCTTAAATAAGTTTTTTATTTCTAATTTCAATAAATTAGAATAAGAATTCAGACTTTCTAGCACAGACAATTATATTTACCCAGTCACTTAATGAAAAGTGCATCATTGAAGCCTTGTAGTACTTAAGCACATGGAGTACTATAGATTAATTTTGTTAAGTTATTGTGCCTTTAGGATACCAAGCACTCACCTTCAGTTTTATTAGATGAGAACGCATCCAGGGTGTATGTTAATTTTATACTGAATCTAAAATTTTCATCTGCAAATTACCTCTCCTTTTTCTTTACTGAAGCCACTTTGACATTGCAAAATACTCTTTATCTGACTCCACCAAACTTCCTGACCTGATTCCATTAAAAGTTCTTACCTCAACATACTTCACACACTGGATTCATGTCTTATCTCTCAGATATGTGAAAAGAGTTGAATTTTTAAGAATTGGATGTGTACAAATGTGAATTTTGAAACTTCTCTTTTTATTTGTTTTAAATGGAAGCTCTAAATGGCAGGTGTCTCAAGTCAATGTTCTATGAGTACAATCAGCCAACAAACCTGTCTAAGAATTTGGTACATTCTGCACTGTATCTGGACTCAGCAAATTTTAAAAGTGAGTGATCATTTTCTTTAGTCTATTAGAATTATCCCCTTTGATCCCAAGAGATTCTTCACAAACCATCATCTTATGGGTTATTCAACTTTGCTCACTATTTCAAAGTTTGCATGAAGCACCTCCTAGAAAACTGTTTCCGTATTGGAGGTGAGATGTAGTTGAGAGGAAGGAAAACATGCCTATAGTCAGTCTATTCCTGTAGAACGTGACTAAAGGTAGCCTGGGATCACATGTCAAGTTTTCCCTCAAGCCCAAAATACTCATAAATGACAGAATAAAATATATCTGAAGTTAATATCTCTACAACATAAATTAGAAATAAGAAGTATAATTTTCCTAACATAAATTTTGAGGAATCCTTTTCAGTCTTAAAGTGGAGAGAATAAGACTAATGGAGAAAGGTAAGGCCTTAAAAAAGGTACACTGTAGAGGACAGCGGAGTAAAATCGGTATGACTCCAGATGATTTCCAAACCAAGAGAAACAGGTAGTATATGAAAACCATAGGAAAATCATTATTTGTTAGAGTACTCCATATTGAGCAGCTAAGTGGCTTAATTCCTGAATTCTTCTCTGTCCAACTGTGTCAAGTAATGGGTGGTATAGGTGTTTGTCCCAGGCTAGAATAATTATTGTGGATGCTTGGTCTGGAGAAGCAAGATAGGGATCCAATTGGTTGGCCACACTCAGGAAAAACAGGAAAAGCCCATGACCAGAAGGTGAGTTACTTACACATTCCACTCAGAAGTATGCCCTGTTCTCTCTTAAGCTCTTATTAAGTGTGCAGGCTGTGAGAAAAACAAATATCATTTGGAGCAAACAGGAGTTCTCAAAACCTAACATGAACACTAACCAAAAATCCACAAACATTTGGTTGAAAATCATGACAGAAAGTCACCAAACTCAGCAATCAGGACGAATGCCCAAGGAAACAGAGTAAATAGGAGTTAAAGAGTAACAAAGAAAACTGAAAGGAAAATTGATCTAACAAACAAAAAAAGTATAAAATTTCTGAGAGTTGAGGAAAGACAAAAAATCTTCAAATAAATTACGCACACCAATTACAGGGAAAGCTAACTTAAAGAGAAAGATATCCAAACCTAAGACACATCATGCTGACATATCAGGACTCCAAGGAAAGAGAAGAAAAAATCTGTGAATGTTTCCAAAGCAGTATATAGGCAACCTACACAGGAATAAGAATCAAGCTAACATCAGATTGCTCCTAAGCAATATTCAATGTTAAATAATAGTAATGGATTAGTTTCAAAATAATGAGAAAAAATGATTTGGAATTAAAGATGTTATGGTCAGAAAAACCAGCATTTAAACTGGAGGGATGGGGTCTGGGCAAAATGAAGATATTTTTCATCGAGTATGCAAAGATTCAGATATTTCAGCACCTGCAATTTATCTCTGAATGAATTACCAAGGATGTACTCTAGCAAAATGAAAAATGAACCAAAGGAAACGATGTGCAATAATAGAAACAATGAGTTCAAAAAGTCAGTAAAAATGGTAATGAAGTCTAAGTAACCATTGACTTAAAAAAATAACAAAATGGAACTAAATCCCAGATGATTTCTACATGGAAAATTCTGAGGTTTAGGAGAAAAGAGAAAATGGAGGTAAAATACTGCTATGGTTGTTGTCTTTTTCAAGATCAGGATATAGATAATTATACATTCTAGAAATGTATGGAAAATAAATGTTTAAATTTAAGAAATTAAAGATAACAGCTAGAATATGAGATATAATAAAACTTCCCCCAAACTACTAGAGAACAAAAAATAAAACAAAGAAAATGCTATCTTCCAAAAAGTTGCTGGAAAATAAAAAATAAAACAAGAAATCATGAAAATTAGAAAAGAAACACGACAGCAAGGATCATCATAAATATCAGTAACTATATTAACTTCCTTAGCTAAATTTTGTTAAAAGACAGATAATCTTAGGTTGTACAAATAAACAAAATCTAGCCATATCCAGTTTAAAAGAGACACATTTTGAACAAAAAGGACACTTGAAACTTGAAAGTAAATTGAGAAAGATACATGAAGAAAATACTAACAAAACTAAAGTCAGTGTGACAATAGAAATACCAAGCAAAATAAAACATAGACAAAAATTAAAAGGGACCAAAGGAATATTTCATATTGGTATAATCTACCAAGGGGGGTACACCAATTATTAGACTACAGTACCAATTATTAGATTGGCTATACCAATTATTAGATTAGTCATAAAAAGCATAACTTTGAAATAAATGAAATAAATATGGATAAGAAAACAAGAAACTGGAAGTCCACAACATTAATGGGAAACTTTTACACAACTTCTCTCTCAGAAATTCTGCAACGGATCAAGTAGAAACATGAATACAAAGGAAAAGAATTTGTAGAACCCATGAGTTTGATACAGCAGAAACTTACACACATGTATCCAATCAGCAGAGAATTTGCATTCCTTAAACATACATAGGACGTGCACAAAATGTGACTGTGTATGATTACAAAATCTCAACAAATTAGGAAGGCAGAGAACATTAAGGCTATATTCTCTGAAAACATACCTATACAATTGGAAATTCGTAACACTGGTGAACAAAAAGGAGTTTTGAGAATTTCTCCATAAAATCTTTTTAAAAATCTTCTTTAAGAGTCTCTCATGGTTTGCCTCCCTCCCTCTTCTCCCCTATTTCCCCCTTGTTCTCTCCCATGGTCCTCCGTTAAATTCCTCCTAATCCTCCTATATGTCTAAATATATGGTAACTGTCCTTCTCTTGAATGTTGAGAACAAACTGAGGACTGATGGGTATGGGGGAGAGGGGAATGGGGTTGATGGGCATGGAGGAGGGCACTTGTGGGGATGAGCACTGGGTGTTATATGGAAACCAACTTGACAATAAACTATTTGTAAAAAAAGAAGAAAAAATATACATATATAAATTAAAATCGCAAACTATTTACAAATAAACAAAAGTAAGAGCACTATAAAGCAAAACCTATGGAACATGGCCAAAATGGCACTGAAAAGAAATATCTTGGTCTAAATAAATGTATTAGGAAATTCAAGGTGTTAGGGAAAGAACAAGAGGGTTAATTCAGGGAAAATAAAAGCAAATATAAATATAAAAGCATAGTTTAAAGAAATTTTGGGGGCACCTAGGGCCCTCAGCCAGTTAAGCGTCCGACTTCAGCTCAGGTCATGATCTCACAGTTCGTGGGTTGGAGCCCCATGTCCGGCTCTGTGCTGACAGCTAGCTCAGAGCCTGGAGCCTGTTTCAGATTCTGTGTCTCCCTCTCTCTCTCTCTGACCCTCCCCTGCTTACGCTGTCTGTCTCTCTCAGAAATGAATAAAACGTAAAAAAATAAGTAAAAATAAAGAAATTTTGATAAGAACAGAAACAAACAAACAATAGGGTAATGTGGACCCATAAAACCTAAAACATTTTACTTGAAAAAGCTACTAAAATACATAAACCTTTGGAGAAATGTGAGAAAGAAAACAGATGGGTGGTATAAATAAACAATGTTTGAAACAATACCTGTAATAAATACATATGTGGAGGATATTTAATGTTGTAGTAAAAGTAGTTACATATAATTTTATGACAGTAAAATTTTGAAAATCAATACTTAGTGAAATATTTTCTAGGAAAACATGTATTGCTAAAATTGACACAAGAAAATGTAGAAAACCTGAATATGCCAATAATCTAGAAAAGAATCATAGATCTATCCTGTCAAAAAAGGAATGGGGCCCAAAAGTTTACAAAGACAAGTTCTATTAACTCCTCAAGGGACAAGTCACTGTCATGCACTATAAAATGTTCTGAAGCATAGAGAAAAAAAAAAGAGATATTCTCCATTAATTTTGCAAGTCTAGCATAACTTCCATGTCAAAAATTGGTCAAAGACAGGAGAAGACAGAAAACCATGAGGCCAATCTTGCTTATGAGCCTAGATGCAGAATATTAAACAAGATTATGAGCATTTCAAATCTAGGAATGTGTTCAAAGACAAGTACAGCATGAGTCATGACCAGTAAGACTTTTCCCATGAAATGGATATGGTTTAATATTAGGTAATTTATTACTGTAATTCACTGCATTAACAGATTGAAATATAAAAATTATGATCACCTCACTAGATGCCCCAAATTATTTCATGAAACTAGCTGTTCCCAACATGATATACAGCATTGTAGCTGATCATATTTTAGTACTCATGAAACGTTACTGTTTTTATTCAGCACACTGAGCTTACAGTTATAACACATATTTCTAAGTTCTGCTCTTACATGTTGATTACACCTCATTGACTGAATGTGGCCCGTTGGGTTAATTCATTTTAAGACTCTACTCTTTTCACTTCTCTTTCTCCAGTGTTCTGCTTTTGTTGATTTGGAGTTTAGTTTCTATCTTATAGTTTATTTGATCTCTCTACTAAAATTTTATTAGCATTTCTTACACGGTTCCTCAGGGTTCTCATATATAATTCAACCATGTTTACACTCTTTAAATTTTTTAAAATTTTGATTAACACCTAAATGCATAAGATAATGAATAAGTAGAGTCATGCCAAAACAAAAGAAAACAAAACAAAACACTTTTTAAAAACAGTCCCTATCAGTGGCAATAGAACCACTGACTGATTAGAATAAATGAAATTAAAACTCATTGATAAAGTTGCGATGAAACTGCTAGCATGCGTATAAATTGGTTTCAAGACCAATTTGACAGTGTTTAATAAAACTGAAAGATTCAGACCCAGCAATTCCACATCAGAGAAATATACCCTAAGGATATAGTTGCACATATGTACAAAGAGATGTCTAAGGCTGTTCACTGCAAAGTTGTAACTGTGATCATTTGCAAAGAGCCTATATATTTATTGGAGGAAAAAAATAGCTAAGCCAATGATAGTATATGCATAGTATGCAGTAGTTATTAAAAATGAGACATATTTATAGGTACTGACATGAAAATATTCCCAAGACATGCTGTTGACTGAAAAAATCCATTTGTAGAATAAAACATACAGTTTGAGACCATTTATTTTAAAACTAACCCCCCACAAAATGATATATATATATATATATATATGTCTACAGATATGTAACAATTGTTTGGAAGATTGCACTACAAATACAATTTCTATCTTGGAAGAAATATGAAGTAGAGGGCTGAAGGGGGACTTTGGTATTGTTTAACATTTCTAAAACCAAAAAAGACCCACATATTACTTGTAAAATTTTAAAAATACATTAAAAAAATAAACACAAAAAAGTGGCAAGGAGGGAAGTCAGGGGCTTTACTGCAACTCCAACATTTTATAAGTGAGAAAACTGAGGTCTAAAGAAACTGAGTCACTATCTCAAGGTCACGCAGTTCATTAGTAGCTGAATGAGAATCCACACCCCTAGTCTCCCAGGCCAGAGAACATCAAATAGGTAGTCATCTTCATTATTACTTAGAATCCCACTTGTTCCACAAACAATAGAAGTTATTTTGTGATGTTACCAAGATTGTCATTTTGGGATTATTAGACCAGTACCTTCTTTGTAAATGCTATATAGGTCAAATAGAACCTTTTGGCCCCTGTAGAATGCAACACAACAAAACATCATTTTCTCCTACCACCTATTAACCTTAAGACAAATTACCTTGGTAATCTCAATACTGGATATTTTTCTGTGATGTGCAAAGGAAAAGTAATTCACAATAGACCTCATCTGAGGCTCATGGTGCTGAATGATTACTTTTATTAAATATGTTACTGTACAGGCTTTACTGTTTGATCTATCTGCAAAGGCCTCTGTAAAATTCTGAAAATATTTTCATTTATACTTTCTGAAAACCTCTTTAGATCCTGAAACTTGATTTTTAATAACTGAAGTACAAAAGATACATTCTTTGGATAAATATTCTGGACTCTCCACAACATGGCTCTGGACAACCATTACAGGAATTCTTCCCTCTACTACCCTATAAGAATTCTTGCCTCTAGCCACAGTAGACTGGGGTATTTACTGTCCATGGGGCACTCGTTGGCCATTCTTACCCCTAGAACATTGTTCATACTTGTATCTCCCTTCAGTTTGGAACAGTCAATTGCACCCATCTACCCACTCCCGTGGAAAGGCAGTGCAGTATAGTGGTCAAAAGCATATGCTCTGGATCAAGAATGAAGTTCATATCTTAAGAAATTTATTTAATGTATCTGAATTTTAGTTTCTTAATTTTTTTAAGTGGCAATAATAAGGGTGCCTGTCTGACTCAGTTGGTAGAGCATGTGACTCTTGATGTCAGGGTTGTAAGTCTGAGCCCCATATGGGGCAAAGAGATTATTTAATAAGTGGCAATAAAGATAACCTACCTCATATGCATGCTCCCTTAGCACAGTTATGTGGATGTATAACTCTCTTAGCACAGTGTCTATTCCACAGTATTCCATTATTATCATTATCCATCTTTCAGCAATACCCTAAAACCCTTTTATCTTCAAATATATGCAAGAACACATGTGGTCACATGCATATGTGAACTGACATATAAGCTTACCTGCCACAGAACATATGCATGAGGAGAGGCTGACTCTCATCCTGACAACCAATCAGAATCAGGTCAATTGTCCAACAACATCATAATATCTTCCTCATCTTCATACCTCAAATAAGATGGAGGCACACTTTCAGTTCTCCACTCTACTCTGCATGGATTAGAAGTATTCAATGGCTTACTGCAAAGAAATACAAGTAGAGTTGAGCCAAAGTACTTTGGAAGGGGAGAGAATTACAGATGTGACCCCAAGCAACTGTGCAAGAGTTGAAACTTGATAGGGAAGAGAAAGAGCCACGTCCACCCCAAAATGTTTCCCCATGAGTCAGATTTACTGGTTTCTTAAAATTTTCCATTGGAATTTAAAGTCTAAAAGACCTGGAATTTGGAGCCTTGTGCACAAGTTTCCAAAAAAAATACACTGATTGTGGGCAATCATAACTTGAAAAGAAAGATTTTCTTCAAATTAAGTGATTGGTCTTTATCAAAATGCAAAATCTTATGGAAGGTACATCATTAAGTTCTTTTTATCCATTCACACCACAGTGTAAATTTCTGTATCAGGTTTGTTCCAGAAAAACAACCAGAGAAAACAAGCTTTCAAAGAAGATTAGAGGGCAAAAAGGTCACTGCTGTGCACATGGGCACCCATGCCTAGGGAGAAGGACAGGAAAAAGGTTGTGTAGAAGACAGCACTTAAAGATCATGTTCTAATGCAGGGACATTTATTTATAAAGCAAGTAAATAAAAAAAAATGCATCCCACTTACTTCTTTATGAACCTAGGCAACCCAAGTTCTCTAGACTAATTGGATATGTTTGTTTGGGATGATTTTTCTTTGAGGGGATTGCATCGATCAGTTGTGGGCTAATTTCCTGGTATATTTCCAAGAACTTCAACGGGAAAAAGCACTTGGGCATTCTATTTTTCTATTTTCTTCAAAGACTCTGATTGATGATTCATATGATGAACATACCCTCTCCACCCCACACAAAAAAATAACCGTATTTTAAAAATAAAGTATAGACTTTGAGTATCTGCTACTCATAGGAACCTGAAGGAAGGGGGGTGGGGAGCTGTGAGCCAGGAAATGTTGTTCCCTACAAAGATAAATCCTCCCAATTGACCTCATCTCCTCACTCTTGTCAAAGTCCCCATTCTACAAATCAGTCCACAGTTTTACCATTGTTTGTATCTTATCACACTGCTATTATTTACTGAAGTCTCTAATCTTCCAGAAAACCACAAGCTACCAAAAAGCAGAGACTATTAATTCATCATCAATGGATCCTCCACGCTTTGCAACGTGTCTTGTGCCTAAGAGATACTCAATGGAGTTAAATGCATGAATATACAAATGAAGGGACAAATGACTGAAAAAAATCAAGAAGCCAATTGGTGAGAACTCCTGACTCACATCATCTAAAGCCCATGGTGGGAACAGGATATTCTCCTCTGCGAGGATGACAATGGATTACTTGCCATCACCCTGAGTGAAAACAGATTAGAACTTCAAGATCAGGTACCACTGCAAGGCCAAACAGTCAAACAGAATGAGTCTTCAAAAATCCCCCTTCTGTGGTCTGGCAGTTGTCAGGTGCCAACAATAACATGTCCTTGGGGCCCTCGAAGCCCCATGCATTTCTAAGGGAGTGAGAGAAGAACCAGATTTAGAGCTAGAAAGCTGGGATGTAAATCCTGATTCTGAATTTACAAACCCTAATCTCTCAGAGAAGTCATTTGAATCTTGAGAGTCTCAGTTTCATCATCTGCAGAATGGGAATGATCATAAAGTCTACTCTGCTGGGCTGTTCTGCAGATACAGTGAGCCAGCATATCTGAAGACACATAGTTGGAATTTAGAAATTGTCACACCCTGTCACCTATCCTTGTTTTCCAGTGAAGCTGGTGGCCTAGTTCAGGCTCCCTTTAAGGTTCTTGAAATTCCAGGGACAGACAAACAGACATTTTATCAAATCTGATGTCACAGATGTCAGCAAAGTCCTTTGGAGCATGTGCAGGAGGAAGAGAGGAAAGAGTAGGAGCAGGGAGTGGAACCACAGAGAAGTAAAAATAACTGAGGAAAGAAAAGCAGACTTTGTAATACCTCATATGAAAGGAGAGAGGATGAAAGCAGGAGAGACAGGTTGATAGGGCAGAAGTTATAGTTTAAGAATGATCACAGAAAGCTGGAGAAGTCTCCAGAGTAAGAAGAACAGTGCCCTTGGGTTTATACCCCTCTCCCCTGGTGGCTACCGTGAAATAAGACTTTAATTTACTAAAAGGGATCCAGCAGAGAGCTTTAAGCCACACTCACAAAAAGAGATGTTGTGGCCTGCAACACCCCTCTCAGCACAAGCACTGCCACCCCAGATTCTCCCAATCCCCTTCCAGGCCAGAATGGTTGGTTATGAACTCAAGGAGGAGAGAGCAGATCTGTGGTGAAAAAGGAAGGGGATGAGGAACGGATGATGATGGATTCATCAGACACCCACATCCACCATGTCCCTGAGCAGGCCTGCAGTACTGTCAGGAGAAACCGGCTCCCCTCAGAGGAGGTGGGAGTGAAAGCAATAACCATACAAAGGGGTGATTCTCAAGCATCAAGAGACTAGAACAGTAAAATCTTTCTCCAGTGCTCACAGAGCAACTCTGGAGTTACCTCCACATCACCTTACTTCCCGAAGCACTCCAACATGTGCCTAAAAGTCAAAGGTCTACTCTCCCTTCTCTTTGAAAATCTGTGTTCCTTCACAAAGCTTCCCCTTCAGAGACCTCCTTTGGGTATGAGATAGCCAAATGGTTGCCATGGGAACTGCCCCTCATTTGCCTCTAATCACCTGTTCTGGAGGGATAAGGCTTCAGCTCCCATTTTTATTAGATGAGATTACATCAATCAGTTATACTAATTTCCTATAGTGTTTCTGAGAATTTCAACTGGAAATAACTCTTCTGGTTCGTTAAAAAAAAAGCTAGCTGTTGATTTGCATATTGCATACTGCCATCACCTCTGCCCATCACTGTAAAACCCTCTGTTTTTCATATGCTGGAATCCAGTCAGATACTGATTCTAAAATTTCAACCCTCTAGAGTGGGTTTAATCCATCAGGTGTCAAAGTTGAAACTTTATGTTGTTCAACTTCCAGTGGCTTTTTAAAAATTCTTTAAAATGTTTATTTATTTTTGAGATAGAGCGAGAGACAGAGCATGAGTTGGGGAGGGGCAGATAGAGGGAGACACAGAATCTGAAGCAGCTCCAGGCTCTGAGCACAGAGCCTAACAGGGGGCTCGAACTCACTAACCATGAGCCGATCATGACCTGAGCCAAGTCAGATGCTTAACTGACTGAGCCACTCAAGCGCCCCTCTAGTGGCTTTTTAAAATAGAAGCTAGAAAAATAAACATCTTGAATTAGTATTGCAGGTAAACCATCAGCACACAAACTTGTCAATGTCCCACTCACATGGAACAGACCTCAGGTCCCTGTCTGTAACATGACACAGCACTGTATCTGAGTAAAAGTATATTCTCCGGATTCTTGGAATTGGTCTGGAAGAAAGATGGGACACCCACAGACTTTCTCATTTGGTACCCTCTACTGTGCTCTTCTCCCATGCCTTGAGGAGCTCAAGTTCTTACGACAGTAGAATTGTGAATAGTTTTGTGCCTAGAGAAAGAGTAATATAGAAATTGCAGCTTCCTCTCCTGGAGATGGTTTTCAAATTTCCAGTTCAACTCCTTCCAGTTTCATGATGGAGTCCATAATACCTCTCCCTGCTTCTGTCCACATCCAACGCCTCTGCTCTCCTCACCCCCATCACAGGCCCGAATAATACAAAGCACTCCAGCTGCTGACCCACTGAGGTTCAGAGGCCACTCTGCTCACCCCATCTCCACCTCCCCATACTGCCCCATACAGAGCATTGTGCCTAGCACAAAGCCTTTTGTAGAAGCTTAATACAAAGACACAATAAAGCAGGCACATTTGCATTTTCATTTCGGGGAGAAATTGGGTTAATGGGAACTTCAATGCCTGAATCTTGGATTGAGAGTAGGAATAGAGTAAAGGGCAGGGTCTTCAGGAAGATGCCAGAATCAGTGGTCCAAGCGGGCTTGACTCTGGAGTCTAGGAGAAGCTAACAGGAAGCCAGGGACAGGAGATGACTTATAAAGATGTGGTGCACTTTGCATTAAGCTACCTCTTGCTGGTGACTTATTTGTGATTCAGATGAAGTCCACTTCCCCCTCACTGAAAGAGCTAAGCCCCCTCCCCATCTTCTAAGAACATAAGAAAGATGAAAACGGGAGACAGATCCACTGCCTTGGAACTATAGAACACTGTAGGAAAGGAACTCAGAGCTACCCGCAGTGAAGTGAATTTTATTAGTGAGCATTATCTCTCTTGCTTTCAGAAAATAACTAATGACCTTAATAGCCTAAGGCATTGTTACCAACAAAATATATACTACAACTTCCCTATAACATTTTTCATTTTAGAACAAAACAAGGCAGGTCCATCACGGATCCCATTAAAGAAGCTTTAGTTACTGAAGTATCAAAAACATCTTGCTGTTAGGTGTTCCAAGGCAAGAAACCTGACGAAATTGTTATTGTGATGCCATTGGTAATAAAAGCATCTAACAAAATGAGGTGTGTTCTTTCCTTTGTAGCAATGACTGTACCCATTGCTAACAGGACATACACTGGCCCAGACCCTCTCATGGTCAATAGCAATGAATCTGCAGAACAAAGGTGAGGATAGATTGAGTCAAGGTCAATATCCTTTCCACATTAAATGCAAGTAAGGGCATATGAGGAATTTGGTGAACCCACAAAGAAAATGCCATGTATCTATATGCTTATTTATTCTGTTTCTCTTAAAAAAGAAACTTAAGAATACAATTGGTCCGTTCTTGGTGCAATTAGACAAAAAATCTGTTAACCAAGATTAAAAGCATTATGAAAGGAAGAAGATGGAAACAAACAAAATATACTAACCCCCTTCATATTTCCAGAATGCTAAAGCAATCATGCATGCAATCTAGAACTGAGTTTCCTGGCAACCAGGTTGAAAATCAAAATGCTATGTTAACACTTGGATTATGGTAGTACTTTTTATGACAGTCTTTTCATGGATTTTGCAATATATGACCCATTTGTCTCATGGCCAATTAAGAAGGGTAGTAAGAAAGTATAATTGAACTGGTCTGGAGGGGGGGAGTAGTTGGATATAGAAAGTCAAATATTTCCTATACCTCCTCACAGCTGGCTCAGTGTGCTTCTGTAAAGCTCTCAGATCCACAGATCTTCCTATACCTCACATGGACAATTAGGCCTTTTCTTCTGCCTGAGCACTGCCAGTTTCCAGAGCTTCTTGGTCCTTCAAATCAGTGATACTCAACTGAAAGACTCATCTGAGATCTGTTTCCTACATATTTCTCATTCTTCCTAACTCTGGAGGCCAGGCCCAGATCCTAATTTTCTACTCAAGAATTCCCAGCGTGGTTTAGCTTAGAATTTGATGGTACCATCATTCTTGCTGGGGAATTCTCTGCATTCCATCAGGTGTTCGTCTATGGCTGGTCAGTCCTCCATTTCAGAAGTTGAGGCTTACTCTGTTTCTCCAATTTTGAGCCAGCTCTATGAGCTGTCCTTGGCTCCTTCTTCACCTCTGATACACCCCCTCTCAGTAGACCTAAAATTTCTCATACAGCTGGAGAGTTTATGTCAACCCTCTGGCTAGGGTGTGGAGGAGGGTTATTTCCATATAATGGGTTTCATTGCCTTCATTGTCTGACAGCTGAAAGAAGACGTATTCAATAGGAGAAACAAACTTTTGCCTGGCTCTGACTTTGGAGAAAAATTTGTCATGACTTTTATATATATAAGGAGGAGCATTGAGTAATGTAATGTGTGATGTCCTTGAGCAGGAACAAAATATGGGGAGCCAGCTTCAAACTCTACGAAAATCATAAGTTCACAACTCTGCATCTGGTGCTCATAAATCAAACCTCAGTGAGCTTGTGATGCTGTTGCTGACACTCCAAGACCATGAACATTTATTCTATAGCCAGGCGCACCCCACACTCTCCTGGCACCCAGTCTTTTCTTGTTCTTCAGAATCTAACTGCCCCACATCCCTACTATCCAATCTCTTCAGTGGCCTTTAGCACAGACCTGCCAGATGTGATTGAAGCTCTTCTTCATGATAAGCACTGGGCAGAGAACCTTGTAGAAAGGGATTTTTGAAGGTCTCCACATCCTAGACAGCAACATTCAGTGCTAAGGAAAAGCAGCTAATTGTTATAAGGAATGATCCTGTAACTTCCGCTTTTTCTGCTTGACAGCCATCCACAATTCCTCACCTCCCTCAGACTGCTGGATGGAGAAGGCTTCTCTGTCCTGGGGTGGGCCAACATAAGAGTTTTCCTATAGAAGCCTCTTTTTCTCTGCTCTCTATTTATTACCCTGGGCTTCACTTTGTTTTTGCTTCACTTTCCAACAAACAGGAGGTACCTGATTGGCCACAAAGATAGGGAAGAGGAGACTGAATATGGAGAGAGAGAGGGAAAGTAGAGCTCAACTAGAAGGGGTTCTAGCTGCCCCCCTTTGTCTCTGGAGCCAGAGCCTCATCCTTTCCTCCACCTTCTTCTGCCAGGAAAGCACCCAGGCATACAGAAGAACAGGAAGGCAACCATTTTGGAAAAGAGAATGAAAGATGCCTTCACCTTCTACCTCTCTCTGCAGGGGTAGTGTGCAAGTAAAGAGACCCCTCCTCAGAGAGCAGGAGTCACCTGCTCTGTACTTGGCCTTGATTCAAAACAATTCAAGTTCTGCCTCTAACTCCTGAGGTCCCAGTTCATCTACTCCAGATGAAGGACAACCAGGTCCTTCTATAAGGGTACAATTGCTTGTCATGGATGCTGTGATCAGTTGGCCCTCCATGATAATTAGCTCCTAATACCTGTAAACTTATATAGCAAAGGAGATTTTGCCAGTGTGATTAGATTAACAGTCTTGAGATGGGGAGATTACCTTGGATTATTCAAGTGGGCCCTAAATGTGGTCACAATCCTTGAAAGGGAAAAGCAGAGGTAAATTTGACTACACAGGAGATGAGATATGACACAAACAAAGAGAGATTTGAAGATGCTATGTAGCTGGCTTTGAAGATGGAAGAAGCGGTCATGAGCATCTCTTGGAGCTGGAGAAGATATGGAAACAGATTCCCCTCAGGAGCCTCTGGAAAGAGAGCAGCCCTATTGACACATTGATTTTAGCCCAATTAAACTGATTTCAGATTTCTGGTCTCCAGAACTACAAGACAATACATTTGTATTGCTTTAAGCAGCCAAATTTTGTGGTAATTTGTTATAGCAATCGGAAACTAACACAAGTGTCCTCTGTTCTGCTTGTGTCAGGAAAATCAGCCCATCCCAATATCCTTCCCATGTCATGGAAGAGGCCCCATAGGATCGAAACGTCAGGGATCTTCCTGAGAATGTGAGAAAAGTGGCCTCAGGAATGTAGAAAGTGGTTAATGAAGAGGGGGAAAGGAGCTTTGAAGGAGAAGATGATGTCTGAAGAGGGGTCACCTTTCAAGGAGGGGGGTTATTCCCAGGGAAAGGCTGGGATAGATTCACAGGCACATGGATTGAGGAAAGATTTCACTGCAGTTCTTACTTTCCTGCAAAAAAATGAAGAACCATAAATCAGTGTCACCCAATGAGATTTTGTTTTAGAAACTCAGCTAGAGACGAAGTTGAAACCACAGTTGTACAATGTTAGGCAAGTCGCTTTGCCTCTCTGAGTTTCCATCTCCCTTGTCCCTACAGCATATCAGGATAGTGATTCTTATTTCATAGAATCATTGAGGGAATCAAATGAAAGAAGGGACAGGATATTACTATGGCTGGCAAGTCATAAACCCTTAATTAAATTAGTGGCCCTCACCTCCTTGTCCCCAGAAAACAGCTTTTAAGCAATCTGCTTTCTTGTTACTCCATTTCCTCTTTATTGTTTCTCTTACCTTGGATGCAGGTGAGGCATCTCCATCACCTATACACAGATACTGTGGAACTTGGCATATGGTCCTGGGCTTAGATTTGGGAATATTAGAAGAAGGGAACTGAGAACAGATGTCCAGGGCCTCTAACTGCCTCAAGCACAGCCACAGGTTACCACCATGGCAACTAATTCATATCTTCCACTCGGGGGAGGGAGGTTAAGAGAAGGGACATAAAGAACAATCAGGCTTTTGCTACATGGTTCTGGTTTGGGAATAAAGGAAGACCTGGCAGAGGGCAGGGCCACTATGCCCAACCTGGTGTCCTCAAAATTTGATTTGCCTTCTGGGTCTTTATCCACTTTGGTTAGTATCTCCTTCCACAATTGCTTTTATTAAAGTAGTGATTCAAGGTCAAGGAGGGGTCTTTTTAGGGAAAAGGTAGTAGGATGTGGGGGATCAGGGTTATACTACGAGTGTTCTGGCACTCTTGGCATGGTGGAGATACTTGCCACAAATCTCTGAACACCTTCTCTGAGAAAGGAATTCAGACTGTATCCCAGGCAAGTGGATTCCTAAACTAGATGGTTAAAGCCATTAAGTCACCTCAGACATGAAAACATCTTTGAGTATTTAACAAACCTTCTGCAATGAAAAGTTGATTTGTAAGGAAATAGTTTTAGAGGACTGCGTATGCATGCATGTGTACGTGTGTGTGTGTGTGTGTGTGTGTGTGTGTGTGTGTTAAATATATGACAGGGTGGTCTACAGTAAGTGAAAGGATTGAAAAAGAAGGTGAGTGGTTTCTGCCAAAACAATAGTTATCTGCTTCACCAGTATACCTAGAGCCATCACTAGTTCCCAGGTTCTTATAATACAGTGAGTAGATCACAGATAAAAAGATGGAGGAGGACATTACTTAACTGTGGCATTGGTCCTTGCCTTTTGGGCGGTGAAGACCAGGCTAGGCAGGATTCTTTCACTGAACCTTTCCCATGTTGCCAAATACATCAGTCCACCATGCTTCTTTCTTAAAACTTCTCAAAACTTGAGAAAACCCTCCATTGCTTGATGGAAGAGAAAGATCATGGATTTTTTGAGCTCGGCAAATCTGAGTTCACACTTCAGCTCTTGTAGGGGAAAAATGTATCCACCACTTACTAGCTGTGTGAATTTGTGCAAGCAGATTCTGGGTCTCAGTTTCTCAATCTGTAAAATGTAGGTAATGCTATACATATTGCAAGATTGTAAGTATTAGCAACAATACATATAAAGTGATGGGCATAATAAATGATATTCAATAGTAATGTGTTTTAGAGGCAAATGCATAAGCTTTACTGTGAAAAAGTCCTGAGTTCAAATCCCCGCTCTTCCACTTATGACCTAAGCAACTTCAGACCAGTCATCTGACATTTATGAGTGTGTTAATTTTCTATATCTTGCTATGTGTATTCTTGTTCATGACTTTTGGTGAACTGATGTGCTCATTTATCTTGGATATATACCTGGAAGTAGAATTTCTGGATCATGGGGCATGCATATGTTTAGTTTTAGTAGCTATTGCTTGCCAAAGGCTTTCAAAGTGGTTGGACCAGTTTACACTCCCCCCAGCAGTGTATGAACAATGCACTTGCTCCATGTCCTCACCAACTCTGGTATCATTTATCTTTCTCTTCTTTTCCATTCTGCTGGCTTTTGTTCCATGATACTTTTATTCACTTTCTGTGACATCCTAACTCCTGGTTCATAGTGGTTGTTCTAAATCTTATCCATTTACTCACTTATTTATTGAAAAAATTTTGAGCACTTTGTGTGCCAGGCACTCTGCCAGTTTTTGGAGACACATTCCTGAAGTGCTCAGCCCTGTGTCCACTCTCTTTCCTTTCTACAGATAATCTACTGGTAACAGCAAGACCAGTCAGATCATGGTGTACAAACTTCTTTGAAAATTCAGAATGTTTCTAGTTGAATGTAATCATTCTGTCTCTAAATATTTATGTAACTTCAGCTGTCCTCTTTTCTTTTTTTTTTTTTTCATTTTCCAAAGAAGGTATCATGACCATATTTATCAAAGCAAACATTGCACCTAGCTCTTGATACTACATTTTTGCATTTATCAGGATCTTATTTCAACCACTATTACTCCTGACCTGACCCCAAGTCTTATTTTTTATCATCTTTTTTTCTTAGTTTATTGTCAAGTTGGTTTCCATATAACACCCAAGTGCTCATCCCAACAAGTGCCCTCCTCCATGCCTGTCACCCATTCCCCCTCCCCCACCCCCTGAGCCCTCAGTTTGTTCTCAGCATTCAAGAGTCTCTCATAGTTTGCCTCCCTCCCTCTCCCCAACTATTTATCCCTTTCTTCTCCCTCATGGTCGTTAGCTTCCTCTTAATCCTCCTATACGTGCAAACATATGATATTTGTCCTTCTCTGCCTGACTTATTTCGCTCAGCATAACACCCTCAAGGTCCATCCATGTTGCTACATATGGCCAGATTTCATTCTTTCTCATTGCCATGTAGTATTCCATTGGATAGATAAACCACATCTTCTTTATTTTTTTTTTAATGTTTTATTTATTTTTAGGAGAGAGAGAGAGAGACAGCGTGAGCAGGGGAGGGTCAGAGAGGGAGTCACAGACTGAAACAGGCTCCAGGCTCCGAGCTGGCAGTCAGCACAGAGCCCGACGCGGGGCTCGAACCCACGAACTGCGAGATCATGACCTAAGCAAAAGTCGGACGCTTAACCGACTAAGCCACCCAGGCGCCCCAAACCACATCTTCTTGATCCATTCATCCATTGATGGACACTCAGGCTCTTTCCAGGTTTTGGCTATTGTTAAGAGTGCTGCTATGAACATTGGAGTACATGTGCCCCTGTGCATCAGCACTCCTGTATCCCTTGGGTAAATTCCTAACACAGTGCTACTGCTGTGACCCCAAGTCTTTAATCTCTACATATGCACTAGCAAATGTTAATTAATATTTTCCTTCAGCTCACATTAGGAAGGTCTTGTAGGAATCCTAACACCCTTTAAGTATCTATTTTGTTCTTTAATTTCACCACAAACATTCTTCTGAGCATTCTCCATACCCATTGTCTCTGGTATGTGACCCCTCTTCTCTCTCTTCTTCATCCCCTTGAAATCTGTCTCTGTTATGGAACTGTTCCATGTCAACCATTAAAGATCTTCTAATCACCCAGATCAATAATATTTTCTTATCCTCTTTTTTCTCCGACCACTCTACCATATTTACAATGTTGATCACTCCACCTTTCCCAAACCCCTTTTCAACTATTTACCATTTCTTCCCCTTGCCCATACCATTTCTTGCTTATCTCCATTAGAACTATCCCTCTTTTCCACATCAACTCAGTGGAGGCATCCAAGCTTTTGCCTTTGACTCTTGTCTCTCCCCCACGTTAATCTCAGTCATTTCCATAGTTGCAATGATCACTCTGTAGAGATTTCTCCCAGCTTCAATCTCCAGTCCAAACTTTTCTCCAAGGTAGCAGCCCCACTACTCTGGGATAGTGTTACTATTCTGGTTAGAGAGCCACCAAACCTTAGTATCACATATTTAATTCCCACCTTGCTGCCTTCTTCAACTCCCACATCCAGTTAGTCATGATTTCTTTTTCTTTTTCCCTCACAATGTCTCTCCTTTGTCCATTCCCCTCTTTGGCTTTCTTACTTAGTTCAAGTGCTTAACACACTACCTTACACCCAGACTATTATATTGCAATAGCCTTTTAACTGCCTCCACTCTCTCCCCTTTCCCATCCATCCTCTGTACTGCTGACAGACTAATCTTCTTAAAGCACCACTTTGACTGTCACTTCACTACTTTAAAACTTCCCATGGTTTCCTATTGTTTATAGGATCCAGCCCCCACTCCTTAGGTTGCCAAGAAGATGCTCCATGGTCTGGCTGCAGCTGCCATTCCTTCTTTACCCATGTTCTGTCCTCAAGCCATACTATACTTTTGTTGTTTTCCATGCTCTGGCTTGCAAATAATGTATTGGTTAGTTGCATGCATCTAACCAATCTGAGACCTCTGGACTCAGATAAGCTCAAGTTAGAAACCTGGCTCTGCCACTGAATAGTTGTGTGACATTTGGGCAATTTATATAGGGTCTCTGGCCTCAATTTTCTAATCTATAAAATAGAGACAATAGTGGGATCCTTAACCCATAAGGTTATTATAAGGATTAAATGAGGCAATGCACCAAGAGTTCTCAGCACAGTGCCTGGTGCATTGAAAACAACAACAACAAAAAGGGCAAGAATTTGCTATAATTTTACCCATATTATACCCTCCTCTTCTCTTTGATCAGTCCATTTCTTCTTCCCTGATTCTTTCCCAATCTCACCTACTGAAGTCCTTTGCACCCTTTAGGGAATATCTCAAATACTACCTCCTCCAGGAAGTCTTCTCTGCTTCCTCTAACTCGAGCACTTTCCTTGAATCCTTTTTTGGCACTTTTCATTCCACTTTGGAGTAAAGCTATTAGCCTCCTGTGCCAGACAAAACAAAGCTCTTTTCCACCTCAACCATGTTCTAATTATGTCTGTATCATTCACTTCACCTACAGAACAAGGCACTTGGTAACTATCTGTTGCCTGGATGTGGCTCGAGAAAACAGGATCACATGACAAAAAGAGAAAATGGAGAGGGCTCAGAGAGTGGTAAATCATGACTATGGAGTGATTAAAGTCACTAGTGGTGGTACTAGCACCCTCCTTCCTTTTCTTGCTTTCATCCCCTAACTCCTACTTCTTTTCTTTTCCATCTTGTTCTTCTCCTGACTGTATGGTCCTTACTATTGCAGTGTGCACTGTGGCCATTATTTAATCCTGCCAATGGCCCTTGAGAGGAAAAAGATTCCTATAACAACCTCAGATCTTGTCCCTTTGTCCATACCACTTAAACTTTGATGAAAACCTCCCTCCTATCTACTACAAATTCTTACAAGAGGGGTTCATTAAACTTATGATCCAATTCTCCATTTGGAACCTCTGATAAAAATACAGAGCAGGAAATTAGATTCTTTTATGTAATGGCACTTACTAGCCTGCCCAGATGCCAATCACCACTCTATATCAATAACAGTCTTCAGCTCTTGAAGATTGCCTAGCCCAAACTTTGCTTCTAGTCTACAACTAAACTTTGGGAACTAGTCATCCAATTTCCAGACTTTCCTCCCTTGCAATCTCCTAAGTAAGTCCTACTAAGTACAAAGTTGTGACCGTATTGAATCACCTATAAGCTTGATTGATGTCCTCTGAATATTCAACCATTCACCAAGACATGTGATTAAAGAGACAAATAAGATATGATCAGCCCGGGGCGCCTGGGTGGCTTAGTCGGTTAAGCGTCCGACTTTCGCTTAGGTCATGATCTCGCGGTTCGTGGGTTCGAGCCCCGCGTCGGGCTCTGTGCTGACTGCCAGCCCAGAGCCTGGAGCCTATTTCAGGAGTCTGTGACTCCCTCTCTCTGACCCTCCCCTGCTCGCTCTGTCTCTCTCTCTCTCTCTCTCTCTCTCTCTCCTAGAAATAAATAAAAAAAACGTTAAAAAAAAAAAAAGATATGATCAGCCCTTTGCCCCCAAGGAATATACAGTCTTGTAAATTAAGCTTTTATGAACATTGCATTTTATATGCCACTTGCCAAGAAACATTGGTTCTCTCAATTCCTGACTCCTAAATGCACGTCACTTTGTTCTTCCAGCTGCTTTTCCTTGTTTTTTGTTTTGCATTTTGAAAATTTTCTTTTTTAAAAATGGTTTATTGTCAAGTTGGTTTCCATATAACACCCAGTGCTCATCCCCACGAGTGCCCTCCTCCATGCCCATCACCCCCCTTCCCCCCCCCAACCCCTATTAACCCTCAGTTTGTTCTCAGCAAGAGTCTCTCACGGTTTGCCTCCCTCCCTCTCCCCCACTATTTTGCCCCTTCTTCTCCCCCACGGTCCTCTGTTAAGTTTCTCCTAATCCCCCTATACGTGCAAACATATGGTACCTGTCCTTCTCTACCTGACTTATTTCGCTCAGCATAACACCCTCAAGGTCCATCCATGTTGCTACACATAGCCAGATTTCATTCTTTCTCATTGCCATGTAGTATTCCATGGTATAGATAAACCACATCTTCTTGATCCATTCGTCTGTTGATGGACACTTAGGCTCTTTCCATGTTTTAGCTATTGTGGAGAGTGCTGCTATGAACATTGGGGTACATGTGCTCCTATGCATCAGCACTCCTGCATCCCTTGGGTAAATTCCTAGCAGTGCTATTGCTGGGTCATAGGGGAGTTCTATTGTTAATTTTTTGAGGAACCTCCACTCTGTTTTCCAGAGGGGCTGCACCAGTTTACATTCCCACCAACAGTGTAGGAGGGGGCCCATTTCTCCACATCCTTGCCAGCATCTAGAGTCCTCTGATTTGCTCATTTTAGCCACTCTGACCAGTGTGAGGTGGTATCTCAGTGTGGTTTTGATTTGTATTTCCCTGATGAGGAAGGATGCTGAGCATCATTTCATGTGTCTGTTGACCATCTGGATGTCCTCTTTGGAGAAGTGTCTGTTCATATCTTCTTCCCATTTCTTAGATATAAGATATCTGTATGATGAAAACTATAGAAAACTTAGGAAGGAAATTGAAGAAGACACACAGAAATGGAAAAACATTCCATGCTCATGGATTGGAAAAATAAATATAGTTAAAATGTCATTGCTTCCCAAAGCAATCTACACATTCAATGCAATCCCAATCATAATTGCACCAGCATTCTAAAAACTGGAACAAAGAATCCTAAAATTTGTATGGAACCACAAAATACCCCGAATAGCCAAAGTAATATTGAAGAAGAAAACCAAAACAGGAGGCATCACCATCCCAGACTTTATTCTCTACTACAAAGCTGTCATCATCAAGACAGCATGGTATTGGCAGAAAAAAAAACAGACACATAGACCAATGGAATAGAATAGAGAACCCAGAATTGGACCCACAAATGTACAGCCAACTAATTTTGACAAAGCAGGAAAGAGTATCCAATGGAAAAAAGACAGCCTCTTTAACAGATGGTGCTGGGAGAACTGGACAGCAACATGCAGAAGAATGAAACTAGATCACTTTCTCACACCATACACAAAAATACACTCAAAATGGATAAAGGACCTGAACGTAAGACTGGAAACCATCAAAACCCTAGAGGAGAAAGCAGGAAACAACCTCCTTGACCTCCACCGCAGCAATTTCTTACTTGACACATCTCCAAAGGCAAGTGAATCAAGAGCAAAAATGAACTATTGGGACCTCCTCAAGATTAAAAACTTCTGCATGACAAAGGAAACAATCCATAAAACTAATAGGCAACCAACGGAATGGGAAAAGATAGTTGCAAATGACATATCAGATAAAGGCTAGTATCCAAAATCTATAAGGAACTCACCAAACTCCACACCCAGCTGCTTTTCTTTGAAGGGAATGAAGTTGATCATTCTTATTTGCCTTTTTCATCAAAGAAACGTAAGAAAAGAGGTAAGAAGAAACTGTATTTGTTGAATACTTATTTTAGCAGTTGCTTTGCAAACAAGGCACTTGTATTTAAACCACACAACAACCCAATAAACTGGGTGTTGTCCCCGTTTTACAGATGAGGTAGCTGAAGTTCACTTTAACAATTTTTCCAAGATCACCCAACTCACAAGAGGCCACATTGGGATTTGGTGTGTTCTTTCTGGTTTCAAGCATCTGCTTCTGCACTCCACAGCACTACTCCTCCTGTGTAAATCAATATCTGTACTTCAGAATAAACCTCTTTTTCTTGGCACTTGAACAGTGGTTGTGGGCACTTTCGAATAGACTCTGGTATCCAATTTCCACACTGCCAGCCCCATTCTGTGATCCCCTATCATCAGTGAAAGTCAGAACGCTTTCTCCAACTATCCCACCTACACTGAAGTGAGTTCTCTGAGTGGGCATCATCTCTGAGAACCGGGTAATCTTTCTTCTTTACCGTGTGATCACACCCCAGAATGAACCCCCTCATTTTGACCCTAAGAAACAAAGGTATTGGGAAAGCACTACAAATGCATCTAGTGAACTCCCTGAGAATGCATTCTAGAAAGAAGAAAGCAAGTTTTTGCTCTTAATGGCTACCTTATAGAACAAAGTTAACACCGTCCTGGGAAAAAAGGAAGTGTACTTCTTGAATTTGTCTTGCCAAAGAGATTTAGGGGTGTGGTGGTAGATGTTTCCCTGATTCTACCTGAAGCTCAGAGAAATCTAGGGTCCCATGTGAACAGATTATAATTATTAGGAACAAAAACCAGTTTAAATCACAGGGTTAGCTCTTTTTTAAGAAGATCTACTACCTAAAAATCTAAATTTATAAAACAGACATAGCAACCATACAAGTAATTATATTACAAAACATTCCTTACTCTTGCAAAATTTGCTACATGACTTCTTTTATTAGAAACCTCCCCTAATGCATTTGAAATTGGAGTAGTTTTACATAAGTAAAGAAATATCCACTTATTAAAGGAGCACATCTATTATATAATTCAATATATACCCATAGTGAGGCTGTGTGTGAAGCAGGCAGTAAATATTTTCTGACTAAATAATAGAATGGAAATCTAAAATGCAGCTATTTTCCTCTTGAGTATATTCAATAACTTGAATTAACAGCTTTAAAAGGTTGTCAGATGTCTGAGGTATCTGCTTTAATGAATAGACATAAATCATTTGTAATCAGCTATATTGATTTATACTAGGTGTGCTCAGTTCTCTTGAGGAGGTTTAGTGCGACCCCTGCAACCTTGTTTACAATATTAATTTTCTCAGTAAACCCTTCATACCTAATGCAGCACTGAGGCACTGTAGCTTGTCATTTATAGAGTCCCAAATTCATAATGAGTTCAAGAAATGTAACTACAAATCAGAGCCCAAGAAGAACTGATATTTTAAAAAGGTCTCCTAGCAGAAGAACTGATATTTTAAAAGGGTCTCCTAGCAGTATTGAGTCAAAAGTTGTGGAAACGTTGGGGATGGGGAGTGCGGGTGGTGAAACTTTGAAAATATTTTTGGTTAGTTGTTGATTCATTACTGAACATACTCAAGAGGAAATAATTTTATTCCCAGATCTTTATGTAGCCGGCAAATATTGAATGCCTATGTGCAAAGATTTCCACCACAGGTCTATATTCATTCAGTTTTATATTAGATCAGGTCCTCAAAAGTCAATGTGTATTTAACTACAAATTAAAGAGAAAATCGTAGTTTGAAAGAACTTCTAGAAGTACTGAACTAGAGGGAGAGATAGAGGAAAATGGTTCAGATATGATATGATATGATATGAACTGATATGAACGTGGAATCAACCAGGATGGAATGAATGAGAGAAAGAAAGAGAAAATGTAGTTGTAGATCACCCTTTTCCAGTACCCCAGTGCTGCTGAGAATTGGCCCTGTTCATCCCAACGGGGAAGCTGAACTTTTAGAGTAGTAATTGGCTCTTCTGAACCCCCAAACTTTAGAGCTCAGGGTTTAGTGAGAAATTTGTTGCCAGGAGACATTCTGGATGGTCTTTGTGTAGTCTACCTTTTAATTTAACTTTCCCAGTAGGGGGGAGAACATCTTACCCTTGGGAAACAGACTTACCAGTAATTTATTTTCATGTGAACAACACTAGGAGCAATCAGGCAGGACCTGACTCCTTAATGGGAGGAACTTAAGGTAGGATATTTAGTTGGGCAGTTAGAGTATCATCTCTACTGAATGCTCTTGAGTGTGGATACTGATTCTCTGTCAGGATAAACAAAACATCCAGAATCATGGGGTCATGGTGTCCAGTCCTTCCATGGAGGACATGGACAATGAGCGATAAAGAAAAATCTATTTAGATTTCTGGCAACAGTGACCAAAATAGAGCTTGCAGATTTGAACTGGGATGGAAAAAAAGTTATACCAATAAATATTTACTAAGAGCCTACTGGGCACTGCTTCTTCTGCCAGATATGTGAAGGAAAATAGAGGACAGCAGTCAAAAAACTTGAAGATTGTACTTAAAATTTTTGCTTGGGAAACAACACTATACACACATACACACACACACACACACACACACACACACACACAATGCAAAACGCAAATGAGATTGAGCACTTACAGAATGCTGGGAACCTCATTAACACCTCATGTGGATTATCTCATTCAACTCTAATAAAAACTATAAGGTAGTTTTATTATTATTCTCTATTTCACATCTGAGAAAAATCAAAGCACCAAGAGGTTAAGTTACTTGCTCAGAGTCACACAGAAAATATGAGGTGGAGCCAGAACTCAAACTCAGGTCTGACACTGAAGACCATGCTCTTATCTACTCCAAAATACTACTTCCCTGTGACATGATAAATCCTCTAGTACAGACCGAAGATACCATGTGACTGTGACTATTGCAGCTTCCGTTAACTGCTATAAATTTGTCACGATCGTGAAGAAGAGGAGTCTAGGAGCAGACAGCTTCAAAAAGAAAATGGGAGTGGTGACAGATACAGCTTTTGAATGCTACAGGGTGGAGATTAGAGAGCAGCAAGTAGGAGGGTACTGAAATTTTCTCCATTGTCACAGTCAAACACCAGGACAGTGAGTGAAAGATGTAAAACAATAAATGTCACCGCTATTCAGATACCTGGCACCATGAGCAGATAAGTATTAGAATGATGGATCAGGATATTTCAGTTCTCCTGGATATAAGGGAGTGGAACAGGTATTGAAAGTGTAGCAAATGCTATTTCCTGACTCAGAGGACAAGATGAAAAGGAAAAGTCAATTAGAAGAAATATAACATGTTAAAAAGTAAACTTCTAATTCAAATGGAGTATTTAAAATGGTGGAGACCAACTTTTTTCTACAATGGTTTGTTGATGAAATATTTTCTGAATTCCATCAATTTCACATTTTTACTATAAAACAGTAGCTGTAATTAGTCTATATTGATAAGATAAATGAGAAACTGCATTTAAACAGATTATTTCAACCCTCAAAATTTTATATGAAATATCTTGACAGTTAAGACTAAAAGTATGATCTCATTATTTTTTGCACAATTTACCAGGTTAATTGTTGCTATTCTTCACATTTAGGCTAGGTATGTCACATAATGACACATCACATATCATTTGGCCCAAGATATTTCTTGGCCAGTTTCATTGTCTGTCATGTTGACAAATGGAACAGAACAGGGGGAAAAAGTTATTTGGCACCAAAGAATATAGTTGAATTAGAAATATCTGTCACCAGGGGCACCTGGGTAGCTCAGTTGGTTAAGCGTCTGGCTTTGGCTCAGCTCATGATCTTGCCAATCCCGAGTTGGAGCACTGCGTCAGGCTCTGTGCTGACAGCTTGGAGCCTGGAACCTGTTTTTTATTTTTTTTTAATTAAAAAAAAATTTTTAATGTTTTACTTATTTCTAGGAGAGAGAGAGAGAGAGAGAGAGAGAGAGAGAGAGGGCAGCGTGAACAGGAGGGGTCAGAGAGGGAGACACAGACTCTGAAATATGCTCCAGGCTCTGAGCTGGCAGTCAGCACAGAGCCCACCGACGCGGAGCTCGAGCCCACGAGCAAGAGATCATGACCTAAGCGAAAGTCGGATGCTTAACCGACTAAGCCACCCAGGCGCCCCTACTGGAGCCTGTTTTGGATTCTGCGTCTCCCTCTCTCTTTCTGCCCCTCCCCTGCTAGAACTCTGTCTCTTTCTCTCCTTCAAAAATAAATAAGCATTAAAAATTAAAAAAGAAAGAAAGAAAGAAAGAAAGAAAGAAAGAAAGAAAGAAAGAAAGAAAGAAAGAAGAAGAAGAAGAAGAAGGAAGGAAATGTTTGTCACCAGGTCTCAATAATGTCTATCTCCCGTCTGTTTCTGGGTCTCAAATGTCAATGTTTTTTTTTTTTTTTCAGGCATTTCAGTAATGCCTGTCTCCAGATCTCAAGGTGAAAAAAACACAAGTAACAAAGGCATTCCCTTGGACACCAAGGGGTTTCTTACGTTAATGTGCAGTTCCTTTAAAAAGTGAGTTGTCTATAATGTTACACAAGTTGTACTCAAAGGAAAAAGAAACTTAACCCAAATCTCCTGCTGCATGGCACAAACATGAATTATTCAAGAAAGACACTAATATAGAGTAGACCCCAAAAAATGAACTTCCTCTACTGGTAGAAGAGTTAGTACAGTACCAGTTAAGGATTTCTCCTCTGCCCTTTTCACAGAGTCTGTCTCTGGGTACTTTTCCTGCTCACCAGCCTTTTCTCTCTCAGACATTGCTTTCAGGAACAGGTTTATATGTATTTGGACCAAGAGATGGCCTAAATAGTGAGGCTTGGGTTATCCAGATGATCTGTACCTACCAATTAATCCTGACATGTATCAGTAAACAATTGTCCCTGATATCAGCCTGGTATAACTTTGGGGAGAATAAAGATCTAAGAGAGTATGAGTGTTACATGTTTGTTGCTTAAATTTGTTTTGGATAGAGTTAGGAGTTTGGAGGGAGGGAGAGCACTGGATATCTGATGTTTTTATGATGTACAACATGATGATTTTTAATATACATGTATTATGAAATGATTATTCCAATCAAGTTAATTAACACATTATTCTCTCACACAGTAACTTCTTAAAATCTACCCTCTTAGCAAATTTCGAGTATACAATGCAGTATTATTAACTTTAATGCCTGATCATCATGCTAGACACTAGATCCTAGGATTTATTCATCTTATAACTAGAAGTTTGTATCCTTTGACCAACATCTCTCCATTCCTTCCACCTCCCAGCTTCTGGTAACCACGGTTCTACTCTCTGGTTCTATGAACTCATCTTTTTTAGATACCACATAGAAGTGAGACGTACAGGATTTGTCTTTCACTGTCTAGCTTATTTCACTTAGCACTGTGCCCTCGAGATTCATCCATGTTGTTGCGGTGGCAGGATTTCCTTCTTTTTTAAGGCTAGAATAATATTCCAGTGCATATATACACATTTTCTTTATATGTTCGTCTATCAGTGGACATTTAGGTTTTTTTTTTTTTCTATATCTTGGCTATTATGAATAATGCTGCAATGAACATGGAAAGTGCAGATACCTCTCTAAGATAATGATTTCCTTTGGATAAATACCCAGAGGTGAGACTTCTGGATCATATGGTATCTGGTTGGTATAGCCAGATCATTGCTTTCCTTATCCAGCTATATACATCTCCCTTCCAGAAGTTAATTTTCAACTGTTTCTTGGCTTTCTCCTCACCATCCCCTTTTTCCACAAGGTTTTCTTGGATTGACTCTGGCAGAGGTAATGAGTTTGGGCTTCCATAGTTAGTCTCTTTACTCCCTCGCTATGCTGCTACATTTTTGATTTTATGATTGTACTTTTGCAACTATTACCATCTTGGAGATTATGAGAGGAGGTAAATTTGTGGGTTTTATTTTATATTGGGCACCAGTTTTTATGCTAATGAATACCTTTTGGTGATTATTATAAGGGCATAGGAGAATTAATATCAGGGCAAAATCTGATTAAGCATATACCAAGAGAAAGGATATATTTTTAATTGGATTTTCTGAGTAAATGAAGGTTAAGAACAAGCTGTTTTCCATCGTGTTTGGAAGAAAAAAATCCACTAAGATAGATCTAAGTCCACTGTTCCGACCTAGTACATCAAGCATAATGATATACTTGAAACATTCTTTACTGATTGAGGATCTTTCAGAGCCTCTGACCATTATTTTAAGCTTTAATTCTGATTGGTCATAACTATAAAAGGCGATGGGGAGGAAAGAAAGAGTAGGACTGAATGTATTCTGACCCTAGGACATCTTTGAAAATTGTTTTCTTGACGAAGCTCATTTCATTATCTGTCCCTCGCATGTAAAAGCAAAATGAGACAAAACAGGATTTAAAAAAAAAATCTCAGACAATAGAAAGCTCTGGGTAGTTGGCTTGCCATTAATAAATGTTTTGTGGAGACTCACTTTGGAGTGTAGCAGTTCTCATGGAATTGTGGTTTTCCTGTGCTTCATATGCAGAGGATGCTCCTGATATACAGTTGCTAACACTGAGCTTTGAGCAATTTCTACACAGGGAGTAAAAAGCTACATTGACCCATTCACCCTCTCCCCTGGTCCCTTTTGAGAACAACTACAAGAATTTGTCAGGCTTTTCACTTAAGTACTTATTGTATGACTACAATGAGAGTTCTGTCTCTAGGGGCTGAGGCTCTGTCTGTTAGCAGATTGTTTACTTGACCCATATAAGGATTAAAACTGTAATCCCAGCAACGGATCATACACCACTAGATCTTTTTTTATGCTTATTTTATTTATTTGTTTATTTATTTATTTATTCATTCATATTTTAATAGTTTATTGTCAAGTTTGTTTCCATATAACACCCAGTGCTCATCCCAACAAGTGCCCTCCTCCATACTCATCATCCCCTTCCCCTCCCCCACACCCATCAGTCCTCAATTTGTTCTCAGCATTCAAGAGTCTCTCACGGTTTGCCTCCCTCCCTCTCCCCCTCCATTTCCCCTTCTTCTCCCCCACGGTCCTCCCTTAAGTTTCTCCTAATTCTCCTATACGTGCAAACATATGGTAGCTGTCCTTCTCTACCTGACTTATTTCGCTCAGCATAACACCCTCAAGTTCCATCCATGTTGCTACACATGACCAGATTTCATTCTTTCTCATTGCCATGTTGTATTCCCTCGTATAGATAAACCACATCTTCTTGATCCATTCATCGGTTGATGGACACTTGGGCTCTTTCCATGTTTTGGCCATGTTGAGAGTGCTGCTATGAACATTGGGGTACATGTGCTCCTATGCATCAGCATTTCTGTATCCCTTGAGGAAATTCCTAGCAGTGCTATTGCTGGGTCATAGGGGAGTTCTATTGTTAGTTTCCTGAGGAACCTCCACACTGTTTTCCAGAGGGGCTGCACCAGTTTACATTCCCACCAACAGTGTAGGAGGAGGCCCATTTCTCCACATCCTCGCCAGCATCTGGAGACCTCTGATTTGCTCATTTTAGCCACTCTGACTGGCAAGAGCATACACCACTAGATCTTTTGAAAAGGAAGGAATGAAGGAAGGAAGGAAGGAAGGAAGGAAGGGAGGGAGGGAGGAGGGAAGGAGGGAGGAAAGGAAGGAAAGGAAGGGGAGGAGGTGGGAGGGAGGGAGGGAGGCAAAAGAAACCACCACCCAAACTAAATTACCTACTTGATCTTCTCATCTCAGATCTCAGGAAAAGACCTGATCATTCATGTAGTTGCTTAATCCATGTCATTTCATTAGAGTAAACTTTTTATTAAAGTCTAATATGCATATACAAAAGCACAAAAAGTTGTGTCAGTTCTCTTACGTAAAAAGCTGTAAATTTTAAAAAATGTATTACTCAAGTATAGTTGCCATACAATGTTATATTAGTTTCAGGTGTGTAACACAGTGATTGGACAACTCCATATATGATGTGTACTCACTGTGGTAAGTGTAGCCACCACCTGTCACCACACAATATTATTACAATATTATTGACTATCTTCCCTATGCTGTGCTTTTCATCCCAGTGACATTTATTCTGTAAGTTTGTACTCTGTAAGTTATTTTGTAAGTTTGTACCTCTTATTCCCCTTCACCTACTTCACCCAGCCCCTTACCCACCTCCCACCAGTTTGTTTTCTGTGTTTAAGAGTCTGTTTGGGTTTTTTGTTTGTTTGTTTTATTGTTTAGATTCCACATATAAAGAGAACCATATGGCATTTTCTTTTTCTGTCTGACTTATTTCCCTTAACATGATACTCTCGAGGTACATCCATGTTGTTGTAAAAGGCAAGCTTTTCTTCCTTTTTATTAAAAAGCCCTAACATTAATCCACCTTACTCTATTCTAGGTTGATCTTAGGCACCATCTCTTACTGTTTCCTCACTTTCCCCTTTAGCCTCTTACAGTCCATTTTCCACAGAGCAGCCTAAGGAATCTTTTGAAAATGTAAATCAAACCACACCTCCTACAAACTCACCTCCTATTACTCTTCCCTAGCCCACTTCACTTGTGGCCCTCCTGTCACAGTTGGTTTTGTTGGTTGTTTTACTTCTTCCAGTGCTGAGGTGTTTATTTCATCCAGTCCCTTTGCACATGCTGCCTTTATACCTGTTAATACCTCCCCTCTGTTTGTTCTCGTAGCTGGCTACTCCATATCCACCATATTTCAGCTGAAGTATTTCTCCATCTTCAGAGCGATCTTCCCTGCCTATCTCATCAAAATGAGGTCACCTCTCCAGGCATATTATTCTTTGTATTAGGCCCCATATTTCTCCCTCATAGCATTTATCACAGTAGTAATTTTACAGTTATTTTTAAGTTCACTTCCACTACTAGGATCTAAGCTCTGGGAACATTAAGACCATGACTTTCTTGCTCCTGATTTTATCCCCAGTGCCTATGTTGCCCAATATATGACACATAGCAGGTGTCCAAAAATATCCGTTAACTGAAGAAATGACTGAAGGAATGAATAGAATTCTGAGCTGAAGCCTCTCTCTTGATAGAATTAATCTGTCTTCACTGCAAGAAAAGACAGGATGGGAGAGGATGTAGGGAGGCTGTTGTGCCATTGAATTTGTAGGCACTAAGGAGTACACCTATAAGCTAAAAGGGGAAATCAAGTTTATTTCATTATTAATTAATGACTTGGGATTGAATGATAAAAATCTAATGATGTTAATGCAGTTCTGAATACTGGCTGGCAGTCTCTGAAGACAAGGTAAAATGGTAGTAGGACACTGAAGTTTAATCCCCCAATTAGGAAACAGCTTTCCCCAACACCCCCCACTCCCACCCCTCCAGGGACAACTCTAGTTGCTGATTGATTTTCCTTATGTGCTGTAATTATATTCAGTACCACCTTAGACACCTTAAATATCCTGAATACCCCAGTATAGGTGTGGACTTTCCTTTACACAAGCCCAGTGTATTAACAATCCAGATTAGTAGAAAGGGTAAATTACGGGGGGAAAAAATTCATGTCACAGAAGTATTCTTAATAAGATTCCTTTGAATAGCCAGTTCCCTAATTGGATTTAAAATAGGATTTAATTTACTACAATATGACTTAACTGTAACCTTTTAGGGACACGAAGTAAAGATGGCTTTGCTTTATTCCCCGGCCAGACAGAGGCTTCAGCTTAGAATGCCAACTAAACCGAGCCCCTAACTCTTGCCTCACACTTATCCCTAATTTAGGTCACAACACAGCCTGATTTTCAATTCTGTTACAGCCCAGGCACTAAGACCAGACAGCCATTTCACAAATATGAGCCTTTGAGCTTTGGCGGGGAGTGGGGTGGGGAGGAGGGGTTGTGAGAAAGGGAGAGAGAGCAGCCATGACTCACTGCAAACCCATCCCTGCTGCTGGAAAAAAAATAACTCTAAATGCACATCCTACTGCTTGTGAGTCAGGAATGTCATTTTCATTTATGAAGGATGGAACATTATTTTTCTCTAACATTTCAAGTGAATAACTTTACATACATTTCCCCCAATTTCCATAGGAATTTGATGCCATGGAAGCAATCAGCGACGTGTCCCCAGAGCCTGACAGAGTCTTATTTTTCTTACAGGTACATTAAGATCAATACCTTTGAATTCCCCTCCTCCCTCCATTTATGTTTCTGGTGAAACCTACCCTGATTTAGGTATTCAGTGGGAGATAGGGTGGTCTGAATTCCTGATGTTATTTTAGGATCTTGGACTCATTCTTTTATTGAGTCTCAAAAGCTGAGTTTCGGAAGTTCAGAGAAGCTTCTGCACGACGTCCCTATTACGAAGTGCTTGCCTCCCACTGTGAGACTTCCAGAGTTAGACTTGTCACATGTTATGTCAAGGAAAAGAGTGGAAAAGAGCAGAGGAGACGCCCTCTGTGTTCACTCCCCAGGGCATAGTTTCTGATTCTGTTACAAGTATTAGGAAATATACCTGGTAGAACAAAACAGAAAATTTGTTCTGGAGGAGAAAAGACAAAACCTTTGAGTTTTACAGTCTATGGCGTTTCTGGTGCTGTTGCTTCCCTCAAGAGCACAGCTCTTTTTCCAATTGTTGATATTTTTCTCATTTTTTGGGGTCTAATGTTTGAATCTCACAGACACAGGTAATCTAACCATAATCAAAGAAATTCTCCTCTTGGGATCTGGGAATCTCCATGGGCTACAGCTTTTCATTTGGGGATATTTCTTGGCATCTATGTAGTGACTGAGCTAGGGCATGCTTTCATCTTCACAGCCATTTCCCTTAAGCTCAGCCTCCATGCCATGTACTTCTTTTGGTCCAATTTTTCCTTCCTTGACATCTGGTCCACTATTTCTATTGCCCCCAAGATGCTGCAGACCCTCTCTCAAATCCTGAGGCAGCTTCTTTTGCAGGTTGTGTGGCCCAGTTTTCCTTCTTCAGTTCATTAATGGGAGTTGAGTGATTTGTGCTGCCAAGCCATGTCTTCTGAGAACTATCTTGCTGTCTGCAGCTCTCTCCAGTATCCACCCCTTATGAATCTCCACACATGCATCCTGTTTGCAAGTGGGCCTTGGATAGATGGGTTCCTAAATGCTCTGGTCACTGTCATCATGACTTTCCAGCTGTCATTCTGTGCAGCCTATGAGATTGACCATTTCTTCAATGACCTGGATCCTCTACTCAATCTGGACTGTTCTGATAGTGAGGTGATAGAGAAGGCCACTTTCCTCCTGACCTCCTTTGTCATGGTGCACATACTGCTCAACCAGGCACTAGACTGAGTACTTGATGATTCAGGTGCTGCTTCTCCTTCCTTCCAGGGAACTGGCCAGCAGAGAAAGGACCCTCCATCGAGCCCTACAGGCTAAAGCACTTGGGACTTCCAGGTTAATCCTTGTTTGGTAAAATTGAGTTTGCCAGACAAACGCAACTCCATCAGGCTATATACTACCATACATAGATGTCCTTTAGGAGAAAATGTGGAAGACCCAATTTTGCATGCCACAAAAATCTCTTTCTCCCTCTCCTTCTTTTCCTCTTTCTGATTTCTCTTATAGAAATATCTGTTGGTGCTAAGGTTTTTGGTTGTGTTCTGTATGTGTACCCATGTGTACACACACACACACACACACACACACATTTATATACACGCATAGTCAGCATACCTTTCCCATCCCAACTTATTGTCTAGTACTTCCTATTATACTCTATTAGCTTCTGCCTAGCAATGCTCTTCACCGTACCTGTCCTCAGGGTTCATTCACATTCACCTCCCCTTCTGTTATTTCTTAGATCATCTGCCCCTCCACTGAGCAGAACCATCCCTAAAATCCTAGAACTGCTATTGACTGTTCCACTCACTTGAACACTTAGTTATGCAATACCCTTGAAGGTTAGAATAACATCATTCTTATTCCTCTTAGTGTCCCCTAGCATGGTGCTCTGCACAGAACAGATGCAAAACAATTATTTGTTGATTGAATGAATCAAAGCAATCAATGTTTGGTGTATGAAGAGAGTGAAGTAAGTCACTTTTTATGCCTACTCTGGCTTCTCCTCCCCAGCTTCCCCTTCATCGTCATAGACACCCCCAGCTTTCTCCACAAACAGCTCTG